>VYXC01010491.1:3326-37577 GCA_013397175.1 Platysteira castanea | reverse complement strand
TGTGGGGGTTCTGAGTGGCAGCTGGGGGTCCCCAAGTGGCCGCTGCGGGTCCTGAATGGCACCTGGGGGTTCCCAATGGCATCTGGGGGTCCTGAGTGGCACCTGGGGGTCCCCAAGTGGCAGCTGGGAGTCCTGAACGGCACCTGGGAGTCCTCAATGGCATCTGGGGGTCCTGAGTGGCACCTGGGGGTCCCCAGTGGCAGCTGCTGGAGGTGAACCCAAGGGATGCAGGAGGACAAACCATCCCACGTCCCCTGACAGGAGCAGTCCCTGCTGATACTCCCCGCAGCCTTGAGGACACCCACCAGGGCTGGGACTGGCAGCAGCCACCTCCCTGGGACCCCAGGCCGTGGGAAGATGGGGACTGGTGACCCGAGCATGTCTGGCAGAGAGGTGGTGCACGGAGGGGAGGCTCCCGTCAGGTTGGAACTGGGGAAGGCATCACAAATGAGAATCAGAGCCACCACATCTCCCAGGGCTGCACACATGTGTCAAGTTAAGCGTGGCTTTGGGAGCTGGCAGCACCACCCTGAGCAGGGCATGGATTTGGGGAAGGCTCCTGCTGAGGCTCTGTGAGGGTTCGGGGAGGGAGGGAAAGTCCTGGCAGAGATTTCAGGTCCACTGCTTTTCCAAAGCGGATGCAGCCACCTTTGAGTGCTTTCTTGGCCAAAAAAACAGCCAGTGGGGACATCTGCAGAGCCAAGGACACACCCTGGGTGTCCCCTCCAGACGCAGGGAGCTCTGTGGGCTTCCAGGCAGGAGGTGGAGGGGCTGAAGCCCCCAGAAAAGAGCACGGAGGACACGGTGGGCTCAGGCTGCTGTTCAGCCACGTGAATGAAGTCTCCTGGTGAGGACAGGGACATGGAAGGTCCTCAAGGGTTTTCCCCACCACTGGGCTGGGGATGCTGGCACGGCAGAGGATGGTGGAGTGGCTCGGGCAGTGCCCGGCGCTTCCCTCCCAGCCTGGGGACCCGAGCTGTGATGTGAAGTAAGGACAGGGACACATCTCTCCCTGCTCTCCCACGGGCCCAGGACCTGCTCCGTGTCCCAAGGACAGTCGGAAGTGGTCTGCAAAAGCACACAGGCACACATTCCTGTGTGCAGAAGCAAGCACGAGGGGATGAAATAAAAGAGACAAACAGCGAGACGTTTGCCTAACTCGCATGGGACATAAATAAAACCATGTGGTGGCTCCGAACAAAACGATCCTTGGATGTTCACCAGGAAGGTTTGGCCATGCCTGGGTTAGGAAAGGTCGAGAAGCCCATCTGTAGGCAATCCATTGCAAGCAGAGGTTTCCTGCAGGGGACAGAGTGAGGAGGGCACCTCATGGATGCCAGGGACGGGCTGGACCCTGCACACGGGGGAACGTTCCTGCTCTTCCCAGGCTGTAACTCATTCCTTATTATTTGCAGACACAAAGTCGTGTTTCAGGGCTTCATGCCTTATTCATTTCAGTCTTTATTCCTGACATCTGTATGTAATCAGAGGATCCTTTAGGTTGGAAAAGACCTCTCAACTTGTGAAGTATTTTTCCCCTGAAACGCAGCACAGGCATCAGCAAGGGCAAAGCTTTGAGGGACCCCATAAGGAACTGATGGATAATGCCCATCTCGTGGTGTCCCCAGCCCTTGTCCACTCTCCTGGAGCCTGCCACACTCACATCCACGGGGATAGAGCTGGAGGTCGGTGGTGAGCACACAGAGCTGGTCTCACCTGTGTGAGCAGCAGGGTGGAGATCAGCCCTTTGGGATCAGCTATGGACGGAATGGGGGGAATTGTTCTCAGAGTGACCTCCCCAAACCACAGTTTGGGTTCAACAACTGGAACACCTCCCCCAGGATGGTGGGATGAGGTCTCCATCCTCGGCCGTTCCCAAGGCTCCTCCCTTTGTCACCTCTGCCCTTTCCCCCAGGCTGAAAATCCTCCCTGTGTTTCCTGGAGCAACTTCAGCTCCCTGAGTCCAACCCACCACCATAAAGCAGAGTTCCGGCAAGAGATCTCCCCACCAGGAAACCTGTCAGCATTGTACAGAAGCGCAAATGTCTTTAACCCCAACGCNCTGCATGTGACCAACAGCCCTTCACTACTGCCTGTCCCTCGTTGGTGTAGTTGGTTCAGTTTTTGTCACCTTCCCCCAGTGTGCCCAAACCTGCTGGAGAGGCTGAGCCACCTCTCCACAGCCGCAGGATCCCCAGACCCACCACTTTCCAGTAGGGCAGCTCTGTATGGATGGATGGTGTTTNCTTTCAAAAGCTGAATTCCCAACAGTTTTGGAGAGGTTCTGCCAGGAAAAGTTTCGTGAAAGACTGGGAGGATTGCAAAAGGCACCGTTTTTAGGAAAACCACCAAAAAAAAAAAAAGCACAAAGCCTCCCCAACGCAGCAAGTCCTGCTGCCAGCTTCCCAGCACGGAGCTGCCTTTGGGAGCAATCCCTGCCAGGCAGTGGCGAGCCACCAGCATCGCTCGTGTCCCAGAGCCCCCCATGTCCCCACGCCCACCACCAGCCGCCTTTGGCTGTGGCAGCAGCACTGGGTTGCAGCCCACGTCCCTGTGCAGGCAGCCAGGAGCAAGCTGAGCATCCTGCCCTGCATTTGGAGGACACATGGCAGCTGAGCTGGCAGGCTCTGAAAGGGCTGCAGAAAGCAGACACTTCACTTTCGCC
Source organism: Platysteira castanea (assembly GCA_013397175.1). Classification (NCBI taxonomy): domain Eukaryota; kingdom Metazoa; phylum Chordata; class Aves; order Passeriformes; genus Platysteira; species Platysteira castanea. Next base: position 34,912 of record VYXC01010491.1, on the reverse strand, counting down.
AGGCCAGGGGAAGCCAGGCTTTGGGACCACGCTTCCACAGCAGAGCTGTTTTGGATGGGGCTGTGCAGCACCCACAGCTGCATCTCCCCTCCTTTCGCCCCTGCATGTGACCAACAGCCCTTCACTATTGCCTGTCCCTCGTTGGTGTAGTTGGTTCAGTTTTTGTCACCTTCCCCCAGTGTGCCCAAACCTGCTGGAGAGGCTGAGCCACCTCTCCACAGCCGCAGGATCCCCAGACCCACCACTTTCCAGTAGGGCAGCTCTGTATGGATGGATGGTGTTTGGGAAGATGAAACAGGAAAGCCTTATAAATATGGTTGCCTGGCAAAAGATTTTGAGAATATGGAAACTATAGGTGAGATTGAAATGAAAGCAAGCTTTGAGATACCAAGCCTCAGTTACTGAACAACTGGAAAACAATGGAATGGCTGGCTGAAAGTAATCTCCTTCTGATTGAACAATAGCCTTTGCTTGCAGACAGGTCCAAGGGTCAGAGCAGACCCTACTAGCTTGGTAAAAGGGGTCCAAAGAGTAGTTTTTAGGGTTTAAAATATAACACAGTATGGTAATGTAATGATTCTTATAGGCTGTATGTAAATGCTATAGGATTTGTATCTTGTACTAGATTGGTTAGTGAGAATTAGAATATTCAGCACAGAAGAAGATTTGTTGTACTGTAACGAGAGCTTCACCCTCTCACTCTCTTGCTCCTGCTCTCTTGCTCTCCCTCTTTCGGGCCTGCTCCGAGCTGTGGCTGGCAGCTCCAAGCAGGGCCCTTGCACCCACACCCTCTGCAATAACCCCATGCTCCAAGACCTGACTTCAGAGATCTCTCATCTCCATCTGTCCCAACCATCCAACCCTCCCCATCACTCCTACAGATGGCATCCAACCCAGGCAACCATGAGCATGCCGACCATGGGAACAAGGCTCTGGGCATCTTCTGTAGGTCTACATGGAGGCAAAAGAGCAGGACAGGGGCACGCAGGTCACTTGGTGGTGGTGCAGGAGATCCCGGAGCTCTGCCTGCACCCCGTGCTCCACCTGCAGTGGGAAAATTCTGCTTGGCTTTGAGCTCAGCTGAGATCTCTCTGCAAAGGGAATAAACAGCGCTCTCGAGGCCAAGGGGAAGGAGGCAACATTCCTGTTCCATGCTTACTGCCTGTGCTTTAACCTCCTTCAGCGACAGCTCTTGTCCCAGCACCCCGGGGTTGTGCAGAGCAGCTGGGGTTTGAAAATATCCGGGCTTTCCTGCACCAGGATCAGCAGCTCAGCAGGCTGAACACGCACACCTGGGGGCCCCGTGCTGAGCATTGCCCAGAGATTTTGTGGACTCTCCATCCCTGCAAATGTTCAAGGCCATGTTTTGGACGGGGCTTGGAGCAGCCTGGGCTAGTGAAGGTGTCCCTGCCCATGGCAGGGGATTGGAGCGAGATGAGCTTTAATATCCCTTCCAACACAAACCATTTGGGGATGCTGAGTCTATGATCTCTCTCCGTAGGCTGCCTTGGAGCAACACCTGAGCCTCAGGGCTGGCTCTGGCATGGGGAGAGGAATCTCCCTTGGCAGTGCTGGGGGAAACCCTCCTCTGCCTTTGCTTGTAGCCCTTTGATGCGGGCAGTGGCCACACGCACCAGCTCTCCACAGGCAGGTGGTGGTAAGCGGCACAAAGAGCCACAGCAGGGAAACCCAGGGACCTGCCCCCACATGCTCGGGCCCACTGAGGACTGGCAGGGAGAGAAAATGGGAAGCACGGCGCTGCTCGGACCAAAATGATCCCACGGCTCCCAGGTTAGGGACGAGTCAGCAACTTCTCTGCCACAATTCCACCCCAGACCGCCCACCCCGGGAAGGTGTGGGCACCACAATCCCCTCCCCAGTGCTGGCAGCGAATCTGGGCTGCGCTCACGGGCTGAGCAGCAGCAAACAGCAGCTTTAGCATCGTTTTGCTCTGCAGCCGCGAGAAAACCTCCTACCCCCGACACAGAGAATCACCGGCCAATTTTATCGCTCACTCGTATGAGAGTGTCAAGCTTTAATTATTCCACGAGCGCGGGTTCCGGCTCTGGCGGGGCCGGCAGGCGGCAGAGCAGGCGGTGGGCTCGGCAGTGCCCGGGTGCCAGGGCGGCAGCGCAGGCGGTGGGCTCGGCAGTGCCCGGGTGCCAGGGCGGCAGAGCAGGCGGTGGGCTCGGCAGTGCCCGGGTGCCAGGGCGGCAGAGCAGGCGGTGGGCTCGGCAGTGCCCGGGTGCCAGGGCGGCACGCCGGCAGCCCCGCTCGCTGTGCCCACCCGCCGGCAGCCGAGCGCGGCTCCGGCCCCTCCGACATCCGGCAAGGAACGGGAACAAAGGCAGAGAACAATTCCTATTGTTTTCCACGGCTTTCTTCAGGGCAGTTCTTCCAGCGCAGCGCTGCTGCCCAGTCACTCCGGCTGCAGCACCACGGCCCCCTGCGCTCGGAGCTGTGCAGATGCTGGGGGGGACAGAGGGGACAGGGGGGACAGCGGGGACAGAGGGGACACGGTTCCCGTGCCGAGGTGCCTGCCACCCAACCCTCGGAGCCCGGGCTCCACCAGCACAGAGACATTTTGGGCAGGGTGATTGTTGCCCTGTTTTTCTGTAAGCCTTCTGTTTTAACCTTGGAGCCAGATTCTTTTCACATAGTTTCATGTAAATAGTAGCCGATGTTTACTTAACGGTATTTTCTGTTTTTCATTCCTTTTGTGATATGACAACTTTGATGAGCACCTTTCTTCTCCAGTGAGATGGAGAAGGAAGTGACATGTCCTCCAATCCCTTGTGGAATTGGAACGTGTATAAGAATGAGATAATGTCAATAAATCGATGTCATTTCCTCCTTTCTGCTGAACCTGGCAGGTGTAAGAGCCTCTTTATTGTGTCTCCCCGGACAGAGGTGATCCCGCTGACCACAGCTCCCGTCCTGCTCCCCAGCACCCCCGGGCATTCCCGAGGTGCCCGGGCATGGGAATGCGGCAGTGCTGGGTTAATGGTTTGACTCCACGATCTTAGAGGTCTTTTCCAATTGAAGGATTCTATGATGGCACCCAGGTTCCTGCCACCAGCCAAGGCACAATGCCTGTGGTGGGGAAGGGGTGAGCTCAGCCCGGGCTCAGAGCGAAGGAGACCACCCTGATCACTTCCATGGGTCTCCAAGGGGGAACAGAAGCACCTACAGAAGAGTCATAGAATGGTTTGGGTTGGAAGGGAACTTAAAGCCCATCCAGTCCCACCTCCTGCCATGGGCAGGGACACCTTCCACTGTCCCAGATTGCTCCAAGCCCAATCCAACCTGGCCTTGGACACTGCCAGGGACTGGAGCAGCCACAGCTTCTTCTCTGAGCAAAGAAGAAGGCATCTAACATGTGAGAGAGAATTCAACCTACGAGTCTTGTTGGATGGAGCTGAATGGATGAAATAAATCAAATGGCCCCTGGTCACTGACTGGGTGCCCCAGGGACAGATGCTGAAAGTATCAAATGCTAAGTGAAGCTGGATGGGGACACTTTGGACAAGGGGCTTCTCCAGTAGTACTGATGGTTTTGTAAAACCATGTTTCATACAGAGCATTAAGAGCTTCCTGCAGCCCTCCCACCACGGCCATGCCGAGGCTCCAAGGAAAAGATCCCATATCAAAGCAGGATCTGGCCAAGGACAAAGCTCAACTTCTAACTGCCTCCCCAGACAAAACGGATTTGAAAACACCTGGACTCCAGCCTGCCTGTCTGGCATTCTCCTCCTCCACTGCAAGAACTGGTGAGGAAAACCGAGCTCTGGCTGAGCAAGGCTCCTCTGGAGCCACCCTCACAGCAAGCCTACAGGTACCAAGGAAGGATCTCCAACCCCAGAGGTTTTTACTTCAGAACAAGTTCCCCTGATCCAATCCATCCCATATTTCACCATTTCCTAGCTCCCAGAAGGATGAATGGCAAGGGGAAGCAAGGCATGCCTGGGGATGAGCTCTGCTGGTCATTTTCAGATTGGAGACGTGGGCATGGCTCTAACACAACTCTCTCACAGAAGGAGATCCCCAGCACCTGACCTGCTGGCCAAGCTTGGAGGGATCTGCCCCGGACTGGATTTGATCACATCTCCGAGGGCTCTTCCAGGGATCCTGGTGAGGCACCACACCAGGAGAGGAATCTGTGTGAGCCCATCCCGGGCAGACTTAGCAAAGAAACCCCGACTCATTCAACATCCCCATGCCACCCCAGCTGGGTTCAGTCTGCCAAATTATTTTGGCACAGGAAAACTGTTTTGGGCCCCAACTTCCACCCCAGCCGTGGGTGGAGAGCCTCCCCATGCTGGGCCCTGCACCCAAGCGCGTGGGTGCCCCCCACCCCTGCGTGTTGCATCCTGCATTTCATGCTTTGAACCCACCTCCCGTGTCCCCCTGCAGCCCCTGACTGCAGCAGGGGCGTTTGCCTTCGCTCCTCAGCGAGCCCTGTCCCTGGCCACCCCTTCCTGGCCACCCCCAGTCCCTCCAGCCAGGGACCCCTGGCTGTGGTCAGAGCTGGGACAGAGCCCCCCGCTCAGGCTGCCCCATGCACGGAGGAGAAGAGGACTCAGGCCAGGACTTGGCTCATCTTCCCCCGTGCCCTTCAGGGACAGGACCAGACAGCCCCGCTCCCAAATCCATCCCGAGAGCTCACACACGCTGCTCACAGCAGTGGCTGCCCTCTAATGACACACTGTCACTAATTTATATACCCCATCGTCTTACCGACCACCCAGTCCCAGCTCGGGGCTGTGAGCCACCTTCAAAAGCCACCAGGCTGGTTCTCCTGGGCTCTTACACCACCTGCCCTGCGAGCAGACCCCTGGGAGCAGGCTGGGATGGGCAGGAAGATCACCAGGGCTGGAGTGGTGGGGAAGGCACAGACCTCGCAGCCACCCCACGCTCCCGTGGGGCCATGAGAGCACCAAGCAGGACCATCAGATGTTCAAGGGCTTGAGCAATTCCCTCCTCGGTGATGATCCTGAAGGAATCTGTGTCTGGGGAGAAACAATAAAGACGCTCTCGCACCTGCCAGGTTCAGCAGAAAGGAGGAAAATGGATGGATTTATTTACATTATCTCATTCTTATACACGTCCCAACTCCACAAGGGATTGGAGGACATGTCACTTCCTTCTCAATCCCACTGGAGAAGAAAGGTGCTCATCAAAGTTGTCATATCACAAAAGGAATGAAAAACAGAAAATACCGTTAAGTAAACACTGGCTATTATTTACATGAAACTGTGTGAAAGAATCTGACTCCAAGGTTAAAACCAGAAGGCTGACAAAAACCAGGGCAACAGGAATCCTCCTCATCCCTGCAGCACCAGGGAGCCTGGCACAGCACTTCTGGTGCCCAAGACATCAGGTGGCACCTGGCAGCAGGAGAGGGGACACCAGGAGCCCTCACCGGGGCCGGCAGCTCAGGTTCTCCAGGTTCCTGCATCTCCCCCTTCCTGTGCTACCCCCAACCCTGCCTCCAGCTGGCAGCAAGACCCCCAGCATCTCTTCCCTCACACTCCTCCAGCCTTTGAGCTTCCTGAAGCGCAGAGATTTTCCTCTTCCCCTGACAAGGAGATCTGAGAGAAGGCACACGGGACGTGTGAGCCTGCTGCCAGGGGACTGTGAGGACTCCCCAGGCTCAGCCCCTGCCCCTGCCCCGGCTCAGCCACAGGCACAGCCCCACACAGGGCACAGGGGAGGCTGCTGCACCAACCCCACACCCCACACAACCCAGGATCAGAGCACTGGGGATGGACATTTCAGATCTGTGCTGCTCCTCTGTTCCATTCTCACAGGGGTCAAACACTCACAGCATCCTCACCGAGCCACAGCTCCAGGAAGACAGCCAGGACCTTCCCAAGGCACTGGGCTTCCCTGCTGCATCCATCCCAACCCAGAGCACCACCTTCCATTCGAGATATCACCCCAGAAAGGCAAAAAAACCGAGCCACAGCTCCAGGAAGACAGCCAGGACCTTCCCAAGGCACTGGGCTTCCCTGCTGCATCCATCCCCACCCAGAGCACCACCTTCCATTCGAGATATCGCCCCAGAAGGGCAAAAAAAAAGCTGGCAGGGAGCCCGGGGCTGGCTCTGCCCCCGAGCTGCAGCTGTTTCATGTGGCTCCAACGCCTCTCACACTTTCAAAGGCACACCAGCCCAGCCAAGGGATGTCTCACGGGGCACTGTGTGTGTTCTGCACAGCCCCTGTGCCAAGGAAAAACAACAGGGAGCACGTGTGGATGTGTGTATACACAAAGGCGTTAAAGAGGACGTTTCTTGCATTTTTACAGCTTGGTTGAAGGGTTTGGTTGGGGTTCTTCTTTTAATATAAAAACCTAAAGCAAATATAATCCAGAGAAAAGGATTTTTAAAAAATCTTTAATACTTTATACCTACATGCATAACACCTGCAGAGCTCTGACACTCCCCAAGGAACATGTTTTATTATAAGTGTTTCAGGCTGAAAAAAGACAACTGCTCAGGAAAACATTGCTACTGGCCAGTGCTGCACATGCTGCCAACAGGAGTGTTCATTCAGGGAGGGACACGATGAAATCTTTCAGGGCAGCCTCTCCCAGGAGCCACACTCCAGCTTGACAAGCTTTAACTCTCAGGTGTTCCCCACCTGCAGGAAGGTGCCTGTGCCATCAGACCCTCTCAGGTGGTCACAGCAGTGGTCACACCTCCACTGTGTGAGCTGAACCCCCCTGCTTTATGCAAGGATCCAGTTTGCTGCAGAATGATGAAGTTTTAGTTCTTTCCAGCAAATAGAAACAGGGAATCTAACATGCCAACCACACTGCCACCTTTCAACCTTTCACAGAATCTCAGAATGGTTTGGGTTGGAAGGGAGCTTAAAGCTCATCCCATTCCACCCCCTGCCATGGCCAGGGACACCTTCCACTGTCCCAGGTGGCTCCAAGCCCCATCCAGCCTGGCCTTGGGCACTGCCAGGGATCCAGGCGCCGCCACAGCTGCTCTGGGCACCCTGTGCCAGGGCCTGCCCACCCTCCCAGGGAACAATTCCTTCCTAAACGAACACAATGAGCAACGAATTTCTTTCAATAAACACAAATACTCAGCACTGGCTTCAGCTGAGTAAACAGCCACCAACGAGGACAGTTCTCACATCAACATCAAGTTTTAGTCCTCTGAGGTGAACTTTGGCTACATTCTGTCACCTTCAAGACTGGGAGGTAGCTGTGGTCACTGGGTGGCTTCAAATGCCCATCAGCAAGCCCACTGCATGTCAGTCACTTAAAAAGAAGGGATTTTTATTTCTGAACAGAGATTTGGAAACTATGAGAACTCTGAGCAGGAACTGGGCACCTGAGAAACCCAGCTGAGTGGAAGGTGTCCCTGTCCATGGCAGGGGCTTGGGACTAGATTAAGGTCATTAAGGTCCCTTCCCATTCCAACCACTCAGTGATTCTATGATCTACGTGTCCTCCTCAAACCCAAGGGCTGATATCAGCACATCCTGAATGAACTCACCTGTTGCACGTTCACAAGATCTCCCTAGGCCAGACACAGGTTTGTAACAATGTTTGTAAGGAGCAAACTACACCACGTCTGCCCACGGTCAGATTTTTACAGCTTTCTTTGAATTACCCAGCCATTCCCAGCATTAGAGACAAGATATTTGCCTGTAAAGTCCATGCAATCATGTCAGCTCTTCCACTCCTCCTAAAGTACCCCATGTTAGAACTGGGGTAGAATAAACCCTTCCCCTCCCTTGGAGCAAGTCTCTTGGCTGGGTGGTTACCCAAATACAACACCCACTGCAATGTATTTGTGTACAACTATAAAAGGAGAAAATATAATCACTTTATTTTCCGTATACAGACTAAATCCCACCATAAAATCAAGATAATGAGCAAGCACACATGAATAAAACACTCTGCACTTAAGCAAACCCCACTTTTGCCATGTCTGTTCCCTTCCCATTCCACTTGCAGCTCCCTGGCTGCAGCACTCCCAGGAGCAATCCTCCCTCTCCTCCAATGCAAAAAACACTCCCAGTTTGCATAAAGTGCTACATTTTCCTGTATGCCTTGAAATACTAGTTAGGTACAACACTATTTCATCACCTCTGCTCCCAAGCTATGTCCAGTCCCACTCCCACCCTTACATCAAAGCCACAATTACTTCTACAAGGAGGTAAAATCAGCAGGTTGTAGCAACACAGCTCTTCAGAGGTGCAGAACGATGGCAAACCTGCAGCACGGGGACAGAAATGCTGAACAGCTGCACCCCAACACATGCACACCTCTGTAAAGCTTCCTGCATGGTGTGACTCCTTCCACGTCATACGCTTGTCACATTTAAAAAAAAAACACAACAGCCCTTGTCAAATTTAGCCCGTTTAAAGCTGCCAACAAAATTGGATTCCGTGTGCTATAAATGGGCGTGTTATTGCTTGTAGTAAATTGGAGAAGTTTGGACCTACACGTGAGATTGGCTTGCAAAGCAGCACGGTCAGCAGAGGCCCCTCAGCAGTTTTAGGAAGTGCCCAGCTGGTGTTTCCTGCACCCTTCACACTGGCTACAACACTGCAGTTCAAAACACACGTTGTACCATCCTCGAGCACACAGCCCGTGTCCTCTGGCTCCTGGTTCACACACAGGAGCACTCTGTGTAGCATCACAGGGAATTTTTGTAAGCCCAGCATGCTCATCTTGGCTCGGTCACCTGCAAGTGGGTGACGGGGCTGTAATGGCCACGCAGTGCCAAATCCTCCCACCCCTTTTGTCACCAGAGTGAGCTGATGTTCCTGCAGAGCTCAGAACATGCCCAGCAGAGCAAACACATCCTCATCAGATTTTCCATTTGCCCAGGTGAACTCGGACCAAAGCGTTTAACACTCCAGCCTTCACACCTTGTGCCTCTAACTGAGGGTGAAGCTTACAGCTGAGTGTCCTCAAGGAGTAATGAAGCAGCTCCTGGCATTCCTGCCAAGCCACCACTGACTCAAAAGCTCAGCACAAACTCACAGTGTTACACGGCAACACCAGCCCATTCCAGACCCCCAGCCAGCCCTCACAGCTCACTCCCCAAAGTTCCCTCCTTTGCTAACACACCCTGACTATAACCCTGCTTTACAGCCTCTCCTGCTAACTATGCCCTTCCAACCAGATCTGACTGCAACTGCGTCCCCTAACCTAGCAAGTATAGAATGGATAGATTATTTCCTGTCTACTGCTGCTCCAGATGCAATGCTACCTATAAAAACACAACTAATTCTTCCAGCAGATGATCCAAACCAGCACTGCTCTCCAACAGCAGATGGGTGAGGGAGAGCTGCAGATTTCCAAGTCACCAGGCTTTCTGCACCACAAAGTAAGGTAGCAACAAGCAGCCTCTGAAATGGCATTGTCTCTGTATTTTTCTCTACCATTAAATCCCTTTTCCACACAATTTAGTGAGTGGGAGTGACCTAGAGGCTTCTCTGGAACAGCGGAAGAAAAGAGATGGTAAATAAATAACAAATTATAAGAACTAGGCCAATAGTTTTACGAAGTTTTCCTTTTTGGTACCAGCACTGAGCACTGCTCGTTTCCAGGTGGAGAGAAATACAAAACGCTTCAGTCTCTCTGTGAGCTTAAAGTCCAAGTGACTTCTGCACGATCTGCTTGGCAATTTTGTTAAACTGTTCTCTGTCTTCCCGCCACATCTTGGAGGCGTCCACGTTGGCTCCACTTTCATCATTTGGCTCTGAAATGAGAAAGACAAAGGCAGGTGGGCAATGGAGCCTCTTGCTTCTTCAGGAATGTCATTTCCCCAAGGCTTTGATACATTTCTCCTCCTTGAGACTGCAGAAACACCACTAAAGCAAATCCAGTGACAGCTCCTGGATTCCCAAAAGGCTCTGATTGAACTGACCATGACAGAAAGGACATTACAACAAGGTCGAGTTTGGGGAACAAGCAAGTGGCACAGGAGCAGGACTTTCTCTTGTTTGTGCTTTCAGCAGTGGAGCCCCACCATGCACAGGGCCAACACAGTGGGGCACCCCCAGTGCTGTCAAGGGCTTTTAAAACCAGAAGTATCTCCCTGCAGAACGTTTTTTTTCCTGTTCTCCAGCTTCCCAGACACAAAGCCCCTCCAAGCAGGCCACCCAAACAGGCTGTCACTTGTTGGGACGGCTTGTTCTATTAAAAACCAACAAAACAATCCAAGGAAACCCATAGAACGTGCTTTCATTTCTGCAACATCTTTCATTCAATGATTTTGGAACACTTTCCAAAGCACTATGTGCCTGCACAGCTTCCCAACAGCAGGTTACTGTTCTGAAACAGTCCCATGTAGGAATCTCTTGCTTGCTTTTTGGTCAACTTTGCAGCTTCTAAACCCATTTATCTTTCAAAACCAGTTCTAAGGGACATGGCTCTGCCCTCTTGAGGCAGTTCAGTGGCTCTGTCCACTGTGTGGAAAATGATCCATCTTTCAGAGAGCTGTATGTGACCGAGCTGATCCACAGCCCTTGTTAGATTTAGGGAAAACCATCTGAAAGGCTCCACAAAAAGGTTTTCATCCCAGGTCTCTCCTCCAGAAGCCTTCCTCTGCACCAGAGATGGCAGAGTGGAATAACAAAGGAATTCCAGGCTAGGAAAAACAAAGAGAAACAGAGTGTGCTGGCTTCTGAATCACAGGCCACGGACTCCAGTTTACTGCACTGGTTAGGTCTGACAACCCTTCAGCTGCCAAAGCCAAATCCAACACAGGCTGCAACCCACAGCTCGAAAAGCTGAACGGACAGCACAGCAAATACAGAGAGGGTTTTGTCCAGGACAAGGAACCAGCTGAGCCCCTGGACCCACCTGACCCAGGTGCTCCCAGCCTGGGAGGAAAGCCTTGCAGTCACCCCCAAACAGGAACACCTGTTACTCATTCAGCTGCATTTTTTCCAATTCCTCCCAGAGCTGGTTTACTAATAAATAAATAAACAGCAGGGCTTTCCACGTGCTTTGCTCAGCCAACAAAGAGAAGCAGGAGGCAGTTCCAGCTCCCCCAGCAGGGCTCACCTGCCAGCATGCTAACCACAGACAAGAGGATCTTCTCCACGCTCTGCACGGGGCTCCACCGCTCCGCGCTGCTCTCGTAGCCCATGGGGTCATCCCCAGGAGCGTGAAGGATGGAGATGCAGACTCTGCCATCTGGGTAAACTGCAGGAAAAGTACACAGGAGGGGTTGTTACTCAGTGGAAATGATCAGCATCTCCAAATCAGTCTTGAGAGTTGGCTGTTCTATGACTAAAACTAAATCCAGGTTTAAATTTCCTCTTTAGGCAAGAGGACACAAAATCTGAAAGACACAAACCTAGGAAAAATCTTCTTTAAGTAAACCTAGCAAACTCCTTCCTCAACAGAAACCTGCTGGGAGCACTTGTATAATTTAATCATCACTAACAGGCTCCATAGGAAAAATGAATGCTGCAGCCTGGTGGAGTGAGGTGAGGATTTATGCACAGACACAGCTCCAAGCAGGTAACCAGCCCCACTTAAATGGAAATGAATGCACTGAGTGCACATTGGAGTCCTCCCCTGGACTGTGAGCATGAAAAGGACTGCACAAAGGATGGGAAAGTGTTATGTTATATCTATATTATAAACATGAGAAAAAATTAAGTGTTATGTTAAATATACTATCAACAGTAGAACTGATCTTTTTTTGAACACGACTGAGGTGCAACCAGAAGAACTCCCACTTTCTAATTTTTTTTTTTGCTTAAAGCTCAGCTGCATTAAAGCACCTGGAAACAAGGAAACCTATGAATTAAGGATCCAGGTGCTTCCCCTCCCACCTGTGGCATAAGCAATGTGTCTGCAACAGTACAAGTTGTCTTCACAGAGACCAGACTCTACTGACTTGAATGAAACCAAACAAAGAAAACCCTGCTCTAACAACAGTGTTCTAATTCTACAGCCTCCTGAGGAATGACAACTTTAGCACAGTAATTTCAGGGCTTCTGTTCCTCAGGTGGCCAAACTGGTGCCATTGCCAGGAAAGCAAGACAAAACAAAGTGGGAATGGCTGCTGGAAGCAGCTGTGCTCACTTCCAGTTCCTTCCCTTCACCCAGCTGTGTCTGCCCAAGCACGTCAGCACCGTGGAGGCCTTTTATTTACAGCCCTTCCTGCAGCCCCAGGCTGGGGACTGGAGCTGGTCTGAGCGTAGCTGGAAGAGGTGGAAACAGCAGGTGCTGAACCAGCACTCCTTGCAAGCCAGGAACCCACTGGTAGGAGGCATTTCAGGGGTGAGGGAGCCTCCTGTTTCTGTGCAGTGCCTCATCTAAAACAGCTGGAACTCAGCAGCACAGTCAAGACATCAAAGGCTGGCTCCAGGAAGACGTATGGATCTTCTCTCCCTCTGCTCAGGTGAGAGCTGCCCCTGTCCAGCTGTGGGGCCCCCAACCTAAGGACGTGGAGCTGTTGGAACGAGTCCAAAGGAGGCCACAGGGAGATGCTCTGGAAACAGGCTGGGAGAGCTGGGAGCATCCAGCCTGGAGAAGAGAAAGCTCCAGGGAGACCTCAGAGCCCCTTCCAGTGCCTAAAGGGGCTCCAAGAGAGCTGGAGAGGGACTTTGGACAAGGGGCAATGGCTGCACACTGCCAGAGGGCGGGGATAGATGGGATACTGGGAAGAAATTGTTCCCTGAGAGGGTGGTGGGAACCTGGCACAGGTTGCCCAGAGCAGCTGTGGCTGCCCCATCCCTGGAAGTGTCCAAGGCCAGGTTGGACGGGGCTTGGAGCAAGTTGGGATAGTGGAAGGTGTCCCTGCCCATGGCAGGGGGGTTTAATGTCCCTTCCAACAATCCCTCCCAAACCCCCTATGATCCCATGATCTCCCCACGCTGATGCTCAGTGTCAATGCAAGCAATTCCAGTAATCACTGTTCAGTTATCTTCACCAGAGCATCCGAGAAGATCATTTTAATTTAAGAGAAGACAGTTCTGTGGTATCTTGACTCCCCCTCCACATAACATGAACTGCAAAGATGAGGGAACACACCAGACTTTTCAAACATTCTCCTTGCAATTCTTCACCAGGAGAGGAAAAAACCAGGAAAAGCACAGCCCAGCCACCCCTTTCTGCAGCCTTCCTGGGTAGAACCAGCCCACCACAACCCCAGCTGAGAAGAAAGATCCAAGTGTCTACTTCAGTGATCTCAGCTTCAGACTGAGAAGACTCCAAGTCACAGGACTCTAAAGAGCTGAGCTGACCATCCAGTATGTTCCAATTATCCCATGGAAGAAACACCCAAGTGTAAAGCCACTCTTTAACACAAGAGTCAGGCAATTGGTGCTCCTCCACACCCCACTGCTCCTGGCAGTGCTGCACACAACACAGCTGTGAGCACTGAACCTCAAGCCAAGGCCACAGCTGGAGCTGCAGGGACAAGGATTTGCTCAGGGAGACCAGTCCTGGCAAGAAATTTGGGTAAATTAGTCCAGCTGGAGCAAGGTGCTGACGTGGCTACAACTGCCTCCAAGTGCCAAACGCTGCCCTGCTGCAGACATCAGAGCTCCAGAGGTGATGCCACACTGCCTTGGGCACGTCCACACAGTTCTGTGCTGTGACATGCAGGTGTGTCTTCACAGGAGAGCAGAGGGATGTGGATTAAATGGGCAGGTGCTTCCAGGAGGGAATAACAGAGAAACTTCAAGAAATTGCAAAATTCCTTGTATATAGGATGAAATAAATCGATTCCCAGCCGAGATTATGACCAAGTTTTCCAAGTCAGCTGAAGAGGAAGCACTAGGCAGGAGCACAGTGTTTGCCCCTTTCTCCTCTTGAGAGTCAGAGGCCTGACAGCCTGAACACAGATCCAGCCCATCAAACCCAGGTAGTAATTAACAACCTCTGCACAATCCATGTTGATTCAACAGATGTCAAAAGCAATGACTTTACACAGAATTCCAAGGCTGATTCCAGACAGCAGCAGTCCAGGCTGCAAACAGGGGCTTTAAGGTTTTTTTCATGTCCAAGGCTCAAACTTGTTAGCTGTACTTCTTGTCACTGCAGTTACTCCCACTGAATAATAATGTCACCATCACAGACACTAAGGTTGGGAAAGGTCTTTATGATCATGGAGTACAACTCAATCAGTACTGCAGAGCAAAGGCCAGCAAAGTTTCAATATTAAACACCTGCACAAGTGTTGTCTGCTTGGACAGAGCACTCTGTACTTCAGAGAGATCCCCAAAGAGATGTTAAGCAAACCTGTGATTTCATGGGGCAAAAGCCACGCTGCCTAACAAAGCTGCACCCATGAACAGCTTTTCAGCCATTAAAATAACACCAAAAAACCTAAATACAAGCCACAGAGCACGACTGAGCTCGTGGTGTGTTGGGAACCAACACTCTCAGGCACGTGGTGGGATTCTTGGGGTGTCCTGCGTGGAACACCATGATCCTGATGGGTCCCTCCAAACTCAGCATATTCTATGATTCTGTGTCTGGAAAGAGCCTGTATTAATTCACTTTCACATCCTGTATGGAATATTTAAAGGCATGGAATTTGCTGGAATCCTTGTTGGACTGTTTTATGAGCAAAAGGTTTATGAGGAACAATGGGATGAAGAGAAAAGGACCCTAAGACAGAGCAGAACTGCTGGGCAGCTGAATGCTGGTCCTGCATGCTCAGGGTTGGAAAGGGAGAGCACCACCCAGCTCTCCTGCTGCAAAAGTTGCTTTTTAAGTTGCACAAGCAGCCCACTCTCCCGTGCATCCTGCTGCATCAGACTCACTGTTGGGATGGAACATCTCGCACGTGAACCTCATCTTTGGAGGACTCAAGGGGTAGTCGAGTGGAAAACTCAGGATAGCAGGGAAAACCCCATACTCGAAACAGGTGTCTTCGGGACCCCTAGAAACAGATAAAATGTTATTCACCAAAGTTTTAAACAGCTCTTTCGCCCAAATTCTTGTCCAGTGAGACGTGTGAGGCATGGGTTATATCATCTTCTCCAGGAAACAAAGAGTTAAGGTGCTGTTACCCCACACCTCATAAACTTACATCCAAATATGAGGCTTGGGAGGCAAGGGGGAAATCAAAGCTTGCACACTAAATTACTAGGAAGGTCACAACACTGTTTAATTAGCAGGGTGTGTCTGGATATAATTGGAGTATCTGGCTCCAAGGCATGTTCCAGGATTTGAGTGTCTGCACGTCAAGCGAAAGCAGAGGCAGGTGTGGGACTCCTGTGCCTTTGAAGATACTGTTATGCTCTACAAGACAGAGATGTCAAATGCTGGAGCTCAAAATTAATTTATAAACCCCACAGAGATCCCAACTGCCAGCATCTAGCACAACCACACAAACACTTATCGCTGTCTGATGCAGAAAACACAGCAAGGGTTTGTAAAAATAAAAACACAGCTCAGAGACCATAATTGTCAGAGCAGATGCACGACAACAATGTGTCTTTGCAGATTTCAGGTACTGAGTTTGCCCTTGCTCAAGCACAGGTGGAGAACAAATGGCTTCATCAGGGTTCTTGTAGAAACATTTCCTTATTGTGTTCAGAATCTAGTTCAAAGTGCAATCGAGTGGAGAACATAAAGACAACTATTTTACCCTGCCTACATAAAACACTTGTGGAAAGTGAGCAAAAAACAAGTTTATAAGCCATGACTTATTCCAACTTGATGAACCATCTGGAAGTTGTAACACAAACATGATTTCCCTTGATTGGAAAGATGACGAAAAAAGCTTCAGCACTGAAAATCGTAGCCAAGGAAACCTCATGTATTCAGTAAAAAGCCCTTCAAACAAAGGTTCCACTGTCTGGGAAATAAGGGTTAGGAATATATTCGTGCCTCCTCCTCCCAATTCACATTCTCTATGCCAGAAAGAACATTAAAGTCGGAGAGCAGCAAATCCTAAAGCCCTAAAAGACTTACTCTCTCAAACTTAGGGCTTCAAAAGCCTTGGCTGGTGGATAAACACAAGAACTATGTGATTTAAACATGCATATTGACACTGGCAGGTAAGGTAAGAGAAATGCATCAATATTCTGCAAGAATGAAAGCCAAACCATCTCCACCACTTTGTTCCCTTTCCGGCCTTTTCCCTAAATTTAGTCGGGATTCAATTCACATCTGAGAGCAAACTGAAAGCATTTTTTCACGACCATTTTAATTCCAGCTGCATTTTAAAGGCTTATTGTTGAACTTCTGAGAGTATGTACATACAGGCATGGAAAAGCTGGTGGGTGTCTATGTTCTGTTTTGAGAGCAAACCCACAGCCTTAAGGGCTCTTCTGTCAAATACACTCAGCCCAACACACTCCATTTTAGGCCCTGCATTCTGTGAGCAAAATGCTTTTGTTCCAGCCACTCAGCGCTGCCAGGATCAACTTCAAAGAAATTATTAAAGTTAATCCAAGACAGCATTTGCAACTACAAAACACCCTTGACAGCATCACTTTTAGCTCACAAAGGAGGACACTGGCAGGGACAGGGAGGTAAGAGCATGGCAGCTTCTGCAATCACCCCCCTGCTCTGCAGTGATTCCAAAGATGAAGAGAAGACAAAGCATGGAAATGAGAAGCTCTGGCCTCCAGGAGCTGGTTGCTACTCACACAAGGGGCAGAGGAGAGTGGTGGGTATCTGCCAAACAGGACAGAGAAGCACCTTGAGGGGGACAGCCAACGGGAGGTGTTTAGTTTGGAGAAAAGGCTCCTTAGGGGGAAACATCTCCTACAGCTCCCTGACAGGAGGGGGCAGCCGGGTGGGGGTCTGTTGCCCTGGTTTTTGCTAAGCCTTCTGTTTTTAACCTTGGAGTCAGATTCTTTCTCACAGTTTCATGTAAATAATAGCCAATGTTTACTTAACGGTATTTTCTGTTTTTCATTCCTTTTGTGATAAGAGAACTTTGATGAGCATCTTTCTTCTCCAGTGGGATTGAGAAGGAAGTGACATGTCCTCCAATCCCTTGTGGAGTTGGGACGTGTATAAGAATGTGAGATTGTAAATAATAAACAGATTCTTTTTCCTTTCTGCTGAACCTGGCAGGTGCAAGAGCGTCTTTATTGTGTCTTCCCAGACACAGGGGTCGGGCTCTGCTCCCAGGGAACAAGAGACAGATCAGGAGGAAACGGCCTCAAGGTCCAACAGGGAAGGTTTAAATTGGATACTGGTAAAAATTTCTTCCCTGAAAGGGTTGTTCAGCCTTGGCACAGGCTGCCCAGGGCAGTGGTGGAGTCACCATCCCTGAAAGAATTCAAAAAACTTGTGAATGTGGCACTTGGGGACGTGGTTTAGTGGTGGATTTGTCAGTGCTTGGCACATGGTTGGATTTCATGGTCTTAGAGGTCTTTTCCAACCTTAATGATTCTGTGATTCTAATTCTATAATCACAGCTTCACATACATTTGCAATGGCTTATTTGTAAAAAGATGCTGGAAAAACACCAAACCCCACAATCATCAGATGCCCAAAAGGGGAATGGAAACAAAATCATAAGCCTAATTATAGATCTAATTACCTTTCTAAACAGCTTTGTGATATGTTGACTTCAATTTATACTGTTTAGTTTTCAGCAATCTTTGGGCTAATGAAGTTCTTAACCATGGCGTGCTTTTGTGTCTTTTGGGGATAACTTTTAATAGCAACGCACACTCGTACATGCCAACCAAAGAGGGCAAAACTTGGCCTTGAAATGTGAAATCCATGAACACAACACAGCCTGAAGGACCTCACGCAGCACTAGGGAATTGAGCAACATAAGGCAAACTCTCCTGAAATGACGTTGCAAAGATCTGGCTTTCAACAATCCTCCCCCACCTCTGGTTTTCAGAAAGGTTTTCATGGGGTATTTCCAGTTCTGTGCCCATTACGCTCACTTTGGGAGTGTAAGATCTGTGCTCTCCTTTAGAGATGTCAATACAGCCTTAACATTTATATGTTTCATATTTCTCCAGCATTGCTGCTGTGGGCAAGAAGACCAGAGATACAAATTATCATTGCCATTATTTAAAAATGCATTATTTTATCTCCAAGCCAAGCTCTTACATCAATCTGGGTCACACTACCCAGCCTACATTTGAACTGATAAATGAGAGATGTCTTTTCTCTCTTAGGTCTCTTTTTTTTTTAAAGTTATGTGCCATTATATGTGCTCTAGCTTTATATAAATTGGGTGAAGGAAAAAAAATATTCTGTTCTTTTCACAATTATGTTACTTACCTTTTGCACTTCATCTATCTTAAATTTTAAGGCAACTTTACTCTCGTTTTCTCACCTGCACACCTCATCCCCTGAATCTCACACAGCACATCTGAGATTACAAAACACTGCAGAAGATCACCACAGACAAACACAAACAAGTCATGTAACCTGCTTTCCAAAGGTATTGCAAACACTGCTACCAACAGGGTTTGTAAAGAGACCAAAGTAACCAAATGTGTTTAGGGTAAACATGTTTCTATTGTATCACAGCCTCCAAACGGAGCAGATCTTAAAATATAACTTTATTATGACACACACACAATACAGAAACCAAAATTAAAGCACCTCTGCCTCTCATTTTACGCTGACAAAGACCTGAAGCTCAACACTCAGCACTTTAAAGAGCTTTCAAGTCTGCAAGCTGCTCCTCTGTTCTTTAGGGATGTGATGGGAAACATCAGAAAAGGTATTTTCTAGGCAATTCAGAAGTACTTCTGAGTGTCCCTCAGGAAACCTCTACTCAGCCACATCACCTCTGCTGTGAGGAAGTGCCAATGAGCAGGAATTTCCTTCCCTATTCCAAGAAGTGCATTAAGCCCTCTGGGATTTCCACACTCCCAGCAATCTGGCCCATCACGGAGCACATATGCTGACTATGCCTCTCACAGAAAGCATCAGACCCCGCAGCCAAAATCTCTGGTGTCAGGCAACAAAACAACCTATTTCCATGCTAAGTGTTTATTTTCAGGGGACTGAGCTACCAGGAAGCCCAACCTGTTATCCCAGGAGAAATCGCTGCACATAAGCAGAGGCATTTGCCAACTCCTGCCACCAAGGAGCCAACAAGCAGTGGCAACCCAAACCTCCACTCAGCAAGGTCTAAAATAACTGGGAGGCTCTTGCTTGCTGTGCAGCAGGATCACCCACACAGCCAGCCTGTGTGGAAGAGGGAATTCGCTACAGCTCGCCGTGCTTTTGTATTGGTTGCATGCCTGAGCCCAAGAGACAGAAATCTTGTTTTTCATCCCTAGACAACACATTCCAAGCAAACCAAGCTAGGAAAACTCTGCCACCCACGCCAGCTGAGAATGTCCCCAGTCAGCACTGGTGGTTGTGAGGAAAAGCTGCGCAGATCGCAGCGGGCACGGAGCGAGCGGGGCCACAGCCACTGCCACTGCCACAGCCACTGCCCCCAGAGCCCCCAGGACAACCCAGCCCTGGCTGAAGGAAAGGAAAGCATCAATTCTTACCAAAGGCATCCTGAAATACAGAGCCAGGATCCATCTAACAAAAGACCACCAGCTTCAAGGTGGACTTAGCGGTCTGGAGCTTCTCCATGTTTTAATTGTGCAGTATTTGCATGAATTGTCAGATGTGAGCAATAAACATCTTTTTTCCTACCATTTTTAGAACTTTGTTTTGTAAAAATCACCAGTTATTCCATGTACTCGAAGTTCCCAAAGAAGGTACAGCATGAATAAGAGCACAAGCAAGAGAGAAGACGACCTGTAAGACGCTGGGCAAAAAGATTTTGTCTTTTCATGGCAAATTTTGCTACCAACAACCAGACCCATCACTTGGGGAGTGGAAGAGAGAGAACACAGCTTTTTAAAGGAGTCTTCATCACCCCCAAAACACAGCAGCTATTCACCAACAGAAGAGTGAATCTCTTTCTACACAAAACCACTGCATCCACCTCTTGACAACATCAACCAATTCATGAAGTGTAAAGAACTTCAAAAGAATTTTTACTTAAATTTCAATACTTTTTCTGATCAAAACCTTTCAACTTTTCTTGAAAAAAAATTTGAATAGTAAGCAAACTAATTTTAGACATTGATTTTTTTCTCCTGTCACTAATAATCTGGGTATTCTGCTCCACTTAGAACCTGTCCTGCATTTGAATGTTCCAACAGGTCTGTGTGATCTACGAGCAGTTGTTTGTTTCCTACAGTGTTTGTAAGTGTAACATAAGGGAGCCTATTGCCCTGGTTTTTGTAAGCCTTCTGTTTTTAATCTTGGAGTCAGATTCTTTCTCACAGTTTCATGTAAATAATAGCCAGTGTTTACTTAACGGTATTTTCTGGTTTTCATTCCTTTTGGGATAAGAGAACTTTGATGAGCACCTTTCTTCTCCAGTGGGATGGAGAAGGAAGTGACATGCTCTCCAATCCCTTGTGGAGTTGGGACGTGTATAAGAATGAGATAATGTAAATAAATCCATTCCATTTTCCTCCTTTCTGCTGAACCTGGCAGGTGCGAGAGTGTCGTTATTGTGTCTCCCCAGACACAGGAGCCCACATGAGGATTCCTGACAAATCTGCAAGCTTATTATTATGACATCTGTACAAAAAGTTGTACACATCACCAATGCTGCCTCTGTCACCGTTTCAAGTCCAAATGTAACTCTTAGTGTGGGTCAGAGGAGTTTCCAGCCCAAAGTAGGCCAGTGCTGATGTCACACAGAACTCACAGCACTTTTTCACATTCTTGCTCCCCTAGAAGCTCATCACAGCAGCTGCTGATTTCAGACACCAAACAGAATTAACTCACATGATCAGGGCTTCCCATTCGAAGAAGTTCTCTTCATTCATGGGACCTGTGAAATAAAGGAGAACAATGCTCAGTGCTACCTGAAGGCAAGGTCCCAGCTCCAGAGTGCACAAAGCCTGCTCGGCTCCTCACCTGCCACGATCCCTTCGGGTGGGTTCAGGGTCAGCTCTGCAAAAACAGAAACACAAGGAAGATTGAGGTGACCTGTATGCCCAAGCATTTCAGGGGGGGTTTGAGTGGCCATGGCTCAGCACAGGGGCCCCACCACCATTGCTTAATGCAGGACAGTGCTCTAGACAGAATTTTTTGGCACTCTGGGGTTTTTCAGTCTCCTAGAACTCGCCTTGGAGTCACAGAATTGTTTAGGTTGGAAAAGACTTCTAGGATCATCAAGTCCCCCATCTTCACAGAGGAAATGATTTAAACCTGAGAAGGAAGACAAAAACTCTTTTCATAAAGCCTGGGAAACACTCTTCTCTTGCACCTCTGTGGTATCTGCTGGACACCATAACAGCCTGAAGTTTGTATTCCTGTAACCTCTCTGCACCCATTCAGGCTTGCACCTCAGTGCAAAACCCAGAACAACACAAAAACAGGAGAAGCAGACACATGAGGGATTTGACAAGCAGCTCTGTTCCCCAGATTCAATCCAACTCCTCCTGCGTGGCCTGGAAAATGTGAGTAAAAAGAAAAAGAAGCAGCAATAAAACAGCCATGGCTGCACACGGCAGGTTTGGATCCATCAATCCTCACTTTCTCCAGGAAACTGATACAATTCTAAATTCATGAAATAACCTTCAGCATCAGCCCCTTATTTCAAGCTGGTGAAGGCCAGTACACCATGTGCTGTTAAAAAGCAACCAGATTTTCTCCTGCCTAGTGGACTGATCATCAGTTTCTTGTTTCTGATGCTCTGCAGGGAGGCAGCAGCAGCTGAGGCTTGGCACAGCCACAAACTGGCAACCAATGGGCCAGCAGTGCCAGGGGCAGCCACTGGAACTGGTGGAAGGAGGTGACACTCCAGCTGCTCCTCCAGCCCAGGGTATCCTGACCAACAGCCTCTGGAACACCAGTGGCCAGTAACACACAGAGCACAGCCACAAGAACCACCACGTGCATTCCCAGGCAGGAAAACAAGCAGGAACACGGACCCAGGGAATATGTGAAGTCACAAACCAATAAATGAGACACGTGACCTAATTTCTGTTTAGGCTGTAGGTGAAAACTGTGGGTGGTGCTGCAAAGAACAGATTTCTGTCTTACAACAGCTCCTTTACTGCAGGATTCAAAGATGATGCTGAGGTGCACTGCCAGGAGAGATCTTGTGTTTGCCCAGGGTGCCCTTAACCTTGGCACAACCCTCTCTGAAGTTCCAAATCCCAGCAGCAGACTGAAACTCAGCCTTACAGCCATGTTCCATGCAGGTTTTTCCAGCTTCACAGTGGGTCTCCAACAGCCTTTCTTGTTGATGGTTTTAGACAGAAAGAGAGAGACGTCAAACACAGGAGCTCCTGGAATCATTTTGCTCCATCTTGTGGCTCTCTCTAAGAAGAAGATGCCTCTGATGTTTCCTACAATTTCCCTGGAAAAGCTGGCAGCAGTCCCTGTGTATCCCCTGCGGTGGGCAACCACCCACAAGTGTCTCCTACAGCACTGCACTCCAAGGAGAACAGGGGCAAAGGGAATAAACAGGCAAAGCCCACAGGGCAAAGGGTCTTCATGAGGACAGAGGTTCAATCCTCCACTTCCTTGTTCAGCTCTCCCCTCAGAGAAAGAGGTTTCCATCCCTAAGGATCAGGTAAAGTGGAAACTGGGCATTCAGGGGCACAGGAGCTTTGATTTTGAGTGGCTGCTGCTGCACCTGGTCATTGAGAAAGGAAAACCTCCTTTTCCATGGGGATG
The DNA here is from genome assembly GCA_013397175.1 of Platysteira castanea. Taxonomy (NCBI): domain Eukaryota; kingdom Metazoa; phylum Chordata; class Aves; order Passeriformes; genus Platysteira; species Platysteira castanea. The sequence continues at coordinate 12,271 of VYXC01010491.1, read as the reverse complement.
GTAATGTCCTACCCTGTGATTTCTCTAGAGTTGTTCAAAAGGAAGCTGCCAGCCCAGTTTTCGGAAAGGAGCTGCCAGGAGCTGACACAGCATCAGCTGCTACAGCTCAGCAGAGCCTCCAAAACAGGCTCACTTTCACAGAATGTCAGATGGGGGTGTCCACTTACAAATAACTGAGCAGCAGAAAGCAGTGAAAGGCTGAAACCAATGCCCTGATCACATGCAGAGCGACTCTGACACACCAGCTAGGCCAAACACTCCCACTCACTGAAGAAATTTTCCCTAAAAGCCAATCTAAACCTCCCCTGGTGCAAGTTTTTCATTTGTTCCTTGGGAGCAGAGCCAGATCTCCACCTGGCTCCACTCCCCTGGCAGGGAGTTGTAGAGCACCCTCAGCTCCCTCAGCTGTTTCTGGTGCCCCAGCCCCTTCCCAAGCTCCATTCCCCTTCTTTGGAGAGCAAGGAGCTGAGCCCTGTTGTTGCCCTGGTTTTTGTTAAGCCTTCTGTTTTTAACCTTGGAGTCAGATTCTTTCACACAGTTTCATGTAAATAATGGCCAATGTTTACTTAACGGTATTTTCTGTTCTTCATTCCTTTTGTGATAAGAGAACTTTGATGAGCACCTTTCTTCTCCAGTGGGATTGAGAAGGAAGTGACATGTCCTCCAATCCCTTGTGGAGTTGGGACGTGTATAAGAATGTGAAATATGTCAATAATAAAGATTATTCCCTCCTTTCTGCTGAACCTGGCAGGTGTGAGAGCCTCTTTATTGTGTCTTCCCAGACACACCCTGTGCCCATGCTGAGCAGAGACAGCACCCAGATAGCTCCTGCTGGAAACTGCTTACCAGAGGTTAATGGGCCATGGAACCTCAGGGGAATGTTGAGAGCTCCCTAACAAGTCCAACAGCCCGACCCAGTCTGTTCAGGAATGTGTGGTGCAGCTTTACATAACCAGGGCACAAAACTAACCCATACCTGGTCCCTAAAGACCCCCAAGAAGACATCAAGGTGAAACCAGCTCCATGTAAATCTGTGTATTTCTGGCTAACATAACATCTTGAGTACCATCCTGAGCCACGCATCCACGTTAAAGTGGAGTTATTCCCTGTGAATCCAGTGCTGGAATAAAGTAATGCCTGCTTCTGGATACTACATTGATGTTAAGGAGTGCTATTCTGGATTTTCGGGGACATTCCTACAGAGCAAATGCATGAGCAGAAACGTCTTATTAAGGGGTTCCAAAAGGTGGAAGGACAAGCAGTTAATCTGGAAAAAAGGACAAACCAGCAAACGAGGAAAGGGATCAAGTTTGAAAGAGGTAGAGGGGAAGGCCTGGAAAAGTCTCTTACAAGTCTTGCTTGTAAGCTGAAAACAGAGCTGACAGGAGACAAGTGTGATGCTTCTGTTAGGGATTGGGGGCAGATGTGCTGCACACACAATCAATGCCTTCCTCTCCAGTTCACTGCTCTTTGTGGAGTCATTATCCCCCAGTTACACCTTGGAGAAGGTTCTCAGGAGAACTGAAAACAGGTCTTCTTGTTAAAGCACTGAAGAGACCCAAAAGATCACTCTTAAAAGAGCAGTTCAACAGTTTCCTAAAAACTGCAGCCATTTAGCAAACTTCCAAGGGGATTAAAAGCCCAGGACTCAGGAAATATTATGGGCACGTGCTCACTGCAGAATCTGACAGCATCTGGACTGAGATGCCTGGAAATAGGCAAGTTTTCTTCTGACTCCACACAGCTCTGCCCAGGCAGTAAGGGTGGGAAGCACCCACTGAAGCACTGCCAGGTTCAGAAGGTTTATTATTCTGTGACTTCCCAAATCTCATCATTAACATAAATCTCTTATTTTCAACCCGACAGCACTTCCAAAGAAACCTGCTGGAATTACAATCCACTGCTCTGTTGCCTGTTTGTACCAGGAAGGAAATACAGTGCATACAACCAGGCACTACAATTCTCAGGTCTCTAGAGATTTAATTCTTCCAGAGTAACCCATTTCAGACTTGAAATTTCAGCCAGCATGAGACATCTTTAAGATCTTGCACCAATAAACAGTAAACATAGAAAAAGAAGGTTTCCATCTCTTAACTTTCACAGATATAAGCTACTGAGAGACTTATGTCAGGTCTTAATACTATTATACATCTAGAATTAAAAACAGACAAATACTCTAATAAAATTGATGCCCTTTTTTATATCTGATTTTTTTAAAAAGCTTTAGCTGAACTAGTTCTGGCAGAGTAGATAACAAAGCTGAGAAGGCAAAAAGTCAAACATGCAAAGATCTAAATGAGGACAAAAAACCCAGTGGGTGTCATCTGGATGTCCACAGCCACCTTCCCTTCCTTCTTCCAAAGGAAAGAAAATCAGTGCAATTTCACAGCCTCTCCCAAAATGCAGTAATATATCTGGGCTCCAACAGGTAGAAACTCCTCACAATGTCAAGAATTTTTCACAGAAGGAAATGACAAATCTTTAAATGAAGACTTTAACATGCGTGCGTGCATGCACAGAAAAAATCAAAGACAAAAACTGAAAAAGAAAAAAGCAAAAAAATTAGTAAGTCTGGCAAGGAAAATACACCCACCAGCAAGGCACTGACTGCCAAACACCACTGTCATGACTAGAAGTAACTAAGGGGAAGAGATAGAGGAGAAGAGGGAAAGCAAAGAAAAAAGATTGTGCCACAAGATTTCATCCAAGGTGGGCAGCCAGGTCACTGAAAACCATTTCCATGCCCACATTCACCCAGAGCCTCACAGTGCCCACATCTGCACCAGCAACACACATCATCAGGAGGGAGAAACTGCACTCTGAGCTGAACCTCAGGCTCCAGCCCTGTCCCAAGGTAGGATTTGCTCTTTTTCTGCAAGAAGAGGCAGCAGAACTACCTACAACCAGGAGCTGGTTTTATTTTTCAAAGCAACTTCTGCTGAAAATCTCTGTAGGGCTAAGAGCTTCTGAAGAGCTACAAGTGTCAGTTTTTGGTGAGGCACTAGGGAAAGGTTGTAAGTCAGGCTTGATTCTGGGGTTTGTAGCAAGGTTTGATGTGCTAAAGGAAAATAACAAACCTGGACATGCAGCAGAGGGGAATCCACAGGCACCAAAACGTCTGGCTGACTGCACTGCTGCAACTCAGCTTTCCAGAAAGCACTGTGCAATTGGCCACTGCGAGTTACATTCATTTTTTACAATGCTGTGTTTTATTGGACGTTTGTAAAGGCAGATCACAGACAAAACGTTATCTGTGCTCATGACTAGTGTTACCCTGGGAAACCAGGCAGAGAAGATTCATCTCATCATCTGCCTGTGGCATTAAGTCAAAATCTTTCTGGGGTCATTTAATATCATTTTTCCTAAAGATTTCATTCATACCACACACTCCAGTAAGATCTCTGAGCTCATCAACAACAAGGGATCACAAATGCTTTTCTGAGACTTAAGGGATAGATATGAGAGGACAGAAGCAGTGCCAAGTCTTTCTGTGGTTGTTTTTCAGGTCACTGCCTCTGGATTACAGCGGGAAAATGCAGATTTCTAGGACACACACTGTCAGCACAAACTTCACCCACACAGCCACGGGGCTGGCTCACCTCCCCCCAGCTGTCAGTGGCAGCAGCCTGAGCACTGGGTGAGGAGCCCTGGCTGCCCAAAAACACCTGTGGGACACTTCAGCTTCGAGACCTGTGCTTGCAGAGCAGCCTGAGAACAGGAAATGTGTGTCTATAAATACTCTCTTTTACACAGGCTGGAGTCTTCCACTAAATGATGACAGAGAGAAACAACTCCCCGTCGCTGGACAGCCTGGGGAGCACAGTAAGTGACCTTCCCTGGAGCAGAGGGCCAGGTCTTACAGCCCAGCTCTCTCCATCCCCATCAAACATTTATTTTCTCCATTCTACTTCCTTGCTGTAAATAAAAGCCAGAGCATCACAGCCCAAAAGCACCTAGGTAAACAAATAAATATTTCTTGCCAACAAAAGGCACCTTTGGACACCTCTCAAACTCATCAGGGAGCAGATGAGCCATCGCAGAAGAACTGGGATTGCCAGAGAGCCCCAGCCCACTGCAGCAGGTCTCTGGTGGCTGTGGTGGGACTGGTGAGGCTCACTGCTCACCACCCCCTGCAGTCACACCTCACACTGAATTTTAAACAAACAAGTCTATGTCCTTGATCACTAAATTCCGGTTTAAATCCTCTTACTAATTACTCTGCTTCCATTAAGGACTTCACAGAATTGTTCGAGTGGGACGAGACCTTAAAGCTCAGCTCGTTCCACCCCTTGCCATGGGTGGGGACACCTTCCACTAGCCCAGCTTGCTCCAAGCCCGGTCCAGCCTGGCCTGGAACACTTCCAAGGATGGGGCAGCCACAACCAGAAGGTATCTGTCCTGACAAACACCTCGAATTTTATCTTTGATGTAACAGAGCTCTGCAACAGAGATTTCCATATCTGTATTCTGTTCCATCTGGAAAACTTAACAGGGAAAAACAGCGAAATAACTGGGCACTTTCCCAGGGTTCCCAGCCTCTCCCCTGACTAAGCTCCTGGAATCCCAGAGGTGTCACCCACACACCCTCGGTGTCCCAGCGGGAGGGTTCCGGGCAGGACCCCCTTCCCACAGCCTCCTCAAAGCCGGCAGTGCCCCGTACCCGGCCGGTGACCCTCACCCCCGCCCCGGGACGCAGAGAGGACCCTGCAGCCGGCGGGGAGGGGGTGAAACAGCGGCCGGCGGGGCACGGGGAGCTGCCCCGGACGCCAAGAGGGAGGCCCGCGGCCTGCCCTGCCCCACGGCCGCCACGGCCCCGCCCGGCCCGCGGGCCCTCCCGGGCTTTGGCAGCGATCCCGCCACGAAGGCGGCGCGAGGGGCCCGGGGAGCGCGACTCACGCTTGTACTCGGCCATGAGCCGCTTCAGCGCCGTCCCCGCCATGGCGCGGCCCCGCCGCCGCTTCCGGGTGCGCGGCCAGAGCGGCCCCCGGCTGGGCGGGGTGGAGGGCGGCGCTCTATCCCGCCCGCTTCTCCTCTGTGGTAGCGCGCAGTCCTCCAGCCGGCAGCACGCGAGGTAGGGACGCGCCGGGAATTCGCTGTGGGAAAGGACGGGAAGGCGGCAGGTGCCCCGAGAATACGCAAAACGCTGTATTGTGCGGCAAAGTGCGGCACGGAGCGGGGGCTGTGCGGGTTTGTAGCTGGGCACCGCGTTGGGATTCCCTGGAGCAGCGCCCACACCGCGTTTCCTGCAGGGGTGGGCCGCAGAGAGCGCGGGTTTGCTGAGGGCAGCAGCAAAGGGCGGGACGGGAATGTGGAAATCCGGGAACAAACAACGGGATCCGCGGGATATCCCACCCCAGTGAGGACTTCACAGAATTCCAGAATTGTTCGAGTAGGAAGAGACCTTAGAGCTTATCTCGTCCCACCCCTTGCCCTGGGCAGGGACACCTTGCACTAAGCCCAGCTTGCTCCAAGCCGCGTCCGGCCTGGCTCGGGCTCACCAAGAACATGCAAAAGGAAATAGGGGCCTTTCCAGCGACGTTCCAGCAAGCAGGAGCATATCTAATGTGAACAAATGGAAAGAGAAAAGGCTGGTTATGATTCCATGGAGCAGCAGGACAGCCTGAGTTAAAATTCCTCTGGAACAGGCTTCATGGAGCCCAAACCACCACACAAATCATTAAACCTCAGCAAGGTTGGAGAGGCAGGAGAGCAGTTTATTACTATTATTTTGAAGACACCTAAATGTCTCTTCTCTAGCTCTTCTGCACAGTTTGGTGACATTTAAAAGCTTTTTTTCTCCCCTCATTTACCAAGTTTTTCTACCAAAAAGTATTAAAAAGAAACCTGAGGCCACAGAGAAAGAGTTGAAGTTAAGGGAGCAGGACAGAGGGACAGATGCTGCCCAGCCCTCAGCAAACAGCTGGAATTCCAGTGATGGGGTTTTTATAAGCTTGCACAACAAAAAAAACACAGCTACTCTATCACAAGCATTGAGTTTTTGGACCAGCTGCCCTGCTACCTCCAGTTCTGCAATAGAGCAGAAAAAAAAAAATCCCATTTCTGCATTTAAAAAGTATATTTTGGACAACTTTATCATAATCTGAAAAAACACATGTAAGCCTGAAGTATTTAAAGCCTACCCTAAGCACTGTATCATGTTCCAACCCCATGTCAAGGGCACAACATTACTCAAGGGACTGACTGAATTTGCAATACAAGCTAAAAAAGGCTGTATCTCTGTTCCTTCTCTCGGGCCCATCTTAAAAGGAAACTTTTATACTCACAACTGGCACGAAAATACACTGAATTATTGAGCTAAAACAGAGGGGCAAGACCAGCTAGAGCCAGATATGAACATTCCATGTCCCAACTCATGGATGAATGCTTAGGCCACAAGTTTAAAGAAGAAAAAAAAGATAATACAAACAATAAATTAAAAAAAAAAAAAGGCAAACAACAGAGAGACAACACGCATTTCTTAATCTGAACTTAAAATGGTTCAATTCAGACACAGGTAAATCCCTGCAGATACAATTTTGACTTGTACATGCAGAATGTCAGACAACAAGCAACTTTGGTAAATATCCTTTGAAGTTTCAAAGAACCCCGTGTGATTGGCATGTTCATTTGTTCACTAATAAAACAGCAAATCCAGGGACAGATGAGAGGGTGAGGTGTGATGAGGATCCTCAAACTGTTGTCCAGAAGGTGCTGTGTCTTAGCACCCTCCACCTGTCTGCTGGTGGTACACTTCGATTGTGTCTTCGTCTTCCATCTCCAGCTGTGGCAGTAACACAAGGAATTATTTTAACATTTTAAAAATATGGAAATTATAAGTAATACAGAAAACTTGAAAGACACATGGTGACAAAAGCACTTGGCTCTCTGCTCGAACCTGCAATAGAGCACTTCAGGAATAACTTTAATTAACTAATACATGAAACACTTTCCATCAGTCACCCTGAACAAATTTGTTGCAACATGCTAAACTCACAACAACTATTTCAGGATCATTTTGATTTCAAGCCCCTTTGATCATCACTCAGACATCCAAATATCTGTGTAGCAATTTGCAGTAAGAGTGTTTTTCATACCTGTGCAGGTGTGTCTGCTTCTTTAATTGGTTGTCCATCAAACAGGAACATAATGTGCCTCACTGACAAGCCCTGCAAGTTCAAAGTTATTAATATGAGAAACCACACTTGTGTTTCTGAATCCAAACTGAGTATTCATGGATTTACTGTCAGAACACATGTTAACAAAATTAACACTCAAAAGACAAGGGGGATGGCAGAAGATAGATTGCCTTTAGGTAATAGGAAGAAATTCTTCCCTGTGAGGGTGGTGAGGTCCTGGCACAATTACCCAGAGAAGCTGTGGCTGCCTCATCCCTGGAAGTGTTCAAGGCAAGGTTGGATGGGGCTTGGAGCCACCTGGGATAGTGGAAGGTGTCCCTGCCCATGGCATGGGATGGAACAAGATGGGCTTTAAATTCTGCTCTCCCCAAACCATTCCGTGATTCTATGATTAAGATTTAACCATCAGGACACTGAGGGTATTTGTCTTGCTGTCTACACTGAGGAAGGTCAAATGCTGGTCACTTTACGTTGCCCTTAAAACCTGAGTTACCACGTGGCTGAATCCTGTTCTGACAAAGTTTAATCACATGAGGAAGTCTTTATTCCCTGCATCAGGGATTGAGGACCTTGCTCTGCCCTCTAAAATCCTTCAAAATTGATGTGATTCACATTGCTGTCACACACAGGATTGCTAAAACTCCCTGTACCTCTCCAAAAACCCAGAGAGGTGTCAGGGTGCAGCAGGCACAGAGCAGGGTGTAAAGTTTGAAGAAGCAAAGGATCCTGCAAGTAACAGACAAGAGGAAACACGAGCAAACAAAATCCCACTCCTTTTCCACAGCTGTTGGCATGCCCACCCTCTGCTCTGCGTAAAGCAAAGGCATTGGGAGCTCCAAGCTCAGGATCTGAGCTGTGGGGTACATCCTTCTGTTCAGGGTGGCACTGAGGAACAGCCTGTGACACAGAGCAGCCAGTGAGCACCTGTGGAACACAGCAGTCAGAACAATAGGCAGCAGGAGACACAGGAAGGGAGGAGGGAAAAAATCCAGGAGGAAGCCGTGGCACAGAAGAATTTATTTCGTGCCGTTTTCCAAACGGAAAATGCAGTCAAAGCTGATGGAGATTTTGGAGATGAAAGGACTGAGAGTTAGTGAATTGTCTCAGAGCCAGGATCGGAATTGGAGGAATTTTGGCAACTCTGTCACAGGACATCAGGGAGCACCTGAGGAGGAAGAGGCAGCTTCCATGCACCGATGAGAAGAACTTCACACCGAGGAGCTGCCAGCATCCCAGCTCACTCTCCCCCACACCTGGATACCCTCACCCTGCCCACAAGCATGTTCCACGACCCGGGCAGAGAAGCAGCGAGGGTTCCACCAGCCCGGGGATGCTTCCCCGGGGAGAGCGGGGGCAGCGGGCTGGCGAGAGCCCTTTGGGTCCGTGGGAGCCCCTCGGGGCCGCAGGACCCCCGGGCCGTGCCCGCGCCTACCTGTCGGCAGCAGTACACTTTCATGAGCTTGCACAGCGGGGTGTGCCGCTTTATTCGGAACTGCACCACGGAGCCGTCCTGCTCGGCCACTTTCAGCTCGATGTGCTCCTTCTCCGCCTTCACGCCTTCCTGGACGCAAAACCGCAGGATGCGGCGGGCTCAGAGCCCGGCCGGGTGAGCCCCGGGGTCCCGCTCGGGCCGGACACCACCCGCCACGTCCTGCGGGACCTCGGGCGGCCCCGCTCCTGTTCCCCCCGGCCGGGACATCTTGGCGGCCTCGCCTCGGGGCCGCACCTCAGCCGTAGCCCGGGAGGCGGAGGGGTGGCCGCCGCTCCCGCTGGCTCCTCCCCTCCCGCTCCTCTCCCCTCCGCTCCTCC
>VYXC01010486.1:1589-54230 GCA_013397175.1 Platysteira castanea | reverse complement strand
AGCGTGATGAAGTTGCAGAACGAGGCAGAAAGGCTGCCTTCAGCTACCTGTTGAAACAGGTGAACCATGGGCTCTTCCTGAGGTTCTGCGTGTGCCAGCTGATTCTCGCCACCCTTCCGTGGAGCACAAGTTTGTCCGGCTCCTTCCATAAAGTGTCCTTCCAGTGCCACCTCTTGGTGGGTTCACACGCTGACTTAGCTGCGGAGTTAATTCCCCGAGTGAGGAGGTCAGCACACCCCTGCCACAGGAACAGCCCCGTCCCGTGGGCTGCCTGCTGTGCAAGCGCCAACCTCGTCTGGCACCAGGGCTCCGCATTTATGGCTTGGAAATGCTGCTGGTCTCATAAAAAGGAGCAGTTGGCTGATGCACCGCTGCTGGGTGTAAGGCGTGTTGCTACAAAGGTTTGCATGCATTTGGATTTAGCCCAGTAAATAAAAAGCTGTAAAGTAACATTTTCCAGCAGGTTTTTGTCAGTTCAGTGTGTCTCGCTGCCTGGATTATCGTGCTGCGTGGTCAGCAGTTTTTACAGCCGATGTGAAAGGAGCAGTCCTTTTTGTGCAGCAAGGGCTGAGTAACCTTATGTGCTCTGAGGAGTAAAATCAAGCAGCATGTCCTTTTAGAAATTCCTGCTTTCTGCTTCTCCCAAGATATCCATAGTGCTTCAGATTTTAGGGAAGAATATTTTCAGGTGGATAATGGCACTACACAATCAGCTTCCTGAAACAGGAAGCAAGAAGGAAAGGACAAAGTGATGTGGGTACTTAGTACCAATACTACAGATATTTTAGTTTACTCATTCTGCCTCAGTTTGATCCCTTTCTCCTTTCTTATGCTGTTGTTTGGGATTTTCTGTTCATTTCCACAGCAGTATAACTGGCAAATCTGCAGGGGAACACTGTGTGTCCCCCAGCCACTTGCATATGTGGGCATGCTTTGACACAGCAGAGCCTCCCCTGTCAATTTTGACCTTTGGTCAGTTTGTTAACATCTCTTCTTTATGGAGACAGTATCGGTGGTTATGGTGCTATAATCAATAGCTCCCTTACCCTTTACTTTGTTATAGATCGTACTTAAAAGTGCTGAGAAAAGCCAGAGATGAAGAAACAGCTTCAGAGAACACACCATAAAGATGCTCATCTAATCTAATAATACAGACTGAACAGAAGAAGAGAAATTGAAAAGTGCTATTCAAATATGAAACAATGCCAAAGAAAGCATTTGTGTTTTGCAAGGATAATTAGGAAAAAAACCCACTTGTAGCTGTACATAATCAAATGTGAAAGGGGGGTGAAAAACTTTCTTTATGTCAGCAGAGAAGGTGAAAATCTTAATTTTTCTCTCAAGTTTACTCCTAATGAAGTTGTGTATTCCTGACTGACAACTGAGCCTGGAAGTCCTGCTGCCAACCTCAATAAGGGCATTCTTACTCGTTTTAACAGCAGGTACTTAATGTTTAATTGCTTCAGTATTTCCAGTTGCTCTCACTCCACGCGTTTTGAAAGCCCTTCATAATGATTTTTGCATTGTGGCATCCACAAGCATCCTCATTTTCTCTTGGTGCCCCTGGCAGGGAGGATCCACTGGCAAGGCACAGGTCTCTAGGTACATAAAAAAGATTTTTTTAAAAAACTCTGTAGTTTATCTTAAAGATATTTTTCATTCCTCTTGACAACCGAGATTATGCTGTTTGACTTTCTCAGCTGACTCTCCTATTAAAAAAAAAAATCACTAAGCTTTGGGTAAATGTTACTAGGCCAGAAAGAAAAGTTGGAACAGTTGAGGCTCTAGGCTTATGAGTAGGACATTCACATGGGATGCAAGAGACTGCACTACTTGGAATGTGGCATTTTTACAGAATTGAATTCTTCTTGGGATCGAAATGAAATTAATTTCACTCTGTGTGGGTCAGCAAGAAGATGTTTCTTGCAGCTCTCTGCATGATGGTTTTGTCTGAGTAGTTCAAAATCTGGAGTTTTGTTGGCTTACTTTTACGGGCAAAGCAAGTTATGCGTTTTTCACTGTAAAAGAGTGGGCAGCAAGCCAACCTTCCTAACCTGTTGCTTAAGCAGCATGCCTGCTTTATATTACTGCACTATATAGTAGCTTTATAGTCATCCTGTGTTTGTTCCTAGTAATTTTAGTTATTCTGAGTAGAGTGGAGTGCTTCTGAAGTACCCGAACCTGAGTAGTAGGTGTTTGTTACAAGATTTGAGTTCTGAGTGCAACCCCTTCAAATATTGGATTGAAATGTTGGTCCAGCTGAAGCTGATGCGATTTCTTCCCATCTTTTCCCTTGAAACCAGCTTTTCCAGCCCTTCTGCAGTGTCCGGACTGTCAGCATATGCCTCTGGGTACAGTAGTTCATGCTCTACTCTTAGGATTATCTGCATTAAAAGACCAAAAAGAGGGACCAAAATGAGGCTTTGATGCTGCTGTCACATTCAAATTTCTGGGAGAACCAACTTGATCCATAAAAATTTCTGATTAGGGTTTAAGGAGGATATTTTTGTGTCTCACTTCCATCTGTTTTGCCTTCTGTTTAAGGCCTGCATCTTTGACATGGCCAACTGCCTGTGCCCATTGTAAAATCAGCCTGACAAGTTTAGAGTCTGTGATGCCCTTCTTTGTAATTACATGTTGTTCTCTGAAACACAGCACAGCTGATCTTGGTCAAATGTGGTGATTTGTCCCATGGCACATTTTATGCGCAAGTGATTACAGTGCAAGTACTGTGTTGCAGCTTGAAATGGGCAATAATACAAAAAAATCATTAATGGGTAGTAATAACTCAGATATATGGAAACCTGCTGAATGGCTTCTATAATTTTGGTCATGTATGTGTTTGCCCTTTTAAAATTTTTTCCTTATAAGCCACAAGAGTTTTAATAGGATGTGGGAATCCCCCAAGGCCTCGTTCATCACAGGCATACTTACTGAAGTGTGTCTTTGTTTTTCAGGAGATCATCTGCAAAGGTTCTCTTCTCTTAGTTTGATTAGTGGATGGGAGGAGAAGGGTGCATGGAGTGGTTGGAAGCATTCACATTTACTGCCTTGCAGAGATGCACCCTGGGCTTGTGGCACAGGGAAAAGCTAAAATGGAAGAGCTGAGTTTTCTGAAATGTGGCATGGTTGTGTTAGATTGCAAGTAAGAGTAAGCCATTAGGTTTGATGATGATATTCTGATGTGCTGGAAAATGGGCAATGGCACTATAACAAGACTGACTGAACTCGAGTGTTGTTCTTGATGTGAGGTGGTTCTTCTACTGTGAAAGCACATGGAAAAAAAAAATTATTAATGCAACTGGTACACTGATTTTAGATGCAGCCAAAGCAGTAGGGAGTTTTAACAACTTTCAGGATAAGTGAAGCACTGCAGAGGTCATTTTCACCCTGTGTACGCTCCAGACTCACGTTGAGGCATGTTGGAGAACAGCTGGAAAAGAGCTGTAACACAGGAAAAGAGATGCTCCTTTCTTCCTTGCCCTAGGAACTGACCCATCAGTTTTCTGCTATGGTGACAGCAGATGGTCCCAACTGATAGTGCAGGAACCAGGCAGCATGTTCAGTCACTAAGAGTCAAACTGATCTCTCCTAATATTGGTCACATCATCTATGCTGACAATCGGGGCTCTTTCTGGGGCTTGATGGTGTTTTCTTAGCACAAAATCCATATAAAGTGGATGAACTTAGTTGGCTTTTGGTGATGTCTCCTTGGTTCCTAACGGGAAGCTTTTAACTTTCCCAGACAGGATAGTTCTGACAGCAGTCAAGGGGTCCTCTGTTTGAAGGGGATGGTGTACCAAAATTAACTGCTGGCTCCAGCAGTTGCTGGGAAGAGGTGAGGAAAAATAGTGGGTGAATTAAATAGCAGATAACTGAATAATGCATTTGCTTAGCTTCGTAAGAACTTCATCACTCTCTCCTTTTGTATTTACACATTATCTGAGAACTGAGCAGTATTTACAGCTTATTCCATGCTGATTTATTTCATCTGCTCATTATTCCAAATAAGAACTTTCTGTAAGTCTCTATCACAGGTGAAGAAATCTAAATAAATTAAGCACATCTGCAAACAGAGCTGCTGGTGTATTTCTTATGAACAAATAGACAAATGTTAGGAAAAATATTCTCAGCTCTCTGTTGTGTCAATGTGTCAAATCTCATCAGGATTAACTTCAACCCCTGGGCATCTGTGTATCTTTCTTCACAAACATTTATGATTTCCTGGCACTGGTTACCCTGTCCTTACCAACAGAGAGACTTTTATGCTGAGATGAGTTACACAGATTGAGCAGAAACATTAGCACAGCAATTTGAAATGATTGATATGTGCAGTGCCTTGTCTGCAAAGCTAGTTAGTTTGCTACTTTTGACAAGGCAATTTAACAATAGAAAATTGTTGATAGTGATCAAAACAGATTGCCGTGTGGAGATGGTGGGTTTTTAAAATGGAATCTAAGCTTTGTAAGCCTGCTAGTTCTGCCAAAAGCTATTTACCTTAAGTTACCCAAGTTCTTAAATTACTTAAATGCTTTGGAAATACTGCCTCTAAAAAGGGCCTCCAGAGAATCACAAAACCTAGATTTAATTTAATTGTCGCAAGGTAAGATCTGAAAAATTGCCCAAGTGGCAATAGGATTTGTGCATTCATATATCTTTGAAGTCTGGCTCTAGAACTTCAAAGGCAGGCTGTGGAAGTGAGCTCTGAAGATAGAGGGGTATGCTTTGGTATTTCATCTGCAGATTTAATGTTTAAATTCATGGATTTGCTATACAAATAGAATGTTGTGCTGTCTGCTAGTCTGACAATTTCCTTCTGAGGATCACCGTGTATTCCACGTGTTAGTCCCGAGCTGCTTGCGACCTCTGGTTGGCTTGTGCCATTCTGATGTGCAACAGCAGAGCTCTTCCCCTGATGTGCATTTCCTCCTGCCAGGCTTCAGTTGCTCCTTGGAGCTTTCCATACTCGTGTTATTCCTTGTATCACAGGGGTGCTTGTGCACTCCAGCCATTCTTAGGCTGCTTGTTGAGCTTGATTCTGACCAAGAGGTCTAAAGGGATAAACGGTAGGGGGAGAGAGGCAGGAGCACTGAGAAGAACCAGGAATATGGTTTCATTGCCTTTGTTCTTTCTTATTTTAATTTAACCAGGGATGTGAAGGTCATGTCCATTGGCCTGGGTGGTTGCTTCTTTGGATAAGCTCCAGCTTCTCTCATCTGCTGTGGGAAATGTGTAATGGCACTAAAACAGCATGAAAAGGGGATAACAGCCCTGGTACTTGGCACTTCTACATTTTTCTCAGCTACGTTGAGCTTCTGTCAACAAATGACTACGCTTTTATCATTGTTGTTCAGCTTCAGGTCACTCCCATGATCTCATCTTGTACGAAAAAGAAAAATCAAATTAGTTTCTCAAAAAAATTGAATTGATGAAATCCAGTTTATGACAGTAGGCTGGCTTCCTTAGAGCAGCAGCTCTCTTATCAGGATCACAGCCTGAGGAGCTCCACAGCCCCTTTGTTTTTATGGTAATCAGATTCTTTCATCCCAGAATCCAAAATGCTGCTGGAGCATATTTAATATTCTAGCCATTCCATGTGTCAAACAAACGTTTGGGCTGTATCTAAGGTGGAAAACAAAATTACATGATTTTTCCTCTTCCTCTGCATGGCTGCCTGTCTTTACACATGTAAGTGAAGGGATTTTCCTGAGCCCAGCTACTGTGGGGAAAGGTGAAGTTATATCTTGGCAGCCACAGCAAAACCTAAATTTGTTAGACGTGGCAGAGACGCTGCAAAATAAGTAAGAAGAGCAGCAGATTCTGAATGCCATTTTATGATTGATGAAGATATGGGTGGTGCTGGAGGAGTTTTCCAAAGCACCCAGAACTGACTGTGAGCCTCTTGCCATAAATTACTCTGGAAAATCCCACTTACAAAATGATTTTAAAAAACCAGGCTGGATATAGAAGAGGAGCTGTGAATGTCAAGCATGATTTCTTGCCCAAAGCAAGATTGTCTCATGCAATATGGTGCAATCTATGTACCTGTCTTTTACAGACCTGATTATGAAGGTAACTGATCTCTTCCTCTTTTTTTTTTTTTTTTTTTTTTTGGAAATTCACCTAAAACTGTCTTTAAAATCACAGCCTTCCTTATTCACATAGCAGGATAAGAGACAACGTGCAGACAATATGCCATAGATTATTTTGCTAGGTGATAAGGAAAAGCAAGATGTTCAGAAGACATATTATTTAATTTTTAAAAAAGGTAGTTAAATATATAAATCTTTCCTCATAAATTCTCCCTGAATGGTCCTAGTTGGAAATTTATCATGTAGAAGCATTTTAGTTTCACAATTCATTTTTTCCACTTTACATCTTTAAGTTGAAGATTGATGCCTGATTAAAACATTTCTCCCACACCAGAGAAATTTCCAATTAAAAAAAAAATCTTCAGCAAAAGGGAACATGTCAAGTTAGAAAAATCACTGCTACCTGCTCTGTGGATTTTTTACCAGATACTGACACCTGAGCTCTTTGTAGACTACAAGAATAATTACAGTGTATTTGCATAGGCTGGTGCTGGGTTCCTGTAAAAGAAATCCAGGATAGGATCAGCATGCTTATTCACATACCTTGCAGATTATACACTGGATTCTTGAACTAATTGTCTCCTCTCCACCCCCACCACGTCCCCCACCTCCCAATTTCATTGCTGTACAATGTTTCTAGCTTGAAAATTTCAGATAGAAACTGACTATATTGGAATTTGTAGAGGGAACCAAGCAGAAACAAAATCAGTTTCCTAAATAAATATTGGCTCTGCCTGGCTTTTTGTAAGTGCTCTGTGAGAGTGGGACCTGTGTATATCACAGTCTAAACAGTGTTTTCAGCTGGTTGAAGCCAGTCATGATTTTCCAGCCAGGATGAAACATCAACCTACAGTTTGGGGTTTTTTTGCTAAAACGACAGCTAGAAACACTCGCTGACATCCAGCCCTTGAGTACCAGTTCTGTACACAAAGAAAGCACATTTAACACAGGACCTACAGCAGCAAGACACTTGTCCTACCTACTGCACTTTCTGCCATTTCATGTCGTAGGTTCTTCTGTTCCACTGTGGAAAAGTAATATCCTGCCACTGGTGAAGGGAAAGGATTTTCATGCCAAGGGAAAATCAAGGAGAGCTGTAACTCTTTGCAGGTTTATGAAAGGCTGCTGCACTGATAGGACGAGCAGTGATAAGGCTGAACTTCAGAAAGGATGATTTAGATAAGATATGTTAGGTGAAGCACCGTAACAATAAGACTGGTGAGAGCTTGCGCTGCCTGGGTATGATGCAGAGTCTCAGGTAGCAGAGATACTGTAGGAAAAGCCTGGATATGCTTTTGCAGAGGATAAAGATGACTCCAGGCATTCTTCTAAGGTGCTTTCCTGTCCTGTGTCTCTGACTTTCTGGGCCTTCAAGGAGACGATGCCCTCTCAGAATTACTGATTTATTAGTGGACAAAATACTAATGGAGCTGTGTTTTCTTTCTGGTTTTACTGCTAGCCTGATGCATGACTTCTTGACCCTGCTGATCAGGGAGACTGCAAGAATCTTCTGGTGTGTCTTTGTTACAGGGACAGGACACTGTACAAAAGTTAGGAATGTCCCTGTCTTTTTATGGTAACCACTTCTTTAAATAAACAACTACTATGCTTGAAGCAGTTCTAGAAGCTTATGCACTGCATTTCAGAAAAAACCCCAAGGTTTTAAAATATATTTTCAGTTATTTATATTATTATAGTGTCTACTGTTTTACTTTTATTTATTGCAATTTATTTCTGGATACTAAAACTGCCTTGTTACTTTGCTTAAGAGAACACACAAAATAAATAAATGAATAAATTATTTACCCAGTTTTGGTGTGAATCACACCCCTTTCGCTGTAAAATTATGCATTGCAGAAGTTATTTTTGATCCTGCAAATTGAAGGGGGTTTTGGATTATGGACTAGTCTTTTGGAAGTGCTCATAGCTGCTCTCACTTAGAACAAGGGAGAAGAGCTCCCCCATCGAGAACAAAGGGAGCTGGGAGGTGCTGAGTGGGTTTGAAACTTCATCCATACAGCTTTAGAGTGTGCATTTTGTTAAGGATTCTCTCTGAAGGTTCCAGTAGAAAGACTTGGTTTCAGCAGGCAATAACACTGAGGGATTTGAATTGATGTTTATTTTTCCTCAGTTGGGCAAACTAGGGCATACTGGAAAGTATGACTCCAAGAATCCTGGCCTGAAGAACAATTTTGTTTCCAGCCCGAAAAATTACCACTGCTGCTTAGTATAGGCCTGCTGCATTCACACCTATTTTTAAGCTCCAGCCTTCCACATATTTATATTTCTCCCTCAGTATTTGCAGTCTGACAAGACAAGATCTTTGCCTGCTTTTTTACCACTGAACTCTACCTTCAGCGCTTGGTCTCTCATTTCGGGACTCTTTCTTCACAGAAACTCTTGGGGCTGACTTTTCAGAAATACTGATCTCTTCACTCTGCTTTCCCACCACCAAAATCTTGTGCTAAGGCAGTAAATGCTTTTCAACGCTTGCTTTCCTGTGAGAAAGTTGAATGGTTGTGGTTTAAAAGCAGATATCTGCATTTCTTTGTCGCCTGTTAATGTCACAGTATCAAAGTGCTTCAATACAAACTCTCATATCTCTGAAAAGCAGAAAAGTACTTCTATGTCTGGTTTGCAGAAAAGATGTAGTACAGACATGGTATTGCGTGACATTTTACTTAAGAAGCAGAAATAAGTAATATCAATATGGTCTATATTAAACAACTTATAATGAAAGTGTAAATCTAAGACTGTTGGGTAGAGGCTTGAATGAGTTAGTCCTTGGCTCTGTCTGTATGACATTTTCATCAAACAAAGCTAAAATCCATACTGATAAAGTCTACAGATGACATTAAGGCTAAAGGAATAGCAAATAAAAAAGAAGTGGAAATCATTGCAGTCTGCATGCAGCTTATTCCAAATCTGCAAATATTGTGCATTCCAGCATGATCATATGAAGAGGTGCAGAATGCTCCTTGTACGTGCACAGGTGGTGGCTCTGTCCTAGGATAACACATCTCCAGAAAGGAGCCAGGGACTCTGACAGTTGATGAATGGGATATTGAATGATGGATGCCCTGCAGTGCTTATGAGTCAAGATAGTTGTATGAATTCCAAATGCATAAAGAGCAATTGTACCATAGGGGTACAATGTTTATATTGTGCTTTGTTGCTGTTAGAACCACTACTAGATTGCATTGATTACTTTGATTTTCATGTTGATAGCTGAAGAATCAGTGAGAAAATTAAGAGGAAAACTGTCGGGAAGGGAATTGAGAACCTGAAAACAGAGCTATTGTTTAAAGGATACTTGGCTATGTATTATATTTGCTCAAAGAAAACCTGGATCAATTTGATCACAGTCTAGCAATGTGTCTTTGAATGTTTGAGAAATACAGTAACAGGTGTCCAGCCTTCAAGGGAAGGAACAACAACATACAGTAATGAAAAGTTGAAAGCGCTGCTTCATTTTGAATGATCAAGATAATTAATGACTGAAATATTCAAGCATCATTAGTTTCACTCCACACTGAAGATTAAATAAGGAAGCTTTGCTACTATATGTCATACCAGAGTTGAAATTAGAAGGTGGAATTGGTTCTAGATGGCCGTAACATCTGACTTTTGGGGCAGTACTTAACAAGTTGCCACCAAGGCTGGGGCTGCTGGATTTTATTTTCATTCCCTTTTATTTTAAGCCTCCTGGATGTAAAATGCAGCATGCTATTTCCAGCCTTACAAAACTGGACCTATCTTAGTTCCCGCAAGACTACAGGCTGCCGTCGTCTGCCATATCTGCTTCTTAAGACACCACTATAACAGCAAGAAATATGGGGAACTCCAGCAGGAAACTAGGAAACATCCCGTTTCTGCAGTGTAACCATATTTACCTGTATACTAGGTTTAGGTGATTGCTATGTGAGTGGCTTGGTACCATCCTCTTTCCTATTCATTCACACCTACTTTTCTCAAAATTCATTCAAACCCAAAGAGTAAAATATCATCTTTAATGCTTATTTCATTACATCTAGCACTGAAGCCACCAATTTCAATAAAATATATCCAGAAGGGCACTGTGTCATTTTCCTGAACATTGCAGGAGACATATTAAAATGTATATGCTAATTGAACATAGGGAAGTAGGATTTGAAGGTTATGAGCTCTCTCTTGCTTTTCCTAGCTATTCAGTATTTCCCTTATTTTTACGTCTGTTCCCTGCCAACTTCTTTTCTGTATGAAGTAATAATTTTCAGCATTAGACTGTAGGATAGCAATAATAATAATAATAATAGACTTTTTGAATATTTTAAACAGCATGGCATATATCCATGCTCAAAAAATTCTTTGAATATGACCATGATCTCATTTCCTTCCTGTTCTTTCACCACGACACATGCACTGACAGGAGGGACAGTCGTTGCCAAGTTCTGAATCGCACGGGATCCAAGGGGTATTTTCACTTCTTTCATCAGCCAGGCTGAAGTGTTCATTGCAGCCACAGTAAGGTCCAATAATGTGCACATTGATGAGAAAACTGCAGAGCAAACAGAAGTACGGCAGCCTTTTGTGTTTGAGATTCAGCAGGCACACAAAGCTGAAAGCGTCTCTTCTGCTTTGACATTATCTACAGGTTCAATCTACAATATGCTGATTCTATCATAATACAGAAAATTGGTTAATTCCCTCTGGAAATTTACAATAAAAATAATTCTCCCCTTGAACTGCTCTTGCTTCTTCCTTTGATTGGCTGATGCTATCGCCTTCATTCTTAAGTAGGGGACAAAGACAGCATTTATATAGCCAAGTGTGTGCATTTATATAAAATCTGCACACTTAATGTACATACTTTAGACTTTCTCTAAAAATGTTGACAAATGAAGTTAATGAATCAAACTTATTTCTAAGTCACTAGGACCTGTGCACGAATTATACCACTTACAAGTTCTTATCAAATCACTTGAAATTTCTTCCCCCTTTGTTAAATTTTTTTCCCTCCCCACAACTTGGCTGCTTCTTTTCTTTTGAGTGTTGTCCTCATCCAGGATGTCCAATTCAGCACTGGAATTACAGGTCACCATGTCAGCAGACAGAGTGATTTTATTATCCCAATAGCAGCCATTTTACTAGTTAAATGGATCCATTTCATTCATTCATTCATGGAAGACAAGAAAGCTTGGCCACAGCAAAAAAATCCCTAATTTGAAGTTTACATGTTTCTGCAGAACACAAACTAGCCAGAAGCTAGGAAGAAGGCAGACATTGTTTTGGCAGGAAATGTAATTAAGCACCAGCACAACTTGACTGTCATTTGGATGAACTCTCTAAAAGTAGCTGCTAAGGATCTGACCGACATCATGAGCTTGTCTGGTACTTAGGAGGTGGGTACTATGGTTGGTTGCATAAAAAAGGATCAGATGAAGGAGATGGTGATCACTTTTTCTGGCTTCCTAATCTCAGACACTGCATTTCCTGAATTTTTATGTGTTTATAGGTAATGTGCATTTGAAAGTCGTGTGGCTCTGCTATCTATGCCTAGAGAGACAAACCATATTTAATGGGATGCAGCTCCTATTTTCCACGTGTGCCATTGTGAAGCTTTAAAGCATCTTTGTGTTCTTCTTCTGAATTTTATTACGGGTGAAATTCGCATCTGATGAAAGTTCTCAAAACGTCAGCTGCTTGCCTTATGACACAAGTTAGCACACACTGAGTCTTGGACTAGGAGTGAGCATAGAGGGCTGGGAAAAGGCCCTCTGAGAGGTGATCTAGTAGGGCTGCCTTGCCAAGTGTGTGTTTTCCCAAAAAGCATTCTTGAAAATTCCAGGCTGGTTGTGTAGTGTGTAGGAAATACACACCTTGGTAACAACCAGTTACAAGAACTGTAGACCAGTAGTAGACTGATGGTGCTCTCATATTTTCTGTCTATTAATAGTTCTCTTCTATTAGTACTGGCTGTGGTAGAAAACACAGAGATAGAGAAGAACAATTTTGTAATATCCCTCTGCGGACCTTGAGGCACGTTGGCAAGTACTGGAATGCCAGACACATGCTGGTTCCTCAGCTTGGAAGGCCTTGTGAGAAACTCCTTGCAGTAGAGTTTCTTAGGAAGAAGTGTGATTTCTGCTTCTTATTGAGATTTACCGACTTGCTTAATTTCCCATAAAACATAGAAAGAAGGAATCCACTGTTTAAAATATTTGGTTTCTTTTTTCTCTTTTAAAAAATTATTTATTTATTTGCAAGAAGCCATTTTATGAGCAATTAGGGTTTTTTATTTGCCCCAGAGTAATATTTTTGTTTCTGATCTGGCATATCTTTATTAGGCTAAATAAAAAAGATCTGCTTAATTTCCAGAAGACTAAAGAAAAATAATGTGCCTGCCAAAGACATATCATGTTCCTAGCCAGGCACTTAGGCTTGATATTGGTTCAAGTTCAGCACGAGTGCAGGGAGGAAGGGCTGGCTCTGGCCAGAGAATTGCCACAACCTTTGCACTGCCTTCCTTGCTTGTTCTAGGTTTTGGGAAAATCATGTTAATGGCCCACGACAAAGCCAGGATGGAGTAGAAGCAAACTGGGTCTAGTTTTTTTGATTTTGAGGGGGAGAAGAGAGCAGTTACTGCCTCTACAAGCAATGTTTTTGATACCAGGAGCAGGAATAGCTGGTCTGGGCTTCCATTTTGTCTTACTGCCCTAAGAACTGACCAGTCTCCTCCCGTGACTGGCCTGAGCATGGCTTAAGCCATTTCGTGGTCTCCGTGATGTATCTGCAAGGAAAACTAGATAAAATACAGAAGCGCTCAGTCCCCAGGGAAAGGGAAATGAGGCTGAGAATCTGGATGGTCTTTAGGGCTTTTCTCTTAGATCTACTGCTTCTGAATGCAACAGTCTAGTATTTCTACTTCCCCAGAAGGAGAGGGATACGTTCTGAGCTGGCTAAAGAGCTAAGCTGATAGAAATAAAATGAAGGAAAGAATTTAAGAAATATCTTAGTTGATTGCATTAATCAGGATTTTTTTTTTCATTTAAAAATGATCTCAACATGTTAGAAGAGCTGTTAGAAGCAGTTAAAGAATATTAACAAGAGCCAGATTTAGTTTAGCATTGAATTCTTTATACATACAAATCAAAAAGACTGGTTTTTTGATCTTTCATAAATATTAAATACTAATTTTTTGCAAATTACTTTCCTTTTGTCTTTTTTGGATTTTTTTTTTTAAGAAGCAACTAAACAACCTCTCATTCATAGGGAAAACAATCTGTAAATGCTATATAATAGTTTTGCCTGTAAAGTGGCTTACCATCATTTGGTATAATGTATTCCAGACAGCTTGATACTACCCAAATGTATTTATGATTCTTTTACCCATTACAGGTGAGTAAAGAATCATTCTTGTTTTTTAATTACTTCTGTAACTTAATAGAGGAATAGTGAGCTGGAGCATTTCCTGCTGTAAGAACACACTCCCTGAACAACCTCACCCTTAATTCTAACATTACATAACAATGATGCACTTTCAGTTTTGCGATAGAATATTAACATACATTCTGGTTTCAGGATTGATAGTTTTCTTTTTTAGAGAAAGAGCTTATCAAAACAAGACTACTTTCTTGAACATAACAGCTTTTCATATCTATTAGGTAGAAAGCTCCATCAACTTAAAATTAGACAAGATACAATAGGATATGTAGAGCTCTGTTCACGCGTATCTTTTGAAATGGGTATATATTATATCACTCTGTTAAAACAAAAAGCAATATCACAGTGATCTTGGTTATAAACACTTTGGAAGTTCCAGGGCACAGAAGAAATTATTTACTTATTTTGAGTTGATACTATCTGTTATGACAGAGGAAAGAGAATAAATGTGAACTTTAGATTCCTGATGGATGATCCCCACTGCAGAGTATCATAGTAACCTCTTGCTTGCTCAACAGTCCAAAATTTTGGTCTTGCTGAGACATTGCACATGTTGCTTTCAGCAGCTGTAATAACTTCCTCTTATCCCTCCTGATACAATATGTCTCTTGATCCTTTAATTAACCCAGATATGTCCAGAAAGTGAGAGATCACAGCTTTTACCAGTCAGTCCAAAATAACATGTGTTGGAGAGAAGATTGTATTGCTTTGACTACCTTATGTGTTGGGTTTCTTAGAGGAGAAAGCATTGAAAAAAGGCAAAATAGGAATAATAAAGATTATTAATGATAGGAAATGAACTGGGAAAACAGTTCAAATACAATTTTAAAAGTTAAAAAAAAAGTTAAAAGAGAGGGATGGTTTTGCTGATGGTTAGCAGTGGCATCTCAGTAACACGGAGCCAAAATTTCTGTTGGCTCACAAAGCAACAGAAAGTGAAAAATGTGAAAATAAAAAGATGAAAAAGTCCAATATGTCTGTGTGATCCTGATGAACCTTGAAGACACAGTTTTAGTAATCTGGTGCCAATGTTGCCAGCAATAATTCAGTAGGAGCCTCTTAGTGATTAAATATCCTTTTTAACATCAGTAATAATTACTGTGTACACTTAAGCAATAAACTAATTCCTGACTCCAATCCCTTATAATTAAGGTTAATGAATTGAGTTGTCTTTAGTGTCAGATAGGCCTGAACATTGATAAAACTACAAGGAAAAGAGATAAAACAGGAAGCTTTTGCAGGGATTGTGCAGACATAATGTGACATGCTCTTTCTTTAAAACAGAAATATCTGCAATTGAGCGAAACATGTATTTATCAAAATAAAATATGTTAATGGAATGCTTTAGTTGCATTTTAGCCAGTTGTCTCCCTCCATCCTGTTTCTAGAAGCTTGTTGAAAATTTTCTGAATTCTAAAACATATTTTGATTATGCATTCTTATTCTCTTTTTAGATCACTTTCCCATATTATTTCTGAAACTATTGTAAAGGGTAAATAGTTACAAGTGAGCTGGATTTCCAAAGTTCTCTGTAATGACTTGATTCTGTTTGCCATTCAGCATGAGAAGAAGCAGTATTAAGGCCAGCAGAAAACTCCAAGGTAAGGACTAGAAAACTATTCCTTCTCATTCAGTTTTGTGGACTTGTTAAAAATAATAATAATTACCAAACAACAACAACAAAAAATTCTAGACAGAATCTCATAGCAAAAAAAAAGTTACATTACTTCAAGTTATTATTCTATTAACATTCCAAGCACTCAGTGGCATAAAGAGGCCTTTTACTTGATCCTGACTAAAAACTACATGTGTATAGTACAAGGAGTAGCTGAAAGCAGCTGAGGGATGAAGAGGGATGCCTGATCCAGTAGGTTCATCCTGTGCTATTAGTACCTGCTGTAAGGAGGAAGAAATACAAAGAGGCTATGGTTCTGCCTCTATGCCTTTGATTTTTGATCAAGTGGAGAGTGATTTGGAATCTCATATTTGTCTGGAATGGGTGGTCTTTAGCTCTGTTGCTCAAGAAAAGGTGAAAATGCACTGAGGCCTGCATCAAAATCTCAGCTGGGATAAACTGATGTCAGAGGCCTTTGGTACAGATCAGTGTAGCCCCAGGAGACTGACAAGTCTGAAAATATCTGGGACCTCTGCAGGTTTCATGTGCCTACATGCACAGTTTAATGGCTATTTAGTCTTTAAAATGTCTAAAATTTGCTAGTACTGCCTTTTCTGAAAATTCCTTTAGATGGCACTTGGGCTGCCTTAAAAAAAAAAAAAATCTAACTCAAGTCCCTTAAGCAATCCCCGTTAAATGAAAATGTTCAGCCATTTCAATCTCAATGGGAGATTTTTGTCTGAGACAGAATTTAATGTGGTACTCATTCACATCTGTAGGAATATGTTTAAAAAATCAGAATGACCCAATGTACTAAAATGAAGCACATAAATCATATTATAGCATTAATCAGATTGCTGTATGCAGTTGCCAGCCTCTGCTTAATTTGACTGGGATATATTGAAACATAATGCATCAAGTAAAAGGTATTTTTAAATGGGCTGAAAGTAGCATGTACTCCATTACCATTTCTATTTTTTTATTACCATTTCTATTTTTTTTTATTAATGATCAAATGGAAAAAGCTCATTTGCAGTGTTGATGACTTGAAAACTTGGCAGTCATGTTTTTGTGTTCTTCATGAAATAAAAAATGTGAGAGAGTACATGTGCCTCAGAAATGGCACAGGTTTGTGTCCATACGTAAGGGTGTGTTCATAATTTACATAATTTACATAATCCCGTGTAAGGGCTTTTGTACAAATGGGGAGATGGAAAACGTCTTGAGTGACACTTCTCTGGATCTCCCTTGTACTTCCAGTGAATTATGTAATGGTCCAGTGAATCAAGTACTGTATAAGGAAAAGTGCCTCTGATTTTTCCATCCTTTATGCTTATGGGATTGAGCATTTAGTTTGCATGACTCAGAGAGCAACTGAATTGCAACTGGCTGTATGATTTTAAATGTCTTTTAATAAGACTTTCCATTTTTCTATTCTGTATAATACTTTCTCCCATCAAGACTTGGCTGGCTTTTCACCGTTCTCATCAGAATTTCTGTGTCTTTTATTTTTAAAGAGTGTTTTTAAATGGAATCAACTCATTGTGGTTTTTAGTTCTTTCTGAGTCTGACATTCCTAATTGAAAATCTAAAAGTGTCAGTGTCACTACCGTGCTGGAAACTGATATAATGCATGCTAATGAAGACTTCAAAGGAGGAACTGTTTTTATTATTTTAATTCAAAAATGACAGATATGTTTTCTTGAGTCAAACCTAAAAAGTGTATTTGAGGTAGATCAGGGAAGAAGGAGAAGGAGATAATAACTTGTGAAGTAAGCAAAACTGTTTCTTGCCACCTTTCTTCCTGAACTCTGGCAAACTTAAGTACTTTCTTGAAGAGCTTACAGGGACCAATTGAAAGTTTCTGTATTGGTTGTACACAATCTCTTTCTGTCTTCATATTTTGTGGAAATAGGTTTCAAAGTGCCAGCATAGTAAACAAATCACAAACACTGAGTAAAATGTAAAAAATGAACTACTAAGTTTAGGGGACAATTGCAATAAAATCTCTAACTGTGGGAAGAAAGATAAAGTTAGTTACAGATATACTTTGGTCTCTGCCTCTGATACACTTTGGTTTCTACCTCAGAATTGTTGATGTGATGTTTGAAGGGATGAAGTAAAACTGAGGTTTTTGTCTTTTCCTGAAATCCCTGTCATCATAGCCCTTGTTTAAGATAACACTTCATTCACTTGAGTTCGTTGTTACCAATGGTTTTGATATAACTACTTCAGAGGCCCATGTTCCTGAGCCTTCCACATACCTACTTCAAGCCATTTGCTTGTGTGACCTGCAAATTGTTAGTGGCCTGATGAATGGGTATTAGTATGGAATGGGAAAGAAAAGGCACATGGGGGCTGCATTTGGACTTTTCAGTTCACCTCAGGCTTCAGCAGCATCTTTTCAAAAGGCTGCTTTTGAAAGAAGATGGGCAACTGTGTGCAAGCCAGTAAATGGTTTTCCTGTTTTATAGGGAGGTTACATCTCACCTGGGTTCAGCTGAAGCTGTACTTGCAGAGAAGTAGGGCTGGATTTGGCTCAGTTTCTGACAGTGCTGTCCTTGTCCATCTGATCCCTGCAGCTTTCTCCCCGTGCTGCATCTGCGAAGCACTGTTTTGCTCTGTGTTAAGTGATGTATTTCTCAGCTGTGTAAGCGGGCTTTTCACTAAAACCTGAGTCTTTTTTATCTTTGAATTACAGGCTTTGCAGCATAGAGTTAATTGCTGCATGCATTTTTCAGTGACAAAAGGTTAGGAGTTTATATTCTGTGTATGCTTTTCCATCTCATGTTCTGTAGCTTGCTCCATATTGAATTTGTAAAATGGGTTTCCAGCGTTTTGCTGTATTTTTCTTGTCCAAGGTGCTCCTTTAGGATGAATTTTCTTCTCAGCATTCTTGCATGCCTTTTGCAAGAGCTGTGCAGGGGAGGTGAAAGACTCCAGTTCCAGCCACAGCCTGAGCTTCTCCAACTTGAATTTCAGAACTGAAACCAGCCTTGCTTTGCCAATAACTTTATAGTTCTATTTCAGCAGCTGCAGCTAAAAAAAGCATTTTGTTTTGGATTTTTGGTGTCACATATTAAAGAACTCTGTCACCCAGCCTCTAGAGACTAGAGAGGAAAATGTAAGAAACAAAAAAATATAGTCCTTTGTGGTGACTTTCAGGGCTAAACAGCAGTTTAGTCTTGGAAATTGCTTTTCTTTTCTCAGCGGAGCTGTGTACAGAGAGGGCTACATTTCCCTCCTGCGCTGTACAGCATTCTCTGCTTGTCAGTGGCACAGGTAACTTCCAGCTTGTCATTTGCTCGATGCTGCTAGGGCTCCAATAAGCTTTCACATGTGTGCATTCTTGCCAAGTATATGTCCTTCGTCTGGCTCTATTCCTTCTAGTTTTTAAGCATATGTGCCACATTAAAAATATCAGTGGAATTATCTGCTGGGAGATGACACCCTGAGCTGAAAAAGTGAATGATAAGTAATGAGGGAAGTGGGAAGTAATGTATAAATGCAGAAGTTTTATTCTCTGAAAATTATGGTAGCATTGAAGTCCCTAGATGAGTAAAAACAATGAACCAACATTTCATCACAGACTCTCATCAAAACTTCAAATAGAATTTTTACATCCATATACTATCATGAAGTATTTATAATTATTGTGCCAGGAAATCTAGCTAGTGATTCTCAGAAATCAAAGGATGAAAAATAAAAGATACATAAATGAATAAATAATTACAGACTCTCTCTGTGCATTCTCTAAACCCAGAGTGTCAAAGTTTTTCTGTAGTGGGGGATGACTGACATTTTCAATTGAGCTCCCTAGGAGGGAGATACAAAATGTGCCAGTGGAGGAGGGAAGGCTTCACTGTACAGAGCTCCTAGTGAAATCAGTACGAATGCTTGCTGTACAGCTTAATATCTATGCCCTGACAGTTACAGGTAAGTATCTTTTTTCAGATATTTAGGAACTTGATAAATAGGCAACGGTTTCGTATCTAAATATCTCTCAGGATGTGGCCCTTGTACATGTGAATTATGACGTTTTTCTGGAGCACATAAACATTGTGATATGCACAGAACACTGCTGCATAAGGAATTCCGTAATTCTGAGTGAGGGTTTGCACTTTCTTCATTAGGATCATAGAATCATAGAATGGTTTGGAGTGGTTGGGACCTTAAAGATCATTTCATTCACAGGCAGGGGCAACTTCCACTAGACCAGGTTGCTCAGAGTTCCATCCAACCTAGTCTTGAATACTTCCTGGGATGCGGCAAACACAACTTCTCTGGGCAACCTGTTCCAGTGCCTCACCACCCTCACAGTAAAGAATTTCCTCCTAATATCTAATCTAAAACTACCATCTTTCAGTTTGAAGCCATTATGCCTTGTCCTGTCACTACATGCTCTAGTGAAGTAGGGGAAAACAAAACTGTTTTTTGAAAATCATTGCGGCACTGAGCTCCTAATACAATCAGGATGGAAAGATGGAAGAAGTGTAAGCTGGAGGCTTCTAGCTGAGTTGCTGGGCTGATGCTCCTGTCTTCGAATTTCACATGGGGAGCAAGCCAAGCTGTAGGGAGGCACAGCGGGTGGAAGGCAACAAAATCTTCTTGGGCAGCAAGGCAGTGAGGGAGACGGAAAACACTCAATTTGCCTGCTGATGAGGCAAGAGACAGGCATAATTGATTTCTGCTCAAGTTTTACCTGGAGCTTAGTAGAACCTGTGTGATCGCAATTACTGTGTGCTGAGCCCAAGGTCAAACATCATGCTGGGATATGTCCCTGTGTCCCTACCTGGATGGCGGCAAGGCTGGGGCAGGGTGCAGAGTGAGACTATATCCAAGTGATGCCCTTTGTGCACAGAGAGGGCTTCCTGTTGGTGAAGTGCCATGTAGGCATTGTGTTGGTGGAGGAGAATAGACCTGGTGCTGTCTTTGCTGCCTCCAACTACACACAGGAGATAGACGTAGCTAAAGGCACTGGCGTGACTTGTAGAAAGTGCCAAATAACACAGAATGGACTTTTTTTTTTTTTTTTTCCCAATAAAATCCTAACAGTTACCTGTGCCTTACTTGGTATGTTTTCAAAAGAAGCTCTGTTTGTGGAAAATAAAAGGTATCACAAAATGGACAGACTGGGAAGGGAGAGAAAGAAAGAAAACAGGAGCATCTCACAATCCTGGCCATGCCTCAATATATAGATCTAGCAAGCGGCTTTATCCTACTAGATCTCAGTTTTGTAGGAAGAGATTCCATATTCTTTCAAGGTCTAGCACGGCAGCCTTATAGCTTAACTTACACATTTTCCAGCTCTTGCTTGTATTCAGTTGTTCTACTCCCACTGCAAAGCTGAATCAATCTTTGTGCCACAGTTAAATACTGGATGATTTAGTGTGCCATCAAAAACTGCATAAACTGCCTATTAGAAATGTATTAAACATTCAGTAGGAAATTGACTGTTCACGTATCTCCTTGCAGTAACAATACCCAAATAATACAGCAGTCATTACCCTAATTATCTAAACTAAGTTAATTGTACAACAATGTGATCATGGTTTTTTGACTGATGATTTTGATTAATAGAATGCAAGAATAAAGTATGACAACTGTATTTGAAAAGATGAGGCTGTGTTTCCATGCGCAAATGACACGGAAATATTTGCAGTGGTGTTCCTTAATCCCCACCAGGATCTAGACTTCAGACCTGTGACCTTTTCTATAGTAGGTAGACCTCTGTTCTAGTAATCACAATTCCAGTGGTAATGGTAATGAAACAAATCCTGGGCACTTCATGTTAACAGTATGAATTTACTTTGCCAGATTTATGCCAAGGAAAGAAACAACTTTTGAGATATGTTAAATTTTTGAACGGAACTGAAAGATCCTTTGAATCCCAAGATAGTATGTCCTGACAGTGGTAAACTTTATTGATGGAGTGGGTTCGTTGGTTTATTATTATTACTCACACACAGTAGCAGAAAAATCCCACATGTTAATCTATGTGTTACTCTCATTTTGTTATGAAATTCTGGATAGGAGCTCAACTCTAATGGTTTCAGAATGTGATACAGTTTATCAGGGTGCTTTAAAATGTCTGACGCCATTTTGAAATAGATATTGCCTTTCATATGGTTAATATACTGAGAGAATACGTACTTATCATTTAGAGTGAGGGGATCAGTCCAAAGAGATGATGGGGCAAAAAAAGCCTGTTGACTGAAAGATACCATGAGGACACTCTTCACCATCACTCATACGTTGGATGAGGCTATGGATATGAAGGTCAGAATTAACTGTTCTCATCATATCTGGCATTTGTAGAAAACTATGTGGAGCACTGCCATGACTCATAGCTTCCATCTAAGCATCATTACTTCCATCATTACTCCTCTAAAAGTCTGTCTGCATTTTCAGAGTATTTCTGTGCTTTCATTTTGAAAGAACAGCTAGAAAATAAAAGGAGTTGTTTGGAACAGGAAGCACGCCTTGAGTTAAAAGAAATGTAGAGGATATTTGGAAGAATTTCTAACATCATAAGGGAGTTAAATATCTGCCCTGAATTGCCAGTGTGTCTGTGGAGAAAGGGAATCATTAAAAGGAATAATGGTCCTCTCACTTTCACCCAGACTGATTTGTGGTTTCACAGTCTCTAAGGAAGGACCTGACTGATTTGTCTCCAATATGTTTCAAGGGGTACATTTTCTCGTCCCATCTTCCCCAAGGTTTAATATTATGCCTTGCCCTCTTACTGTCCTGCAGATTTTCCTGAGGTGGAAGGGTAAGTGCTTCTCATATGAGAGCTGCAGGTTCTGAAGGAAATAATTTTTGTCCATGGTTGGGTCCAAGACCCAGAAGATATCAGAGTCTAGAGATGGGTTCCCTGTGCCTATTTGGCATCTACAGAATTGCTTCTCTTTGTCTAGACCCAAACTTTACTTTCAAGTCATGAGAATGAAAGGGAAAACAGTGTGTGCCCATAAGGGAATGCATTGGAAATGGGTGCAAATCAGGTCTCCTGCTGATGCTGGTCGTCTTGTTGGGATGCAAGGATGTTTTTTGACAAGATTTCTGTGATAGTCCTACACTGTAGGCAAAAGACTTGAAATGTCTCCTTCTTTTCCTGTCTCTGTACTGCTCAGGCTTTTGCACCATCAGAGGAATGAAAGTGTTTAACTTTTAAACACGTTGTTGAAATATTAAACAAAGTTTTTCCTGCTGATTGTTAATGCCGTATCAAAGCAGGTTTGAAACGGCTTCATAATCTCTTACATAATGCTGTCATGCTGCTCATGTCACTGATGCTATTTCATCCTGATAGCTGCCACCGGTAGGAGGCTCAGAAATGTGATTGTAACCATTCTCAAATGCATCTTAAATAAATTTCACAGATTACTCTTGGGGAGAGGTGCTTTCTTATGCTACAGCTTTTTCGGTGGAAACCAAATAGAATGCTCCATTACCTCGGTCTCCTTGTCTGTGCATTGCAACACAGATGGTCCTCGTCTTCCTCCTAAAAGGTGGATCATGCTTAAAATAGCTGTTTTTTGCTGGTGTAGGGCTAAGGAGCTAGAACACAAACTCATCCCATGCATTGACATCTTTCATACAGACGGTTTGAGGATTGAATCCCATGAGGTATCTTCCATTGCCCCTAACAAGATAATCCCCTTGTACCCCGAGAGGAGTATGATTGAAATCAAGGAGTGCCTCCCGTCCCCCTCCCCACAATCTCTGGCAGGATTGATTCATGTGGGATTAGGAGATCCTGCTTCATCTGAGTTAGATCAATAACTTGAATAATGTCTTTCCACTTGAGTGGCCATAGCAGTGTGCCTGGATATAGGAAATCTGTGCTTCTTTGGGGAAAAAGAAAGAATTCTTCAGAAAGAATCCAGCTTAACCTGCTGTGGACTGGGATGCATACTGAAATAGCAAATATCTTTTGCCAGTTAGGAAAATGACTTAGATATGGGCATGAGAATTTTTTCAAGATCATATCCTTCAAACCTCAGTGTAAGAAAGTTACTGAAGCATGTAATGATGTCTTTTGGAACAGGCACATGCTTGACTGCTTCCCTGAGGCAGAATGCTTCCTTGGAGTTCGACTTCATGTAAATATAACTATTGGCATGTTAATTTCTACCTGGAGCCTTCAGGAGCAAACAGGTATTCATGGTCCTCACTTGGAGAATGGTACAGAACACTGTGTTAGGTGAGGGAAGGGAAAGAAAGAGGAAGGAGCAACAGAACAGGGATCCCCCTTATTCCCATTTCCAATTTGGTAGAGTATTTTAAGTCCAAAAAAGAATATAAAAACTTGTGCTGTGGTTTAATCAAGAAATTACAGTTCCTGTGCCTCAAGATAGGGTCAGCCTCTTTGAGAAAACACTGTTGCATTTCTTGAAAATCAGACATCTTGTTTCCTCAATCTAAATTTGTACAGACTATTTAAAAGCAGTAGTGGGCATCTGGAAAGAGAAATGTTCCACTTTGGGATGTCATAGGAAATTTTGATCTAAGAAAAAATTGAAAATTCTGTGGTCTGAAGGTAGAACTTCCAGAAGGGAAATTCAGAGGAAGTCCATGAATGAGGCCACAGCCAGAGAGGAGGAGGACTGACAGGCTGAGAACCTGCGTGCACACCTGGACTAATCAGGAACGTGTCCCTGGGATCATGATAAAGATGCTTCGATCAGAAACCCAAAGCTTTGGCATTTAGTCTACTTTTTTGCATCTCTATTGATACTTACTAAATTTGGCAGATTGTTTTGATTCAGTGACTCAATGTACCGGGCGTCTCACGGAGTGTGGCATAAGTAGTCAGCTTAAAAGTGTTAAATCTAATCTGCTGTCCACTTAATTCAATAGGAGAACTTCCTTCTAAATTTGCAAGATGCTGGAACAAGTTCCAAACAGTCCAGCCTTTTGAGGGCTATAGGTGTGTACACAGCTGGCTGAGCAAAGACAGGAGCTGGTGTCAGACTCTCGTTGCTTGGGTGTTTATCCTTTCTAGAAGGCATTTGATTTTTTTTTTTCTCTTTGATAGTGTTTTCCCTGCTTTCTTATTACTGCATTGATGAAAACACACTCAATTTTTGCAGTTCAAAACCCCTACCTACTAGAATTTCAGTCATCTGAGAAAAAGAGTATTTTTACCCCATAGGAATGTATTGAAAATTGGATTACTGCTGTTTCTGCTGCACAGAGAAGCACTGTTTGTAAACTTACCATCATGCATGTGAATACAGCTTTACAGGATCAGTACCTTAAGAATTAAAAAGTATTTTGAAAGATTTTTGGAATGTACTCATCACACTTAATTGTTAATGATAACAAAAGAAGATCTTATCTAGACTAATGACAGGAAGTTGTCAATCCACATATTTCTTAAGGAAAAAAAAATCAGGATCTTTAAAAAGAGCAGTGAATTTTAAAGTATTTTAAATACTGCACAGATCATTCTACCTGTCTCTATGCTTCAGATTGTGATATTTACTATGATTTTCCTATTTTGATTTTTACTTTTGCAGAGGAAATTCACAGCAGAGTTCTGTTTATTTGGCATTGGGGTGGGGTTTCCAGCTCCAGCAGAATAGTGCTTCACTGTTAGCCCACTGCTGATCACCAAGGACCAATGCCAGCCTCACAATTGGCTGCTTTCTGCACACACACTGGGAAAGCACAAAAAGTTCTCAGGCTCACTCCAGCTATGCCTATAAATCTCTCTGGAAAAGATTCTCCCCCTTCAGCAGTCCTGGTGATTAATTAGCTAGCACGAGCCTCTGCAATAGCTCAATCACACTGAACAAGTGGTGTCACATTCCCTTCCTAAATGTGATTATTGCAGATGTCCATGACATAGCAGCAGGTTCCTTCACTGAGATCTTTTACTGCTGCAGAGATTACAGAACATTTGCTGCTTTCATTTACTACCAGGCACCAGAACATCTCAAACAATTTCAGCTGTAAAGTCAGGGAATACATATAGAGATTTTGGATGTATTGGAAACATAACTGCACTATTAAAAATTGAACACATACAGCATCAAACTGGACCTACAAGATAGATAATTTGGAGATTATGTTTTACGACTGATAATTCAGTCTGAAAATGTGATTCTATTGCTTATTCTTGTTTGCTACTGCTTGCTTGCAAACACTAGTCTCCTCTCATGCAGGTAAATTGTTTGTCGTCAATTGCACAGGGCAGATAGTCCCAGAAGATATTCCCCATGGCTCCCCCACATTTTGGCACAGCTGACTCCTTCTAATTCTCCAAATGCTCGTATCTAGGGAAGACAGACATCCTGTCCAAGAATCTATGGAACCAGAAAGCTGGGGTTACCCACTGAACAATACAATTACATGATTAGCTCACAGTACTCTCACTAGTATTTGTGCCTGAATTCTGAACTGACTGTCATGTCCTCCATATTGTAATTTAGGCATGTCTCAGCAGGATCATCCTAACATCAACATTTACAAAATAAGTTACCCTTAAAGCCTTTATCATGGTGCTTATTAAAAGATAAAGAAGAAGGCCTTACTTTCCTGTGTTATAGTTAAAATCTTCCTAGATATAACTGTTTCTTACTAATACATTTCCCTATGGAAAATGGTGCAGGGGGTTTTTACATTGTGGCATGTAGAAAAGATTCTCAGTTTTAGAATCTTTTCAGGCTTTTCTGACTTTCATTGTTCTTTTTGTCAGCTTTCTATAAAGTTTCAGATAAATTTTCTGGTAATGCTGTTTCCATTCTGGAATTGTTGTTTGAATCTACCTGCTCTGGTATCATTTTCATTAAATCTATTTACATCCTGATCCACAAATGTCACATGCTGATAGTTATTAAAACTGGAGATAGAGCCTGAGCTGCCTAGCAAAGAAGCCAGTAGGAGATTAGCCTCTGTGAGTGCAGCTCCAGACTGGAATGCATAATTCAAGTGGAGATAAGGGACAAAAAATGAAAGGAAGATAAATTCAGTTTCAGTTCACAGGCAGTGCTCCTACTTCAGATGCCTCTAGGAGGGAATTTGTTGGTTAATCAAGAAAGGTGCATAGCAAGACCTCTCTCAGCAACTGCTGTGAGCTTAGTAATATGACATCTTGCCTAGACACAGCCAGTGAGGACAGGCATCTCTGGCATGTTCCTCTTTGATAACCGCAGACCTCCAGGATTTGGTTGCCGCTCAGACTGTCTGTGTTTCCCTCACAAAATATTTAGGGAAAAAGAAGTGCTTGTATGTCATGTAGATATTACCATTAGAATAACAAGGTCCCTGACCACTACAGGGCAAGACATTCCTAGAGGAGAGGAATATGCAGCCATTCCTGCTCTGCAGATGTTTGGGAAGCGTTATGTGCTGGTGTAGAGATCATCACCTGAGAGTTACAGTCCTTTGTTTTACTGAATTGCTCTTTAACCTGCAGGACGACCTCTTCCTTGACTTCCTCTCCCTCAGACCTTGAGTGTGCACACAGCTAGGATTTTTTCCTGTTGCTAGGTGTGGAGGAGATGTGCTTCTTTTAGCTGTTTGGTTTCCACACCTAAGAAGTCTTTAGAGTCTCGACTAAGGGACAAGAACTTGTGTGGAAGAAAGGAACTGAGCTTTCAGGCTGTACATATCTCTTTGCATTGGCGTTAGAGAGCCTCACCAACAGGAACCTCCAGCAGATATCTAAACTCTGTGAGTCCAGGGCTGCCTGGCAAGGTGTCCTGCAGTGCAAGTGAGACAGAGAAAAAGTACTCTTTTCAAAAGCATGGGCAAACCTGTTCTCAATGGTCAGGTGTGCTGTTAAAGGTAACAGAGATGTTAATAATGTACCTGGTAGTACTAGACAGCTAAAGAAATGGTTACCTTTCAGATGACTCCCTGTATCTTGAGTGATTTCAATCATCCTTACGGAAATTGGGTCATTAGGTTTTGTTTTCTAAAATCCTTTGTTCCAGAAGACATTTATTCTTTGTACGAGTAAACCAAAAGTGAGGGGCATCGTGGTATTTAAGTGCATCTTTCTTCTGTAAATGCTACCAGTAAACCCTTGGCCTCAGTTTCCACAGCTGAGAAAAGACTGTGGTATACTAATGCCTACCTTCTTCCTGTGAGTACTTGGCTCTCATGTGGCTAATTCATTCCTATGTTCAAAGCACAGTGGGTTGCAAAATTATGATTATTAAAGCCAGCTATTAGAGAGTGTTGTCTCCTTTGAGAATATTGATTTAATCACATGTCTCTCTGTATTTTAAGCATGAAGTGATATGATGTGGAAAGATCAATTTATTCTGTGTCTGTATCTAGTGAATAATTATGGAGTCTTCTCTGTTCTTTCTGTAATGAATAAAAATAAATGGGCTTAGTCAGAAGACAAGGGGGCATGCTTGACAAAGTCCATCTGTTTCTAACTTCATTTTCTTTTTCCAGATGTACTTTTTCCTTTTTCCACCCCCATCTCTGTTCTAGTCAGAGATGCAAGGAGAGTGGATGCATTGCACTCTGTAGTGTTGGTCATGTACCATGTCTCCAGGGCAGCAGGAAACTGGGAGTACCATACTCTGCCTTCTCTCCAAATGTAGGTTTGCTCATGGCCAAGTTATTGGCTTCCTCTCTGTCCTTGTTTTGTTTCTTGCTATGGAAAGAAGCAATAAACCATTGTTTCCATAGCTACGTATGTGTTACATCTTTCATGTCACTGTTTCTGAGACCGTGTCCAAAAAGGAAAGAGATTTATTATAGAAGAGCATTTATCTATTTGAGTACTCTCTTGTCATTGGTAGTAAAAGCTCCAGCTGCAGTGAAACGCAGTCCCCATGAGATCCTTCTGGCTGTCCTTCCGGGACAAACATTGCCAAATTCATATATATGGCCTCGTTTGTAGGGATGTAAAACTGGTATCAGTAGGGGCTGACCTTTTCCTACAAAGCCACTTCAAAACTCTCTGAGATTGTGACAAATGTTCTTGTTTGTTGTTACTGGCCATGCTGCCTTCTCGGTGCTTTATGGCTTAGGCTGAAAGTAGATGTAGAAAAAAATCCAAACCTGCTTCTCTTGAGCAGTTTAGTTTTGTTCCCAGAACTTCAGGGGTCCCTGGGTGAAGGGCAAGCAGCTTTGAGAGATGGCCGCAGACCTTTGTAGAATTGATACAGCAGGGACAGAAATTCTCAACCCTGCCTGTGAGTGTGCATGAAACTGAAGCTGATGTGGGCATCTTATTTTTCTGTGAGGGAGAAGGTTGAGTTCAACTCAGGCTTAAACCAAGTTTAAAAAGAAACAGAAATCCACCAAATATCTCTACTTTCCAGCTCCAGCCCCTAACATTTCCTCAGCTGTCAACACCGTTTTGGCCAGATTTCCTAATAGCAATTTTGATCTAGCCTTAAAGAGAAGATTTGAAGGATTGAAGCGCTCCTTTGGGGAATGAAAAATATTTTCAGGTCCAGTGAGAGCTGATTTGCTTTTATTAGATTCACTTCTCTGTTGTAATAAACTAGGCCATGATGTTGTGAAATGCATGTTACAGTATTACCACCAATAATGTCAACACTATTAATATAACGTCTGTAATTCACTGCATCGTGCCTCATTATTTCATCTCTAAAGATTCTTCTTGTTGTGAGTATAATCATTTTTATGTTGAATTAAATTAACTCTCTAAGAGGTCCAGCACTCTGCTATATTCCCCAAAAATAGAAGGTACTAAGATATGCATTGCCTCAAAGGTGTTACATTTTTATTGCAAAGTGATAGACTAATATGAGAAAAATCTCCTCTTCAAAGTATTTCCTTGGGATCACAATGGCTCCTGCATCTGCTGCTTTGTGCAGACCCTTTTGGGCCAGATACTGTAATTATGTTATTCTTGAAGTAGAAGTTTCTTTTTATCTTACTGATTATCTGAAATCGTTTTCATTTCTGCAGTCCGCTGGGTCTGCATTAGCAAACTCGCTTGCTTTATGTACATGCAAGGATGTGACATGAAAGATAGTTTTGGCTCCATTTTTTGACACTGAAATTATTACCTTTTGCCCACTTTGTATTGCATGAATATGTCCAACATTTATTTAATACTAATTTCTGACATTAGGCAGCTGGGGTGCATAGAGTGTTGTGGGAATATGTTAAAGTTGCTGTTGGGATGTTGCACTGTAGCCAAGGGCACTGCAGATTGCAATAGGGGATATAAGGCAGGTACTTGGGAAGCTTTGGAACCTGCTGGTCTGAATGTAGCTAATGCTGCCCTGTGACACCTTTCCGAAAAAATTAATGTAGTCCATGTATCACAGTTTCTGGCCTACAGAATTCTTTAATTTGAGGGTGGAGTTAAGGCTGAAGTCCAGAGCAAAGTGTACTATTTTTTGGCATTTATTTAATTTGAAATATATTTGTATATGTGTGAGGGTGTATGTCTTCACCACTTCCAAGGTGGTGCAACTGGTCAAATGTTTTTGTTTTATTACAGATCAGGCCTATGGTTCTGAAAGTTGTTCTTCATTCTGGTTAAAATGCTTCAAAAGGACATGCATTTTCAACCTTTCTCCTACACTCATTTGGACTACTTCTGACGGTTTCTCAGCAAACTTTGAAGGACAAAATTATACAGAATGATATATACTGGAAGTAGCAAGTATTTTGAAAATAGAAACATAGTGTATGCCCTACTGAAAAATGGGCATTTTGTAATACTGCATCTTAAACAGAACACGGAGTTTCAACAGGACATGTTTTCCTAAGAGCTAGAGATGTCTTTGGTCTTTGTCTTGTTTCCAGATTTGAAGCATAAGGAAGCCTATTCCCTTTAATACATATAAGTGCAAAACCCATGAGCTTGTAAAATTTGAAGATTATGGTAAAGTGAAATGGAAAATGCACAATCTCTTAATGTGGAAGATTACCCAAAAGCCTGTGCTTAATAGTAGGTTTCTGTGCATTGCACGTACTCCTCCTCAAGTGCACGTTTTCTTTTAAAGACATAAAAATCACTCTGGAAACCTACTGCAAGAGCTTTGAACCATCAGCAATGCATAAAACTCTGTTCTGAGAAGGGCTAGTGACAAATGAGGTGAATTAATTTCTGAGAATGGCACAGCAGAGCTGGAAAGTAGGAAAGAACAACAATTAGTGTCTGTAATAAGAGGCTTTGGATTCGAAGAGGTCAGCAGGTCTGTTTCTCTTCTACAGAAACTAGTAGTTGAAGTTTCATTTACCAACTTCATTTCATAATGAAACTTCCTGCAGTGTCCTTAACAAGAACAAAACTTGTGAGGTGGAGGAGAGAGATTTAGTATTCAACTGGCTAAAATTACTTTTTCTATGCAGCCAGGAAGAAATTTTTATTTACTGCTCATTATTGTTTATGCATGCTACACCTCTATGTAAAAGAAGCAATCGATGTTTTTTAGCCTTTTTCATCACTGAATGTTTGCAGGAGAAAGAGTTTCATTTATTTCACTTAAACAAATAGAGTTACTGTGGAATCCATCCTCAATACCTGAAATTCATTTTTAATAGCAAGCAGAACCGATCTTAAAAATAAATAGCAAGGTAATGGAACAGTTGTCAGTTAACTTCATCATTTCTTCCCATAGCCGAGATTTTTCCTGTTTCGGTTTGACTGCATCTGAGGCAAGAACCAGAAATGCTAATGACTGCATGTGTATTGGGAATATGGCAAGTAGTCCTCATTTGCAGGCACCAATTACTCATAAAGGAAATGCCATGGCACAAGGGATTTTTTCATTCTTTAATTTATGGTTTGATTCTGTCATCATTATTTGATAGTCATAGGCGTAGCAGGATGCTGCTCAGGCTTTAAAAACAAAGGGAAGTCAGCCTGAAGCAAATCGCCTTGCACACTGGGGAAGTTCAGAACTGACTCCTCACCAGGCTTGCTTTCCCTTTTGGATGTGATTGGAGAACAAAGTTTCCCTCACAGGAAAAACTAAATGTTTTGAGACTTCCTTTCAGCATATATCAGGATGAAAGCAAATCCCTTGACTCCGCTTGTTCCCCCTCCTCACCAGTCATGCTGCTTCCTACATCCCTTCACTGCTTCTCTGCATCAGTCATTGTCTTTTCCTTTTGCTTTCAAACGTGTTAATGTCTCTCTCATGCTACCCTATGAAACATCCCCTATATCCCATCTGCTTCCATCACTGTCACTTCTTCCCTTGTTCCTGCCTCCCTCTGTGTTTCATCTCCCTTAGCAAACTGTACCCTGGCATTCTTTCCTAGCTGTTCATTTCCATGGGTAGGTTGCATCCGTCCTCTACTTGCTCTGTGGGCTCCCTGCTCAACACTAAGCAAGTCCACCCTGACTGCTCTTTGCATCCTGAGCCTAAACTGCCTGAAGCTCTAGGATAAAAGGCTGTGTTTCACAGCTTGGTTCCCCAGGAGCTTCTTCCTCAAAGGATGGAGTCTCTGTTCATCAGAGATGAAGTTTACATGTCAGAGTGCAGATTCAATCCCTCCATTGTTCTCCCTGCTGCACAGACCCAGGGATTAAGAAATATGTCTCAAAGTCTTCACTTTTTTTTTCCCCACTGCAAGTCTTGTCTCTCTTATGCGATTGTCTCAGAAATAAACAAGGAATGGAAGACCTTAAACACATCTAATAAGACTTTTATGGATTCATTTTCCAGTTGCAAAGGAAAAGTGACACAGGCTACAGGTGCCACCCTTCACCTCTCCTTTTCTGTTGTCAGTGGTCTGGCTTTTGGTGTTTTGTACTAAAGGTCTGTACAAAGGCTGCTGGGAAGGCTGTGGTTTGCTTTGGTGCTGTCAAGTGTTCTGTGACACATTTAGTGGGGTTCTCAAACACTTTCTGGATATGTGTTCCATGGTGGACAGTGTTTGCAAGAGATTGACATGGATGAGTCAATGAAATCGCTTACTCCTCAGTCCATAGACTGGCAAATTATGATTTTTAGTTGTACTGCTGGTGCTGTTTGGACATGAAGCTTCAATATCGTGTGGGGAAAAAATGGCATTAAGAAGAGCCAGCTGAGGACCTCTGTGGAGTCTTTTCTCCCACGTGCTGCAGATGCTCCTTCAAAATTTTGATTCGCTCCACTCCAGAGTTCAGGCCAGAATCCAAAACCTCCTGGTCCTTTTCTGTTCTCATTTTTGCCAGTGTCAGTCTTGCCTTCATCAGGAGGGACTTCAGTTTTCTCTTTGTGTTGTCTTGGAAGGTTCTGCCATCTTGTAGTGGTCTTCTCTGGTGACTCTTCCTTTACTGGTAGTTGCCCTTTGGGTGGGATAGATCCAAACCGTGGTGTATGTGAATTCCCTATGCAGACAGTAAGAACTAACAAGCTGGAATTTGGAGAAATTTTGTATTCTTTCCACATTTTAGTTGAGCAACTTAACTGTGGGAAGTCAAATAAAGTCCCTGTTTCTGCATGGTGAGAACTGATTGGGAATGTGGTCACAGCTGCCTCCTTTCAGCTCCAAGCTTTAGCTTCTAATGCCATTTTCTCTCCTTCTCCCTCCCTTTAACAGCTCTACTTTTTTTTTTTTTCCATAAAGAAGGAAATATTTTCTGCAGTGTTGCAATAATATATATCTGAAATTTAAAAAAAACCCCAAACCCAGCTTTTCTTGCCCAATATTCTTGGCACTATGACATCATAACCCCTGTGTGTCCTGTCACTAAAACAAATGTATGAAACAGTTCCACTTCTCCTCTTTAATTGGAACTAGCTTGTTTCAAGGAGCTGAAGAGGCAGACTACTCACAAAGGTTAGTGTGGAGAAATACATCATTGTCTTGCAGGATGTTCTAAGTGGGTCTCTTGAGTATCAAGGTCAGAGTTTATTTAGCAGCAGGTTCTACTTGTATGAATCATCAATAGTGTTTCTTACACAATTTATCAATGCCTGGCAATTATACTTTATTCTCTAAGGAAATTCTACACTTTTTCTGAGGAAATGATGCATACTTTTAACTCTTCATTGTCCTTTTCAAGTATAACTTTCAGTTTCTTTGACAAGGAAGAATGGAGATGATATAGCACTATGTTCTTTTGAGCAGGTTTTATCTCAAAAGTCAGTTCTGCATCAAAACCAGACCTTCTTGAAAAGAAGAACTGATCCAGACAGAATTAATTTTCAGTGAAATCCTTTTTTTCCTGATTTTCTGTGCTTTAAAAAAACATCACCTTGTGGAAGTAAAATAAATTATATATATATATTTCATTTTTAAGGGGGGGAAACCCACCTTCTTTCACACTGGCAAAAGAATTTTTTTCAGCAGCTTAATCCATGCGTCAATGAAATTCATGAACTAGGTATTTCTGAAAATTCAGGATACTTTTTATCAGTTTGGTGAATGAACTCAGAAGAATGAACTTCTGTTAACTGCTAGACTAAATAGGGGTGGACTTTCCTGGCTGAAATGACTCTGAAACTCTAGCTACTGGCACCTGTTGTTTCTAGAAATGAGCTGAACCACTTGAACTGGGGATAGATCCTGTAAGTGCCAAACATGGGTAATAAATCATGAACTCCAGCTCATAGAGTTGTTAAGAGGTTTTTCCACAGTTAAAGGAATACTGAAGCTGAGAAGGTAGTAGTAATGTAGGCAGAATTTTGCCAAAGTGTAATTGGATCTTGAACTGTGGTCCACCATCTCTCTAAAAAAAAAAGCAAACCCAAACAAAAAACCTTAAAACTACAAATCCAAACAAATACTTAAGCCCCACCTGCCAAAAAATCCCCAAGCAAAAAAAACCTAAAAAAACTCAAACCAAATAACTCATATAAACACACTCCACACCCATGCCTTGATTGCTGAGTAAGGGAGAGACTTTTTCAAAGAAGGCTGTTGTTTCTTCGCTCTAATAATACCCAGTCTCACTGTCTTTGCCTTCTGGGAGCCCTGGTACATAGCACCCATCTGTTACCCAATGTGCCCAAGTGACAATGCTCCCAGGCCAGATCCCGTGCTTTGCTGGAGCGTACAGGATGTGGTGAGGCTGCATGTGGCCTTATGTTGCATTTCTGGAGGCACTCCTGGTTTCTGATACACCTGTTTAGCCAGAGCTTCCCTCTGTTTAATCAAACACCTCATTGCTTTCTTCTCTGTTCTTACAGAATCTAAAGATGACTGACATAAAATGCTAACCTGCTGAAAACTCATACCCCTCCAAACCATTTATTTATTTATCATTTCTCTGACATTTCAAGCTTCAGAATGTGTCTTCAAGTTTTCCCTGCAATTAGACAGAGTAGCTGTTTCCTTTTTGAGAAAAGCTCAGATTCCCATGGAACTGAATTCCAGGAGCTTGGTCTTCAGTGCAAATACTAAAGATCGCAAGACTCCCCATGTTTCTGTGGAGGGCCTTTCCGAAGCTGTTCCTCGAGCTGCAGTTTCCCCAAGTTATTTGTGGAGATGAGGAATGCTGCAGATTAGATTGTGTCTGTGGATGGAGAGAGGCTGTCAGCCCCAGCAGCAGGTGTAGTTGAGATTACCAATGAAGCAAATGCAGGTATGAACTGACGTGTAAGTGGCAGAGCTAGCGACCCTCATTCCTTCCTATCCTTCGTGTGAGACTCAAAAATGGTGCTGGCTGAAGAAACGTGTGTGAGGTGGGTGCACAGTCAGGGCAGAGCCAACATTCAGCCCTGTCCTTCAGCAAGTAGCTGAGTGTAGAGTTGAGACAAGAGCAAAATACTCTGCCCTGCAATTAAGGAGGTTCTTTGTATTCAGTAGTAGCAGGGGGCTATGCTGTCTTCTGATCTTTGCTCTGTTATTTGGGATTCACAGCAGTGTTGATAAACTTCTGTATTTGAGTGCATCAAGTCAGCCCGAGCTGCACTGTCAACTGGGCTACAGGGTGAGAAACTCACTTCAATATCTGCACTTTGCCAGAAGAGGTTTGGATAAAATTTTAGGAAAAAAAAGTCACTGAATGTGTGGTTAGGCACGAGAATAAATTGCCCAGAGAAGTGGTGAAGTCACTGTCTCTGGGAGTGTTCAAGAGGTGCCTGGATGTGGCACTCAGGATTTTCAGAGTTTCAGAGGTGATTATGATGGTTCTAGGTTGATGGCTTGACTAGATGATCTTAGGAGTCTCTTCCAACCTTGTTGATTCTGCGATTCCGCGTGAAGTGTGCAGATTATGCAGGGCTCTGCTGAGAATGGGGTGGGAAAAGAAGATTCATGGGGTCTGTGACTCTACTTCTCTAGTTACCCAGTGGGGAGATTTGTTTCTGCTATAAGCCATCAGGAAATAATAACCTCACTGGAGCAAAAGGAAGGGGGGAGAGAGCTGAGATGTAGGAGTCTTGGGATCTACATATCTCTTTAATGTAGTCATGTCTCAGAGGAGTGTCTGCCCATGAATTTTGGTCAAAATTGGCTCATTCCACCTTGGAAGACACGTACTTTAGCTAATTTGTGACCTGCACTTCGAGACACACACTTTCTTTTTTTGTACCCACTTGATTGAACAATGAAATATTTCATCAGAAGTAAAATCAAACTGGTACGACTGAGTGTGTGCTGGCAGATGCTGGACACACCTTCTCTGTGGACAAGCTGCAAAGCAGAAATAAGGAGTTAGATTTGACAGACCTATCACCAAGTCTGGAGGCAGTACAACCATGTCAGCATAGCACTAAACCTGGAGGCAGAGTTTATGTTCTTTGGCTCCGTGCCATACTTTTAAGGCAGTATTGAGCCAGCATCTCCTCAGGGGACTGTGTTGTGCAACTGAATGTGAA
Source organism: Platysteira castanea (assembly GCA_013397175.1). Lineage (NCBI taxonomy): Eukaryota > Metazoa > Chordata > Aves > Passeriformes > Platysteira > Platysteira castanea. Next base: position 18,384 of record VYXC01010486.1, on the reverse strand, counting down.
CAAGAGTTCAGTGGTGTGGGGGGTTGTTTTGTGGTTTTTGGGTGGTTTTGCTGCTGCTGTTGGTTTGTGTTTGCTTTATTTTTTAAATGTATTATGGTCTGTAAAGCAGGAGGAGAAGGCTATTTGGTGCTCTTGGTTTCAGAGCTTGCTATGGACCTTGTTCTCTTCATCAGTACAGGCCATTTTGGTCAGGTTATGAGAAGACGAAGCTGCATTGAATTTTGTGGGAAAGTTTTATGAGAAACCCGAAGTAACGTTTTAAACTTTCATGCAGGCTGTACAAAAACCAAAGCTTTAAAGAGGAAGAGGGAAGAGCTGCAGTCTTTGAGGCAGTCACAAGGGGTTTAACATAGAAATAATAAAACTGATTCTTCTGGAATGCTCCAGATACGTGTATAACACCCCAGTCTCCAAGGCAGAAGATGTTGATGTTTCATATAGTGAATGTTCCGTCCCAGATTATCCTGCAAGCCTTGGGTACACAAAGCACGGTGGGGTTTGCTAGGATGCCATACAGTTTCACAAGCATTTATGAATTAAAAAAAGGTGCACATTGCTCTCAAGATCCCTGCCCATGCCCTTTTTCTTTTCCCAGGAAAAAAGTATTATTAGAAGAGAAACAGTGTGAAGAAACTGTCCTTTTTATTTTATTTGCTTATGAGCTTATTGAGCCTGCTGTCTGCCTTTCGCAGAGTTTATTAAAGCTGTTTCTGATTTCATCAGAGCTCATGATAGCAAAGGATTGTAGTCTTGATTTTGGGTTACTTTTACAGGGTAGTCCTAGAAAACACAGATAATGGTCAGATGTGTTGAAGTACTGCATGTTGCTTAAACACTACATTGAACAAGTAGCAATAGCGCTGCTGCGGAAGTAGCAATGTGAAAGGGTGGTGGATCAAGTGAACAAGGAGCAGTGGAACAGAACAGAGGGAATCCTCCTAATATCTTATCTTCTTATTGATTAAGTTTTCTCCCAGACAGCTAATAAGTTCTTGAATGTGTTCCCACTGCTTGTAAATGTTCTTCTCATGACTTAGCTGTGGCATCATAAAAATTCAGTGAACTCTGAGTTCCCACTTCCCACAGCGCAAAGAAATTGCTTGGGAATTGCAATGAAAGGTCACCTTAGATGCAATTCATGGGCATCTGGAACACCTGGTCTACTTCTTTTGCACTAAATTTTACTTCTTCAAGATTCTTTGAGGATAAGCTGTTCCCATTACAGTTTTCATAGAGATGATGGCTCTGGTACATAGTTGTGATATGCAGCACTCTCTTCGTGGTAGAGAACACAGAACTTCTGCCCTCTTCCACTGCTAAACCTCTGAGCTTGCTCACCTTGTTCTTTTCTACTCTCATTTCCCTCTTTAACTAGGGAAATTTATAGACCTAGATTTTACTTCTCTCCTTCAGTACTATTTTGTGAAATGCTGATAGCACAGAATCCTTAATCTGTCTGGGGACACTGTGGGACAGAATTTTATGTTCATAGTGTCCTTGGTCTGGGATAGAACTCAGCTTCAAAGGATGTCATCTGTCTTCTAGGTATCTTAAGTGGAAGCTGAAGGTTGCATATTTGAGAGGTTTAGCCAGATTGCTTAAATAATTCAAACCCACAAACCCGATAATCATAGACCCATAGAACTGATTAGGTTGAAAAAAACCTCTAAAATCATTGAGTCCAATCATTAACCCAGCACTGCTCAGTCCACCATTAAGGTATCCCTAAATCTACACAGCTTTTTAAATACCTCGAGGGATGGTGAATCAACCACTTTCCTGGACAGCCTGTTCCAGTGCCTGATAACCCTTTCAGAGAAGGATTTTTTCCCGATATCCAATCTAAACCTTCCCATGAGCAACTTGAGGCCCTTTCCTCTTCTCCTGTGACTTGTTACTTGGAAGAAGAGACCCACCACTACTTCTCTACACCCTCCTGTCAGGCAGTTGTAGAGAGTGATAAGATCACCCCTTAGCCTCCTTTCCTCCAAGCTAAACAACCCCAGCTCCCCCAGACACTTATTTTAAGCCTTGTGCTCCCGACCCTCCCGCAGCTCCATTGCCCTTCTCTGGACTCACTCCTGCCCCTCAATGTCCTTCTTGTAGTGAGGGGCTCAGAACTGGACACAGCACTCAACATGTGGCTTCACCAGTGCTGGGGGACCATCACTGCCCTGGTCCTGCTGGCCACGTAATTGCTGACCTAGGCCAGGTGCCATTGGCCTTTTGGCCACCTGGGCACACACTGGCTCATGTTCAGTGACTGTCAAAAAACACCTCCAGATCCCTTTTTTCTTGGCAGCTTTCCAGCTGCTCTGTGCCTGCATGGAATAGTCGTGACCCAAGTGGAGGGACCAGCACTTGGCCTTGTTGAACCTCGATGGCCCTGGGCCACTGATCCAGTCTGGGCAGATCCCTCTTCAGAATCTTCCTGCTCTCCAGCAGATCTGTGTCTCTCTGAAACCTCTTCCAGGGTTTGTTTAATATGGGCTGAGAATTTATTTAGGGTAGTAGGGACAGAGAGTGTGATTGTATATTTTTCTATTCCTTAGGACATGGAGCAAGAAAAGAACACGTTATAATGAGATCAATCAACTTTGGCTCTGTGCGTATAAACAGAACACAGTGTTTTTGTAACAGTACCTTTACAAAAATATTTTTGAAGTATTTGTTTTATAAAACTGCAGAAGGAAAAGGGCCTAGTTTTGTTATTTGCCTGCTTCCTTTATGACATGTTGGTGTTAGTGACTTTAATTTCCAAGAGGCACACATTTCATAACTTTTTCTAATTATGCTGAAGCTCCAGAGGACACACTTCGGAGACTGACTGGCATTATGGGAACAAGAAGTAGATTGAGTGTCAGGACTCTTGGGTGAATTGTCCAGATGAAGCCTACATGACTTCTCAAATAGATGGTCTAAAGATCATCTGACTTTTCCATGAGTTTTCTGGATGAGTTCAGCCATCTTACTGTTTTCAGGCACAGAATTACACACTATAGCTATACAATCTCTGTTTGAGCAGATCAGTAATTTCAGCTTGGCCGTCTTCCGCAGAATACAATGTTTTGGTTTAGTGGTGAGGCACTCTATTTGAAAAATCATTTTTCTGGGAAATTAAATTTGTGAGGTATTGGAATTTTTTGTTCGATGTTTTAAACAAAATAGTTTGACAAAAATGTAAATGTTGTCAGATTAATGGTTTGGATTCAGTCATCTGTTGTCTCTGCTCTCACTTTTCTTGCTGTTGTTGTTACTTTCTTTTCTTATTGAAAATAGTGAGAAGGGAAAAGTCTGGAAGAAATAGTCTTGGTTGTATTATATTCTAACACCAGAAACCTCCCTCTCTGCCTCTCCCTCTCTCTCTCTTCTTTCTGACTAATTTTCAAAGAAATACTTTAGACATTTTTAACTGGTCTAGTAATGAAATCCTCCCAGTCCCATGTGCTTTTGTTATCTGCAGGGCAAGGCACAGCAGGCTGTGTCTGTGCTGTGTGCCTGCTCTCTGGGTGCAGGCACACAGGAGAGAAACACTCTACCATGCCCTGCCCAAGGGTAAAGCCCTGTGGAGGAGCCTTCCCTGGAGCAGCAGGTTGTGTGGATCAGCAGTGACTGCTCAGTGGGTTTCCCCAGGGGAGCTGCCACTGCTGTTGGCTGCACTGAGGTGGCATTGCTGGGCCCAGGTGATGTGAAATCTCCACAGCAAGGGAAACAGCAAAGCCTGGCAGAGGGGGAATTACAAAAGCTGGCAAATCCAAAAAACAGCCTATGCAGGTTACTCCATCTTTTCTAAGGCTTGCTAACTCTTTGAAACTTAGGAAATCCCCTAGTGTTGTCTTCATCCTCAGCAGGTATATGCTGACCTGTTTCAGTCTCCCTGTCAATGCAGAGGAGGTCCCTGTCCTAGTACCAAGTCCATTTGGTCTGTTCTTTCCTGGGCTTGACATAAGAGCAGTGTGACTCAGAGGGGAAATGGGAAAGCAGTGTCTTCAACTTGTCTGACTGCTGGCATTGTTTGCTAGCCTCCTGCCTTGCTTACTGGGAAATATTTTATCTGGAGCTGTTGTCTTTCCTTCTTGGCTGCTTCCTAGCAGGCCTAGGATGACGCTGTGAAGAATTAACCCTGTGTCATCACATTGCAAACATTTCAAGTGACTCCCTCCCACAGAGCATATGGACTGGTCCCACATCTTTAGTTCTGTGTGCTGTTCTAGAACAGCAATTCCACATAATTATAGATAATTAAAGGACCTGACTGCTGTTGAGAAGGGACCCTCTCTTAGCAGCAAGGACAATTTAAGTCAGTCCCTCCTCCTCAGTTCCTCCTATTACCTCATCTGTTCAGTACCTGGAGTAAACATGGGGATTTTGAAGGGGATGCAGAGTTGTGTTATTCTCTGGGACACCAGAAATATCTTAGCTTTAAGTAGAGGCTTTTCTGGTCAGTCAGTAAAGAGTGCTTTTCTTCTATGCAGTCTGCCTTGTCTGAAGTGAAAGGTCCTCTGGAAAGTCGTTTTTCCTGTTGTCTTTCAAGACCCTTGGCTTTCTGTAATGATGCTTGAGAAAGGATTTCTTCTGTGCTAGTGCTATACATGTCCTTGGCACCTGTATGCTGCAACCATGGCAAATCCAGCTTCTCATGGAACTGTGCTATGAATAGCTGCTGTAACTTGGATATTTTCAATCCGGGTTCCAGACAGTTGGCAATCATGAACCATTAAACATCATGATTTCTCTAAAGATCCAGCTTAAGTAGTTACATAGTGCAAATAAATTGCTCTGAAGGTACCAAAGGTGTAAATTAGGGCAGAGGATGTTATTGTTATGTGCTAAGCTAGTGATATTTTGCAATTTGCTGTGTTGATTCCTCCAAAATTCTGCAGTGGTTTTGCTCATCTGTATCAATGGTTGATATCAGAGTCTCCTGTTATGCAAAATAAATCAGTAATATCTCTCCCTTCCAGGGAAAACGTGCAACAGTATATTGCCTTGTAGAAGGAAAAATAAATTAACACTGCTGACTGTAACTGCAGTGAAACACCAGGGAAATCAGTTTGCCATGAAAACATCTGTAAAGGAATTATCTTGCTGAGAATCAGGTATCAGAGCTGCCGCTTTAGTACGGCCAGCTTAGATGAAAAGTTGAATTGCTGAGCAGCATTTCTCGTACTGTGAAGTAATATAACATATTTCTAATGCAAACACATGAGCTCAGGGCCAACTTTATGATACCTAGAGTCCAGATTCTTGGATGCTTGCCTAAGCAGAGCTGAACTAACCGCACGCAGCAGAACTTCAAGCCCTGTGGTTATTAGGAAGAAGACTTACACTCTGTGTAACATGACCAGAGTTAGAGGGAGGAGGGCCTTTGTACTTGAGAATTGGAGGAACTGCCTACCTGCTAGGACAAACACAAAAGAGAATAGGTTATCATGCAAAAAAGGCAAAGTTTGGGCCTGAGGAACAAGCTGTCCTTCCTTTGGGCTGACGGGGATAGATCTGGATCCTCCATGTGGGACTTGCAATCTCAGTGGTTCTCATGGGGCAGTGCCCCAAGCCGAGAACCTCAGGTGAGTGACCTCTGCTCCTGCTGAAAACCACCTGCAGCTCCTCTGGCTGTGAAGGAGAAGCAAGGCACTGGGGGTAGGGGATGGAGGATGAGCTGTAGTGCTGGTCAGATTTCTCCATTGCTATGGAAACAGGTGTTGCGCTTGCTCACCCAGTGCACCAAGTAGGTGTGGGTAGACCTCTGACCTCTCTTCCTTTTACTTTTTTAAGCTACTGGAGAGAACAAAATAGGTACAGGAGGAGGTAGTCAATACCATATTTTTCTCAGGGCTCAGAGCAGAATGAAAAGGTGTGAGTTTATTTGCAGAAATAGACTGATTATTTTGAGCATGCTGCAGCCACCTATATGAAGCATCATTAAAGTTCTGCAGGGTTTTCCCCTTCCCAACTCCTTCCTAGAGATATTTGCATATTGTCATCACATGGAAAAGAGGTGGGGGTAGACTCTATTTATCTTATTCATGCTCAAAAAGCCCTAGGGTGCTATAAGCTCAAATTGAAATTGGTTGCAAGATTTCTCTCTAATGTGAATCCTGGTTAATTTCTAGAATTATTTTGGTACTTCCATCTGACAAAGTCTGTGATATTACAAGGATTTTAGTGATTCTTGATCCTTTTTAATTCTATGTCACATTCTACTTAAAATTTTTATATACTTAAGATTTTTATATACCATGTTGGGAGAAATTTTCTGGCTTGTGAAATTTGGATGGGAAGGAGGAGGAGCCTGGAATAATTTCTGCGCTGGGCCATGCTCAACCTGGTAAGTCTTATGGAGATGCCTGAGAAGAACTGGACTTGATATCTGGTCTGATGATTTTTATGCCGCTGTGAAAGTAATTATTTTTGTGTATAGTGTGTGCATAAACATATAAAATGCAGAATACTATCTTTCCCTAGGCTGCTTGCTTGTCTTTTTTTCTATGATGTGGCTTTGCAGAGTAACTCAATTCAAACTCTTGCACTTAATAGGTAGAGGTGTGACTTTACATAAGGCTTTTGATGGGAAATTATCTTTTAAATTCTCTCTGAAGTCATCAGTTGTTAAAATAATTTTAACTAGTCATTAAGTGCTTCATTAGAGTGTTTTCTTCTTAAGCTGCTTTAGTTAGATTAAAACTGAATTGTGTCTATTTCTTATTACTCATTTTTGCCTTCTTTTTTCCTAAATGGACTTTGGCTCATGTATTTTTGAGGTTTAATATCAGCTCAGCTGAATGCTCTTGGGTTTCTGAATTAATTCAGTCATTTTGTCTTAATGATCATGAAGAGTTTTGTTAAACTGGAGTGCCATTAAACTCAGGCACTGTAGTGTTTAGAGCTAGTGATCACTGGGGGAAAGCTTGCAGGTAGAAAATAAGATTGGAAGTTGGACAGAACGCATGAGGGGTTCATTTGCTGTGAATTCAGCAATAAACACCTGGAGAATACGTGGTCCAAAGTGATGTAAAATCTGTAGTTTGCTGAAAGAGAGTGTGCTAATTCTTTCTGGATAGATTTTGATCTGGAGCTCAGCTCTGCATTTTCTTCCTGAAGTCTGATGAATACTTTATCATATGCTGCAAATAAAAATACTATATGTTGGGAAAGGGTTTTACATAGCTACTCTTTAACTAAAGAAAGCTCAGATGACCTTGGCATGCTTGACACATTCTATTCCTATTGATGGTGGGGAAAAAACCAGACAGTTTCTTTTGTTGTCATATCTGCACCCATTTAAAAAGAAACTTTGAACTGAATAGAAGGGGGTTTTTGTTTTCAGGACAAACTTCATTTTGTCTTAGGACAACCTAAAATTAAATTACTTTTTTTATCTTTAAAAATAAAATGAAAGGAGGCTTGAAATAAAAAGCTTACATTGAAAATGTAAGTTATTTCTCTCAAATTCTTCTGATTTTTTTTTTCATCTTTTGCTCAAACACATTTCTAAACATTTTGACTTTAATCAATAGATAGTGAAAAAACGCACCAGCTTTAACGTGTTAGCTTAATTCTGGTTTGATTATTTGAGCCCATTTACACCAGCTCTCGAAGTAGAGATAGCTTCTTCCCATTGCTCACATGTGTGTGTGTAGGGGGAAGGTGAGTGGTGCTGAGGAGAAGATAGGATGTTGTTAATTTCAGCTAGTGAACTTCACTAAAAATCTTAGCAATGCCAGAGCAGTTTTTAATTTTCTTGTGAGTTAGCAGGGTGAGTTAAAAATGGAGGGTTTACCTTGACTTCTAGCGCTTGTGAAAATCGTGGATTGCTTTGCTGGAAGGAGGAAAATAAGCTGTTGTGGCAGAAAATTAACTGTCCCAGACAGAGGGTGTTAGAGGACCTGTTGGGTTTCTGTTGGTTTGTTGTTTGATTGTATTGTTGGTTTTGTTTGTTTTGTGTGTGTGTGTGCGCGTGTGTTTGTTTGCTTTTACAGTGGAAGTACTTTTGCCCTTTACACTAAAAACACATTCATGATTTTAAAGGGTTATGTACTCTCTAAGGAGTCTCAATTTTTATTAGTGGGGCTTTCTATCTGATACCCAACTCCCTGCCAAGACATCTCAGCAGAAGTTGATCCTCCTCTGAGTATCTGCTGTGAATGGTCACCAAACACAGACGAGCGNCTGATACCCAACTCCCTGCCAAAACATCTCGGCAGAAGTTGGTCCTCCTCTGAGTATGTTTGCCTTCATAGAACTTTTAGTTCAGGCCAAGGTAAAGTCTAAAGGAAATGTGTGTATATTTATGAAATACAAAAGGGACAAAGTCGGTGAAAATAGTGTTTATAGTGACAAAAGTGGAGAAATGGAAATGAAACAATATGCCTGCTTCAAAAACTGTAAGATCACCTTTGAAAGGTGCTTGTGGTAAGCCTCTGGCTCTCCCTATATCCACTTGGCAAACTTGAGCTCATGACTACTGCATGCTCTGTCTTCTCTCTTCAGTAAAGATGCTTGGTTAGAGCAGGAAAATATGCTCAGAGGGGTTTGTTCAATTTCTCATTCTTTGCTCCAGATTATTGATTCTTTTTCTGCACACATTTTTGACTTCTTCCTCCCTTCTCTGTTACAACATTTTCCTCTCCCTGGAAAGGTGACCTGGTTGCCCTGATGCACATGCATCCAAGACATGACTGAACTACTGAAAGGTGTTTGCCTGCTCTCTTCCATTTGTAAAGCCATGTGTATGTAGTCTTTCCCTAGCCTAAACTTGGAGATTTCCATCAAAGTAATTTAAAAACTTCATTTTATATAATGTTTATAGTAGGTAAGAATCATTCATGGCTTCTGCTTGTGACCAGGCCCTATAATCATAGCTCCTAAGCTGGAATGGGGAGGATTTGAGGGAGAGAGGAACTAACTCAAAATTTGAGGCTGGTGCTGTGGTCCACTGATCAGTTTGCATGAAGGGCCTGTTCACACCACCACTGTCAAAGTTTGTCACTAATTAATTGATCAAAGGCTTGGCTGGGAGAGAGGTGGAACTTTCTCAGCTGTTGTTATTTAGCACATTCTCCTTGTGAGCTTTTAAAAAAGGCCTAGCGTCCCCCTTCTTCCTTCTTGAATGACATGTACATCTTCATAAAATGCAGGCAGAGAGCTACTTCAGCAAGGATAGCTCCTGCTTAATAAGCTGCTGTGCACTTAACAGGTATACTTCAGTGCTCTTTGAGAGCTTTGAAGTAGAACGAGGGTTGCTTTAAGCTGGACAGCTCTACATCACTGCAGCATGTTAGTACAGCATGAACACTCTATGTCTTGCTCAAGAATGGATTCTAAACTTATCACATAAAACTGGCAGTAACTAGGTATCTTCATGTACTCTGAAAGTAAAACTAGGGCTCCAGCAAGTGTTCTGCTACCTGTAAAAGATACCCAGCCCTATGTTTTTGGGCTCTGAAGTGACAGTGCCTTTAACTGGACAGCACAGTGTAGGTACAGCCCTTCTTTGCTATAGAGGCCCCAGAAGCTGTGCACTTTATGATCTGCCTAAAACTATGTGGGAATGAGGGAAACTCTAGCAAGAAACAATATGGCTGGAGTAAAAGCTGGAGTATATTGAACTAGCAGTAGCGTTTAGCAATTCCAGCAAATTCTGTGACATACCTGACCGGAAATGCTGGTGGAAAACTGGTTGGTTTTGGTCTCACCTAGGTGGAATTGTTTCCAGCTTTTCTGAACACTAAGATATCCTGACAGGATCTTCAGGCTAGCAATACTTATTGACAGGTCTTTTCCTTACAGTCCATGCAACTCTCCTCTTCCCTTGTTTTCTGTCAATATCCATGGGCACAGCAATGCCAGAAAAGTTTTTCATTTAGCACAGGCTGGTTAAGAGTGTTTGGAATGTTGTCCCTTTCATGTCACTGCCTCTTATATGATTTAAGTGGATCTGAAGATTTCTTTATTCTCTTGGATCTCAAACCACAGGCCAGAGGGGTTAGTTTCCCTGGATCATATTTGAAAATATGCCAAGCTGTGGACAGATGCTATTAAATGCAGGTGAGGCTGTTTTATGTGAGCTTTGGGGGCAGTGTTCTTTTTCAATGCCTGTGAGAAATAGTTGCTACCTTTAATTTAGAAGTGCAATAGGAAAAAAAAAATCATTGCAGTGCTTGAAATGTGAAGGGTTAAATAAGGCATAATCAATCAATACTTTTTTGCTTTATTTCTTCCTAGACTGTTTGAGAGAAAGAATGCTTTTGAAGCCTTTGTTCAAATTAAAATTGAAAAGGAGCACAAAACAGGTGAGGTGGGCTAACACTGCAGGAGTTCTTGGTCTTGAAGTATGATCATGTTTCCTTGGAAGGAGTTAGAAATAAATGCCTCTTAAGGGGCTAAGATAAGAGCAGCAAAATAAACAAATTTGGTTTCTGCACCTGGTGTTGGCTGCAATTAGTAACTTCAGCATCAGAGAAATGGGCAGAACTTGTTGTCCCTCATCCAAAAACGATTGGACCAGCTTCTGCTGGGATGTTTAAAGTTTTGCTTTTCGCTGTACTTTCAGCTATTGGTTTATAGAACTGTTGCAAAAGATTCCACCTGGTTTGGGGAGGCCATGTGGAATACTGTGGCCACTGTGGAACAAGGAGAGTAGTAAGAAAGAGCTTCTTCTCGTCTAGGTCCTTTCACTCTCCCCCTTCATTTCTTCTCTTTCGTTGTCTTGTGATGGGATCAGACCTTCGGTGAGACATCTGCAACAGAAAGAGAGGAAAAGCATGACAGTTAAAGTGTAAGAGAATGAATGGTCCTCTTTCTCCTTTCCTCACCTTTATTTCCTCTTGCCATCCTGCTTGAATTTTCCTTCCGACCTTCACCACATGAAGAATGCTGGAAAGAGGTGGTGGTAAACAGGACCTGTTTCTATGGTTGTAGGTTCACCAGTTAAGTGCAAGTCTGGCAATACTTCTGTATCCTTTGACTCGAGAGTCCATGATGTTCTCATTCAGTAGCTGTGCTCTAACTAATCATCTGAAAGTGGATGTAGACAGCTTTTTGTTTCAGCTAATTGAGCATTTTTATTTTTAGGTACTATTTTATGAAAATGGGGTGTCATGGAGTCTTATCCCTTGGACACTTTAGAATAAAGGCATTTCCCTGATAACATCTGTACATTTCCTCTGCATGCTATTATTATGTAAGTAGCAAATATTGCTATTTAATAATGAGCAATATATCGTTGGCATAACGAGCATGTGAGTTAGTGAGTGTTTCAAAAATGAAAAAAATCCTGCAGCCAGTTTTGGATAATGATTTTGCCATGGGGGAAGCTAGTGAGAGAGACAAAATTCCTCAAGATGTTGCAGCAGCTGGCAAGGTCTCCATGGTTACACTGGCAAGAGATCTGGGAAACCACCAAGAGTTCATTGCTTGACAATAAAATACCAGAGGGGAATACTCCTCAGTGGATCTGAAGATTACCTTAAAGAGAAGCTTTAATTAAAAAAGAGAAGAGTGAAGAAAGGACAAGGTTTGTTTAGGGGAAAAATGTTTAAAATTGAATGCAGCCAGTGACAAAGATGTGTATGGGACACCTTTAATCACAGGTTGTGGCTGAAATATTTATGTGAGCTGTTGTCTCTGCTTATTTCATGTATTTGTGTGGCCTGACAAGATCAGGAAAATAATCTTGTCTGAATGCAAGCAAATTGTCACAGAAAGAGTAGCTATTCAGATAAGATTGTTCCGCTGGGTTATGGGACATGAAATGTCCCCTGCTTCATGCTCGTGGATGGGAAGGTTCTGTGAGATTTCAAGGCATTGCGCTTCTCAAAAAAATTACATTCTGTCTTAAAAATGCCAAGTTTCAGAACAGTATTTTCTTAATAAGAAGGAATAGCAAGCTACAGCTGGGTTTAGGTGGGATGTAGAACAAAATCTGCATATAACATTTTTGTAAGAATTTTGAGAACAGAAGGAAAACGGCCTCTTTTTAAAAGGCATTTGTTCAATATGCAGTATAGTGCAGTGAATTATCTCTTTTATTTTCTAATGCTTAAACTTATAAAAAGTCATTTTGAGTATCACCTGGTTGAGTCTGAGTATCAGGTAGAGCTTTGTGCATATGCATGCATATTAAATACCTGTGTTTCTCAGCCCTGCTGCAGAGTTTCAAGTTCTAAGTCACAATCTGGCGCCTCATGAGAGGAATACTAAGTGATATTTCTCCCAAGGAGATATAAGCGGCATTTGAAGACAGTCGCACAGTTTGAGCAGTCTGGGGTGTTTTTAGTGAAACAGAAAATATTGTTTTGCCAAAAATGTTACTTTGTTCCATTAGTTTATTTACTTTGGCAATGTTTTTGAGCAATAAATGTTTCTGAAATTTAGGGCTCTCAAAATTTAGCCAGATGCTGAATTGTCAGACAGTAGGATGGACTGGCTTGGGGTTAGGGAGACCCAAACTCTGAACCAAGCCTAACAGGAGACTGAGCCTGGGATGTACACATCTGACAAGTGTTCCTGCAGGTATGGGCAGCTGGCTATTTCAAATATGACTCTTTTGGTGTCTCTTGTCATAGTTGATCCATCTAGGATAAATGCAAATTGCTGGCTTATGGGGCTTGCCTCTCTAATTAGTGCTAGACCATACACACAGCTGGGACGTGAGAGCCTGGCAGCCCCCTCCCTATGATGGGAAGATGCCACTTGGCCCCATCTCACATACAGGTGCCGCAGATATAGCCTCGGAGCAAAGCTGGAAGAGCTCTTAGTTAAGCACATGGAACGCTTTTTGTGGCCACCCTCATGCCTAGCTCACCCTGGGGAGTTGAGATGGTTGGGAAGGTGACAAAGGGCTCCTCCATCAGCAGTGACTCTGCAGTGCTGCTCAGCCTGTTTCCCGCAGAACACTTTCCAGATCACTAGATTTCTACTCAAAGGCAGTGATACCTTTTTGCTAGAGATAAGCAGGTACAGGAATAATACTGTGCTTGTGTTGTGCTTAGAGAAGAATCAAATAGCATTCTGATAGTTAATTAAAAATAAATGATGTTTTGCTTTTGTCAGTGTCTCACCTTTAGAAAAACGCTTAGCCTTTAACCAGGTCACTGTTTTTGACCTTTATAGCAAATGAAGCGTTCCTGTGTTGCCTGAGAAATTGAATACATGACCTGCTCATTTGTTTCTGTCAACCCAGTCAAAAAAAATAAACCCTCCATTGATGTATTGCATCTACAGATCAAATTCTGTGTGGCTGGCTTGTGAAAAAGGCAGCCATTAGTGCACTGAGCTTTCCTTGAGTGCTACACGTGCCACACTCGTTGTTCTCCTCTCCCTGCCAGAGGGAATGGCAGGGGAGGGGAAGGAACTGAAATGGGAAGGGAAGAGTGTTCTCATTTTCACCTCCTTCCTAGTCTGCTGTATCCTCCAATCTCTGTGATCTTTCAGAGCCTGAAAATGGTCTCAGGGGTTCCTTGACTCTGTGGAATGACTCAGACTTTGGACTCGGTGGTGTTAGAGGAAAAATGATCCGAGTAATTCTTTGTGAAATTAAATAATTTTTGACCAAAACTACTTGTTCATCGTCAGAGGCCCTGGGTTTGAGCTGGCCTAAATCTAAAATATTGTGCTTGGCATTGAGTGGTGGTCTCTGCTACCAGCTGAGGTTTTTCTGACAGAAGCTAAGGGACTTAAGTTAATTTCTATGAATTCTTCACTCACCACTTGAACACATTCAACAGAGAGGACTGAAGCTAATTATTTGCCCGATTGTGTACTGTCCAGGGATGCAATAAGTATTCATCCATCACCAAGCATTTTCTGACCTCGTCAATAGTCACGATAGGTGCATTTTAAACCAGGACCTTAATATTTCTGTTACAATCTGGACTTAGCCGGCCTTAGTAGTTTTGCAGTGCCTGGGCAGTATAAGGAAAAATCTGGTTTAGTTCTATCCTCACCTCATTGTTCTGAAGACACATAAATACCATTGTCTTTCCCACTCTACTTATCCAGGGCTCTTAATGAAACACTTTAAAGCCATGTAAGTATTCCCCATGGTGCTCAATCCACCAAATCTTGCTGACAAGTTTGTTCCCTCAGGTTTTGTTGCCTGTCCATTGCCTACCTAACAGATTACACGTGGGGCAGGCCTTTCCATCCCCAAGCTGATGATTTAGCTTACAGAACTCCTCACTCAGGACTGGGGATTAGAGGTAGTTTCACAGAGCAGACTACAAGAGATAACTAAACACTAATTTTTGCTTTTTGACTTTCTCTTCAGAGCCTCGTTCTGAAAATCATTAAAGTGAAATGAAACCTCGTATTTATTCTTTCCATGACTCTGAGGGAATAATAAAAATTCATACAGGAAATTATTAGTCCCATGCAATATTGGGAATGTCTCAGCTGAATGCCAGTCCAAACTTGCTTTCTTTCCTCTGTATAGTGGTATCTGAGTCTGCTTGCCAAGATTGCTCAAGCATTTTCATTTAACAACTCCCCTGCTACTTCGGAGCTCTTAACATCAGTGGGTAGTTTTGACCTCTTTTGCTCTCTTTCTGCTGTGTGCTGTAGTTTTTGAGGCCTTACTCAAAAATGCATGTGGAAAGGTCACAATTTAGTTGCATGATGCTGGGGAGGATGGCCCTTGCTGCTGGTGTGGGCCTCCCCGGACTCAGTAATGCGTCTCATATTGATGACAGGTTTATTAACATTCCTTTTTCCATTTCTTCTGTCCTGGGTTCTTTCCAGAAATACTGGAACCCTCTGAGTGAGGTGATGTGGCTGTGACTATGACTATTGCCAGTGCTCATAACAGCTCTTCCCTCAGGGGACCTTCAGGGCAGATCCATTAACTCTTCTATGCTGGAGAAGTGGAACTTTCCATACTGCCTGCATGTGTCTGACCATGCTGATTATGAGATTTTCTCTGGAGCTGAAGTGGCCTTTGGATTTGTTTTGGAGAGGCCTGATTCTCTTTTTCATTTGGCACCAGTGTCAAGAGCAATGGCTGATCCCAAGAGGACTGTTTTAAAAGGACTGGTCACTTACTGATCTTGCTCCTCTTGCAGTCAAAGACCACCTTGGAGCTGTGTTCTGGAATGGATTTAGAGACGTTTAAGTTACTTGCATCTTGTGGACCCAAAGACTTCTCTTTTTTTCTCACTCCACAAGTTTGAAGACAAGTAAGAACTGCAGTTGTTCTCTTAGCAGTATTCCTGTTCAGAGAAAAACCAGTCCATTTCTGAAATAAAATGGACAGAGGTGTTCCATCCGTAGAGGGTCTTTTCCTGGACCACTGGAATTTATTTTGGGTGTTCTTTATGGAGTGATCAATACAGAACAGGTATGTTCTCCTTTCAATATTGAGTACATATGTGCTGGATAAAGGAAACATTAAACACACAGAGCTCAGTCTCACTGTCCTTATGGACAAAAACCAAAAGGATTTACAAAAGGGAGAAAGGGGATAGGCCTCTGTGTGGAATCTGGAAACGTGACAGACTACATTACAGATTGTCGTTCTAGTCGTATCTTTTGTGTTTTAATAATTTAAGTGGCTTACCTATGTTTTGAACATGCCAGTAAATTCTCAGGTTTGGGGTTTTTTTTTTAAGTCTGAAGTTATCAATTAACATCTGTCTGCTTTTCTTTTGTGCTGAAAGTCACTAATATGGCAATTACACCTAAGCAGGACAAACTAAACTAAGTTTAGTTTGCTAAAGGCTTAACTCTCTAGATCCTAACTAGCAGAAGAGGCTTATGGAACACTAGCTCATTGACTGAAATTTTGCAAATGTTTGTTTTGATATTCCCAATTAGAATTAGCATATTATTGGCAGTCAACCCTGTGTAACATTTGGAGCATGATTGCATAACTTCCCTTTGGTGTTTTGTTGTGCATCAGGTGTGGGAGTTCTGTCAGGAGAAGCAGCAGCCTAAATTAAGAGCCAGCATCTAATGTCTGCTTTTCATTAGCTCAACCTGTTAATTTCTCTGGGTGTTATTTCTTTTTCTGATGTCATGTAGACAAGCCCATCTGGCACAGGGGTAAAGCCAACCTGCAGTACTACCAGTAGCACTGTGTTGCTGGGCTGATGTGCAAGGAATTTTATTTCAGCAAGTAACACAGCTCAGTGCTGTTTTAATACTTCTCATGGCTTTGATTTCAAAATGCTGTCCTGCTTTATCAAAGCAGATCTGAGATAAGACCAGATTTGAGGAACTGTCATATATCATACATGCCATCGAACAGCTAGTATTATCTCAATTCTCTTTTCATATCAGACTGATATGAAAATTATGTATCATGGACAATACAGCCAAGTTATGCTTGCCAGAGCACTCCAAGCTACTATTTACTTTCGCTCTCATTCCTCAGTAAAACACAGGTTAGACAAGACTTTTGCTACTTGTCTCCTTGTTGATTCATATAATTTCTTTTAACGATAAATTAATTTCATAATCTGATATTCAGGAAATGTGTATTTTTGGAAATATTCAAATCTTGGGGTTTGATGTTTAGAAAATAGACTGAATAATAGGGAGGATGGTTAAAGGAAGTGTAGCAGGGACAAAAATTTCTGAAGGACATGAAGGAGCTCTAAGCAGAGTAATATTAGTGTCCTCTGTAGGGTCTCTATACATGTGTAACTGGGACATGGAACTTCTCCCAGCAGACTTCTCCACAGCCAATCTTATCCTACAGAACAGGAGAATGATTGTGCTGAGTAGCAGAGAGTTTATTTCAGTTCGGCCCGTGCCTGGGGGGGAGGAGGGGGAAGGGGAAAAGGGAAGGGGAAGG
>VYXC01010481.1:10145-25420 GCA_013397175.1 Platysteira castanea | reverse complement strand
TGGGAGAAGGCATCACAACAAGTGTATCACAGGTTGTCAGTAAGATGGTGCAGACTTGCTTAGGATTCCAAAGAAAACAATATTTTTAGTAATACAGTTATCCGGATGTAAAAAGGCACTTCCATCCTGTGCCTTTGAGGAGCTGACAGTATCTTGCTTTTTCTATTTGTCTTATATTTGGACAGATCATAATATTTTTTATTAGAACTTGTGGGAGAAAAAAAAGTGATGGTAGAGAAATCCCTTGTGAAATCACTTGAAATTGCTTTTCACTTGCCTGAATAAATTTGATATTGATTTTTGTCCTTTTATAAGAATGAAAGGTTAATGAAAACAATCCCATTGCTTTGATCCCTAGGCAGCGATTATATAATACATACAGGATTCAGTCTTTTTGTCTTTCTGCCTAACAAAAATGTTAGTGATTAAGTATCAGCCTTACGAAAGATTAGCTGTTGTGATGGGTAGAGTATCTTCAAGAGCTGTCATGCAGTGTATGACAGATTAATAACTCTAGACTTTTCATATTTTACTCACTGGCTATTTGAGAGAGGTGCCATCAGGACTGGGATTTGTACTCCCTAGATCCGCAGAGAATATTTTATTTCTTACGACGTTCAATAGAATCTGGAAGGCACACTCTTGTATTTTTACAGGAGGGGAGGGCAGTGGGGCTGCTCACTGGCAGAGTCTCTGTAAGGACTTTCCTGGAGGGTGACGATGTTTGTAGGAGACCTTGAAGGTGTGAGTTCAAAAGCAAAACTCTCTACCCTGGCAGAAAAAACCCCCATGGTGACAACTTGTTAAAGAATCCTTTCAGTGCAGGTAGGTCAGGAGCAGCTGCAGTGGAGTTGCAGGTTGAGCTCTGGGGGAGACCGGTGCCAGAGGCTGTAACCTGCTGACCCTCTGTTTAACGAGGGGCCAGGGGACCTGTGGCTCGGCCAGGGAACCAGATACTCGAAGACATGGCTGGAGCAGAGCATCCCAGACTTTTGTGCTCAGACATTCTTATAACTTGTAAAGGCCTGAGCAGATGGCTATGGGGTGATTGAGGCATGATGCAATGTCAAAGGTGGCACCAAAGAACCTCTCTGTGTATTGGTAGAGGTGTTCAGCTTTCATGTTCCGTATCACTCTTTCCAAGCCTAGCCTCTAACTAGGAGAGAAACACTCAGTCTTTTCTGCTGAGTCCTCCAAAACGTATGATGCCTAGTAGGGATGGGGAGGTCCCTTTGCCAGACAGAAGAGCAACAGTCATTATGGGTCAACCTTAAATGGTTTCAAACCTACTTGTATTTGTTGCTTTTCACAGTTCTTGAAAAAAAGATTCTCCTATGTTATGAATGAGATGAAGGAGTTTAGATGGCCCCTGCCTTTCCTCAGGTCTCTGGCAGTGGACAGCAGCTTTATTGAGGCGGCCAGCACCCTGAAACCACTCTCGCTCGCAAGTTCTTAATAATGACCGATCAGGATAAATTATTTATTGATCAGACACAAGGAAAAACAGACATAAGGCTTTAACAGGCTTACTTACTACACAGGTGTAGTGGGTTTGTTCGCATTTTTACTCTCTGTGAGATAAGGATTAGGAGGAATTGCAAAGCAGGCTCCAAACTTAAAGAATATAAAGAAGTTTATTAACAGAACTAAAAGAGAAAAGGTAATAAGGGTCAGAATAAACCTTCAGAACACTTCTCCCCCCATCCTCCTCCCTCCTTCCACTTACAACATAAAGACACAAGCTTGGGATTNGGTATCATAGTCCACCACCATAGCTTTATAAAAGAATTTCAGCTTACTAGCATCTCCTCTATCTCTTCTCTCTGGGCTTCAGTTCTTTCTTCTCCACTGACTTAGGTGTCACTAATCATGGTGTCTATTCATGTGCCTTTGCCTTTCCCTTTCCCTCTAACCTGGGAAAGGATTGGTGTCTGCAGGTTTCATCTCTCTGGGGGACTTACAGCACTGGAGGGGTTAACCTTTACCTGTGCTGGGGCCTTGCAAACTGGAACTTATCTTTCGATGGTGGTCACATGATCTCTGCCGAGCAGCGGCTGGATCAAATTCACTGTGTGGTCCCGGCCTCAGTTGGGAGAGGCAGTTTTGGCCAAGGCTGCTTGTGGCTCCGGGGTGGTTTTCTCCCAGCCGGCCCAGCCCTGCGCAGACCGCACTGGGGAGGCTGCTTTACCAGAACAGGAGCAGCTAAGATCTTGCCAAGCTGTGCTATGGGCTGTGGCCTGTCCCTTGGCAGGCCCAGTGGTGAGGGCCCAGCCTGGCCCTCCGGGGCTGAGGAGGCCCCCCAGTTACCTGTTCCACAGACCAGAAAGAAAGAGAACTTCTTGGGGTTCTTTGTGTTTAAATGTTGTTTTTTACAGAGGCATGTCAGCTTCTGAGTGGCTTAATAGAGCTGTCATTATTCTAATTAGCCATTTGATTTGTTCTATTTTATTTGTAACTTCTGGAGGAAGTTAGAACAGCCCCTTGCAACAAACATCACTTCCTTGGCTGGTGGAATAATTTTTTCTTAACTAAAACTCCAAGCTGTGCTTACCCCTGACGACAGGATAAACTAAAAAGAAGTACTAGTAGATAAAAAAAACAGTGCACAATAAAAGATACCTATATTACTAGTTAAGCTAGCGAAGAAATAGTATAGATGAGGAGCCAATGTCACTTACCAACAAATCATAGTGGTGCGCAGAAGTCTCCTTCCTCTCAGTTCCAGGGAAGTAACTCTAGGTGGACATCTCCACTTCCGAGGAGAACTTTCCACATACTCAGAGGGTATGTAAGAGATTTATGATTTTATGAGAATTATAGTGGTCTCTTATAGTTTGTAAAGGTGCTGTGTCTGTCAATCACACATTTTTGCTTATCTTGTCCCATGCATTCAAGGCAGGATGTTTATTGCTGTCTAAGGATGCTTTCAGCTGAGATAACTCACCACAAGGCAAGCTTATTCTAGCCCGGTTTAACCATATAGGGTGAAGAGATAAGCTTCTGCTGTGTCAGGAGGTGAAAGGTTCTGTCACACCCTTGACCTTGAAATCAGTTCCAGCTCTTAACTTTTGTGCAGAGTGAGCAGATTGAGAAGAGATCACCGAACTCTGAAGCCTGCCTTTCTCTCCTAGGCTGAGATGTCCTTACTCTAGTTTCTCCACGGGTTGGCTCTTGCTAACATTTGTATTGAGTCTGCTGCTCTGGCATGTCTATGGACTTCTCTAAGGATTGCAAGCTTCTACTCATAAAAGTGCAAGCAAGGGAGTTCAATTTCTTTGCTATTTGCCAGCCATGTACTCCCCTTTGGGCTTGAGTGAGATAAAGATTCCTCATAACACACTTATGTGCAAAAGTGAATTTTTATTCAAAACATGCAATCGGTTTGATTTTTTTTTATAAACAGTTGCTTCACCCACAGTTCATTTTAAGGTCTTATATAATCTACAGTCCATGAATAAACCTTTGAGCTGGAAAGCAATGAACTGCAAAAAAGAATTACAGTTCTACACCAATGGCTAAAGTCTAGTCACACCTCCCAAAGCAGACAATTTCTGACAGAATGGCAAATTCATTTTCCTGAAGACACACTGTTGATAAATATAACATGCTGTTGGCAAATATAGTAATTTTTCAACTTCTGAAAACCTTTAAAATTCAATGTAGCCAAAAACACTGTGTGTCAGATGCAGGACTGGGATTCTTTATCAATCCTCAATTGTACCAAAAAACCTCCATTCCATACAAGAACTTGGCCTGTCAACATCCCATAAGAGCAATGATGAAAAACATGTTGCAAACTGGTATTTCTGTTCATGTCCTTGTCCTGTTTTGCTGTGTTTTTTTTCTGTTTTAAGGGGCTTAAAAACAGCATCTGCCCAGTTATTACTGCAGTATATCCATGCAAGCCACCAATTCACATGTGAAATGTCTGGGTGACAGTGTACAAACTCCTGCAATGTCTTATTTACAGATAGTTCTCCTACAGCTGTAATTCAGTTTGTAGTTTGTGTATTTGGTCTTGAAATCAATGCCTGTATTTAAAGCTATCTCACTCATGAACTGCAGACGAAGGTTGCTGGGTACCTGACCTGAGCTGTGAGCCAAGCTCCATGATGCCCTCCATACACATTAATGTGATGCTAAAAAACAGGTATTGATGACAGTGTGGGGTTTTTCTTTTAACAGCTCTTTGCGTAGGGAGGGAAGACACCAGAGGGACTCATAGTATGGTTCTACTTTGAGTTTGGGATTTTATGATTAAAACAAAGGTAAGAGGCTTTAAAAAAGCAATTTAGTAAATTCACTGACCTTTCTGTTACTAGTCCTACTGTTTGCTTGTATTTCTTTGGGCACTTGGGAAGTAGATCTCCCATGTGAAGCAACTGCTGTGAGTTTATTACTCTAGTATTTAATTTTTGCTTTTTGTATGTTTTATGAAGAACTTAAAATAAATTTTGAATATTGAAAGTTTAATTTAATACCTACAAGCCACTCTTCAGTTGCTTTTTGTCAACTTGTATTTGCATCCTACCTGCTAGTTTGTCTCTGTTGGAGATCCTTCTCTGTTAATTTTTATAAGATTCGCTAGAGGACGTTTATAAAATCATTCTGGAGCCATAATAGGTGGTTTTCTGTTTCTTCTTATTTCTCCTTTCTAAATTTGACCTTATTGCTAGTTTAATGTCTTTGAATTTTAAACGGACATTTAAAAATATTTTCCTGTTGCATTTTAAATAGATTAATTACTAGGTAGCATGCAGAATGCCTTCTTAGTGTGACAGGCTATTTCCATCTGTCTAGTCCATATTAGAGTTTACCCTCTTGAGTCAGCAATGGCCTATCCATGGTGTAAGTTGTATCAGTGAATACTTAGAAAATCTTCACCCTTCAGTACAGATTTAGAGCCAGGTGGCTTCCACACCCAGTATTTGTTTGCTGGATGAGTTCATCTAGACATGTGGTTGTGCTCACTAAAGGAAATGAGTCTGGAATAGAGACCAGATTAAAAGTGAATGATGATCACTGAGTTTTTAATATTGCCCCTGACTGTTGTCTGTAGACACTAGAAAGAAAGCTGATAAATTTGGCTATTCCAGTCCCACTTCTTAATGACACATTTCCAACTCTGTAACTCTAGACGAGTGTGTGGCTAGTACTGACAGCAGTAGCAACCACTGCTGTGCCTGTGAGCAAACAGCTGAGGCTCCTGGTTCCAGGTTTCTCTGCTTGCCTTAAGCACCATCATCCTCTGTAGCCTGGGTTACAGTGTATTCTATTACCATCCTCATGAGCTGTTGAAACCAGGTGGAGCCATGTTCCCTGCCTCCTCCCTCTGGACTATCTCCTGTTAATGGGCCCNTATATATTAGTAAAGAAATGTTATTCCTATTCCCCATATCTTTGCCGGAAAGCCCCTTAATTTAAAAATCATAATAATTCGGAGGGAAGAGGGTTACATCTTCCATTCCAAAGGAGGCTCCTGCCTTCCTTAGCAGACACCTGTCTTTCAAACCAAGACATCCTCCCATTGGAATCCAACTGCATGCTCCTGCCTGAAGAAGAAGAGTTTTTTTGACTGGCTGTATTATTAAACATGTGTTGTTCCTGAGACACTGGAAGGTGAGTCAGATGTTGTCGCTATCTGGCTCTTTCAGTGAGGGGACTGAGAATAGAAGGGTTTGAGTACTTTGCCCTCATCACGTCCCTACTTTCAAGTGTTACCTTTGTTGTCTAACACTAGGATTTTCTGAACCATTCCCCATGAATAAGTTCCTTTGCTCCACTGACTTACAATTCAGACACAGTTTGCATTGAAAAGAATTCAGAGATTTGCAAGGAATTAACTGCTTTTGAAACTAAAAAACTTTAAAAATGAGAATATACTTGCTCAGAGACTCCCTAAGACTGTCCAGTAGCTATTCATACGCTTCTGTGCTCTTTGTCAGTATGTATTTTGTTTGCAATAGGTGTGAATTGTTTGTTCCGGCAGTTGGTGCTAAGGGTTTGTATTTGTGGTGGGTGTTGTTGCTTTAGTGCCATTTTCTTTGAGCATTATAGTGTGAAAGGAGTGCTCTGGTTTTGAACCTTGCTGACAAAGACCCGGAACACTGACACAGCTGATAGCTCCCTTGTTGTCAGGTTTTATTAAGTGCAAGAGGTGGCTGTTCTTCTGTGCCTCAGGGAGGTCTGGAGCTGTTGCCAGCACTTACTGAGATAGCAATCCATGCAACAAATAGCTACAGAAAAAGCAACCTATGGATTAAAGGTGTGACAGGTAGCTTATTTATATGTCAAAATGGACAGGCCTTGAAGGTTGATTTAGCTGGTTTAGATTGGGCTTGGCTGAATTTCAGTAAAGGCCCTTTTATTAAAATTATGGCACTCTTGTAAAATAAAGTGACTTTTTCTGAACTTAGTAGTGCTAATGACTACATAGTCAAGCAATCAGATATCAGTGGAAATACTAATAAATGTAAGAGTGGTAATACTTAAGGGCTTGTGAGAATACTGGTATTATAATAGGAGTTTATATACTCAGTGAAAAACAATCGTTTTAATTCTGTGAACCACTAGGATTTTAGGAATGAGTAGGAAGTACTAACAGGTATTTCTATGTTGATGTGATATAAAATGCATGTCCTCAAAAGTTATCATCAAATGGATTTGATAGATGTGTACGAATGTCTTTACAAACAGTGGGTCTTAATGTCTCTACCAACTTCAAGCTGCAGGTTTGTTACAGAACCCAGACAGTTTCACTCCTGAAACAGACAAATGGGTCAGCACAAGCCTGAGTTTCTGAACTTTGGGTGAAAATTATATGTTTAAGGGGGGAATATATGGTAGGTGGTTTGGGAAGGCTGTACCTTCCTAGTACCTCAGGTGATGGGGAAAGGAAGAGGGCAACACGCAGCCGGGAGTTTAGGATAAAAGGAGGCTGCATCCTCCAAAACCCAGTGGACTTCCTCCCTTTATTCGAATGAAGTTGCAGGACTCCTCTGTGTCCTTTGTGGACACTGGCTTCTTATAGTGTGATTTTCTGCACAGACTGAAGTGTCTATCAAATTCAGATAACTTTTCTGTATCATTGTGACCTTAGTGATTTTGTTGTTCTGTTCTTGATATCCTGTAAAAGATAGCCTTAATATAGGACAGATTAGGACTTCAGGAAATATAAAGGGGTAGCTTGGTAAAAATGTGCTGAAATGTGAAAAATGCTATTCTTGAGCCTGTTAAAATAGAACCCTTTCTGGTGATCTAAACAGGGCTACTGTTTTTAAATATTTCCCCCTAATGCTGTTTTTCTCTTTAGTGTCAGTGTTTTATTGTAGTTGTTTAAAATAATAAGCTCACGTGAAAATGCTGATGCAGTACAGCGTGCTGCAGTGCTGGTGCAGGGAGATTAGATTGGGGTGTTCAATTAACCCTGCAGCTATAATTTAAAGTGGAACATACAGCAGATGTGTTTCATGCATAACTTGTTCCCTAATGCAGGGCGGATCCACCTATTCATGAGCAGAAATGGGAAGTGGAAGGTCAGTTTTATTAATGCTGCTAAGTGATTATTTAATATTTGTGAAACACAACGTCATGTGAGTTATTACCCACATTGTCAGAAATAATGCAAACCCAGAAACAGTCTGACTTGTACAGAGAGCAGTGAGTAACTACTCCTAAATTATGAATAACCATGAGAAAAGTAATCCAAAGAACGATTTCTGTGCTTGAAGAGGATGCAAATGTTGTGTGCCTGGATCCTAGTGACAAAGGAGTGTGGCAGGAGGTCCACAACATGGGTACAGAGTCTCTTTGGGGCTTGTGAAGGTCTTTGGAGCTGCTTGTCCCTCTGATGGGGGGGACTCAGGCGAGCTCTGAAAGCTGCTGTCAGCAGCAGGGAAGTAATGACTGCTCAGGGCTGCAGCAGTGCTCAGGGCATTTGGACTTCTGCAGGTTTTGTGTTTTAAGACAGACCTGGGAAAAGATGGCCATATGAAATCCTGTGGAAACGTGCCTCCAAACGATCATGAAAGGCCCCCAAAGTAATCACTGCAATGGGTCTCTCCTGTGGGGATGGCCCCACTGATTCCCAGTGCCTGGAAAGCAGCAGGACTCCTTTGGCTTTGAAGATTCAGAGAGATTTTCTCATTTTCATCTCCTGTCTTCTCCCCAGGCCATCAGACCTGTCCAGTTAAAGGACAGATTTGCCAAGCACAGTCTTTAGGCTGCAGGGTTTCCTCTGTAGTTCTGGCTTTCAAGTGACTTTTATTATTAATTGCTTTAACCCAAAGGAAGAAAAGAAAGGAAAGAAAATCAGCAGTATGGTAGAGTATAATGAAAATAGAAAGCAAAAGCATTTCCAGGAGGGGAAGTGAACTACTGAATAAAGTAATAAAAGGAAAGTTACACTTTTTTCCCCCAACATGCCCTAAAAAATAAATTACTAAACACAAAGCCGTGTTAAGAATTTGGTGTGTAAATTTCCAGTGGAAAGTCTGAGCTGCATTTCAGGCTGCAGAAAGCAAGATTTTTGTTGCTGGTTCTAGCAAAACCCAGGTGGTGTCATCTCACCCAGGGTGTCTCAGCAAATTCAATCCTGTGTGACTTGTACTTAACCTACTCCCAGAGAAGTTCTTACATCAAAGTATGTGAGAAATTTCCTGTCTAGAGAAACTGAGACATCTCTAGCACAGTTTAGCCAGAAAGTGTAGGAGATCCCCACGGCATCTTGAGGAGAACAGAATACAAGAGAGGTGTTAAGAAGTATTTATATTGCACCATCATTGCCTGAGTCTGCAGTGTCTTTGATTCATCCAATGCACATTTTTGACAGTGCTGTCTTAAATGTCCTAATGTAGGAATTATCTTTCAAGCTATAGAAATTAACCTGTTTTGCTACAAGTTCTTGGTTTCTTTGCTTGCTTGCAATCCATATGAAATGTTTTGTGCATATGGCAAAAGACTAGCGGAGAAGAAAAGTAACTGCATGCACACACTATTTGACTTTTAAGGCCAAAGTGACCTCTGTGATGATCTACTCTAATCTAATTTCTAGTCTTTCAGGGCCTTGGACATTACTGGTGCATGCTTATTGCACCTGGGAGCCTCGCTAGCCATGTGGAGATTATGGCACCTCATATGCAGAAGAACGGTCATGGTAATAACACCCCCAAATGTTGTTCTCATTCTGTTAGTAATTGAAACACTTTTTATTTGAAATTCTAAAATGCATACTGGATTCAATAGAAATAAGTTTCAAATTCACTTTACTTTATGCCTTGTTGGAATGTGGGTGCTAATAGAGCTACCTCAGTGCCATAAAATATTACTTTTTCAGCTGAACCTTGGTTTGGTTTTGCTTCTTCTGCAGTGATCCTGCAGAGATCCACACTCTTGTTTCAAATGTTTAAATCTAGCAGTACAGATTATGTTATCTGGTCTTCAGGAGTTGAGGCTTTGTCTTTACCAGATTTCGCAGGCAGAGTGTATTCAGTATTCCAAAAAGTTGGTGTGCTTGTTACTTTGATTTATTTTTATTTGCAATGTGCATCCAAGCATTGTAGTTATCATTAGCTAGCTTTTAGACTTTAGACTTAACTTTTAGACAGATTCCTATCTTCCCAGACACAACTGATAAATAGGCTTTTAATAAGAGAAATCTTGTTTTACTTCTGTTTTAGTTTATTAATGTATGGCCTCAATACTTTTTTATTTACATTCACTAATTCTGCAACCGTCTCTTACTTTCGAAGTTGCATTCACTGTGGTAGACCAGGCTTCACATTCATACCTAACTGCCAAATCTCAATGTGCATCAGGGTTATAAAGTACTCACCCTCCTAATGTCTGCCACCATGGTGTCTGTGGGGAGCACTGTAATTAGCCTGGGAGTTAGGTGCTTTTCCTACAACAAGCAAGGCAGCTTAAGATACATAATTAGCTTGGAACCAGCAGTGACTTCTTTTAGATTTTTTTTCTAATTTTATTTTGAAATTTCTGTAACTTTGGGTAGTGGGAAAGGTAATTATCATTTTTTTAACTGATCCACACATGACATTTTGTAGAGGGAGAAGGCAAAACAATTTGCGATCCTTCTTCTAATTGTAAAGGTCTTTTTGGTAGCTTTTTTGGAAACCTACCTAACTTGTGGCTGCTCAGAGGCATTAAAATGCTATTTGACAGTCTTGATTTGTATATCTCATAGCTTCATTTGTGTACCAGTAGAAGAAAACCAATCATTACACCAAGTATAATTTGGTTATAAGTTTTTTCATATTCATGACATTGTGTGAGGCTGGAAATGCCATCTCAATAGAGTACAGTTACTAATCACGTGAAGTGACTGATCTTTAATTGGTTTAAAATTATAATAATCTCTGTTTCACTTCCCTGAAGAGTACCACTGAAGAAAAAAAAAGTCATACTTTATAAGAGCCCATAAACCCAAAATTTCTAGTATTAGCTTAAAGGGACTTTGGGCTCAATAACTGTAGGTTAGGGTTAAGATTTATATAAGACCATATATAAAGTTAAGACTTTATATAAGACCACTGCCAATTAAGCAAGGTCTCTGGTACTTCATGATCTCTATCGTTATTTTTGGTTATAGTAAAGAAGAGTCAATTTTCCATTAACATTTAAAAAATGTTTTTCTTTATGAAATCCTATTCCAATGATCCTTTCAATCCTTCATAATTAAACCTCTGCTGCAGCTACAAATATTGTTGTTTCTGCTTAAACCTGTATTTCTGAAAGATGAACAGTGGTGAATATATGTTTAAGTTCCTATATAGCATGCAAATTGTGGATGAGCTACAGATTCTTTTTAGCAATTTTGGAGACAATTCTGATATACAAAAGCAATTTGGTAAAATACATTACCAGCATCTTTCTGTCTATAATAAGGAAACAAGCTGGGTTTTGGTGAGAAATTGTTTAGCTGCTTTTTAATTCATATTATCCATCAGAAGTAGGATTCAGCAGCCCAAGTCTCTTTAATTCCTGGTACATGTAGTTAGTTCCAAGGAGTCCATTTGGATTGGGAGAAGGAGAAAAAGTGGAACAAACACTAAATTTTTGTATCTTCCTCAGTCAGAGTCTGCATTCTACTTCTTTTTGTATTTACTACGGAACATACAAGACTGATTTACTTTTTCTTGCCCTAGTAAAGAGAACTGAACGTTCTGAAACAGGGAAGTTTTGTCTGATAATGCAGTGTACACTCCAGGGCCAGGCTGCCTCCCTCTTGGAGCAAATGGAAGCTGCAGCTTGGTTTAATGCTGGTCTGTTTTCCCTTCCCACAGCAATAGTCATACATGGGAAAGGCCAGAGGGTTCCAGTTCAAAGCCCCTACTTGGTGCTTCAGAAATAGAAGCTGGAGCCTTTTAGACTTGTTATGCGGCAGTCCCGCATTCCGCCACTCCAGGCGATGTCCCCAGCTAGCTCCTGAAGCGGGACACGCCGTAGGATGCAGGCCCACCCTTGCCCGATAGGGTCAAGGGGCGCAGGCGGGTTCAGAGCAGTGAGGCTCTTGATAGATGCTGATCCCAGGGAAAGGCGAAGACGAATAGGGAGGCAGCGAGGCTCAGAGGCAAAGGGGGAAGGAGAGTCCAGAGCCACAGGCTGCGTTCAGGAACAGCAGTTTATTTCCTAAACTCCAGCCCGGTGGGTCTGAACCAAAGAACACTGTGTGCACCGGCTTATAAAGGGAGGCGGTAACAAGGGGCGGAGAGAAATAACAACCAATAGGGGCGAACTGTGGGAGGAGTAGAGGGAGGGAGTACAATGCATGGGAACCAATAGGCATATACATTGATAAACAACAAATGGTGCGTCGAGTGTAACCGAAGATTCTAGAAAGAGGGGAATGGACGGAGGGAGATTGACGGGGCTTGAGGGTAGGGTTTGGGGGATTGACATAGAATAGCCTGGAAATAGGGGAGGGGTTTAGGTGATGGATAGGGACTTGGGGGCAGGGCATGACTTTATTAGGGGAGTGGGGGGGTTGAGGGGATAAGGGATAAACTATTTTATTTTTTAGGGGGGGTAGGGGTGAAACCATATTACAACAAACATATCCAACAATACAATAAACAAGAAAAATGCACCCCAACATTGTTATATGTTGAAATAGCTTTTGTTTTTAAGGCAGTAGGTTTTTTTGGATCCAGGTTGCCATGGAGGGTTGCAGATGGGGGAGGTGGGGTCAAAGGAAGCTGCATATTCCCTTGCAATTCCCTTCCCTTACATTCTCATAGGGTCTGCTGCTGAACTGCCTTCACAAGTGTCTGCAAGAATCTAATGCAGTGTAAAAAGAGGCCAGCATGGCTAATGCTCTGCTTGACCCACTGGTCACAAGTGGAAGGCAGGCAGTATCTGTTGGAAAAATATGGCTCTAGACAATAGCTTGAGCTTCAGTAGCCATAAGGTGGTGGCTGGATTGAGGATTTGCAGGAAAGGTGGGAAGGTGAAAAGCTAAGAGCTTTCAAGAAAGCAGACTTGAGATTTTTTTAGGAAATTATTAGGCAAAACGAAGGGGAGTGATGCCCAAGAGAAATGGAAGATAATTTTTTTTACAGGAGCTACCTTTTATAATTCACTGTGGCTGCATTTCTTTACTAGTTTTTAGTGAAATGTTTTCTGGTTGTGCTTTAGTTGGAGTAAATAAAGACTATGGTGAAGAATTCTGGATGATATAAGTATCTGTCTTGGTTTGAAAGATGTGTGTCTGCCAAGGAAGGTGGAAACCTCCCTTGGAATGGAGAAAATGACCCTCTTCCCTCTGAATTATCATAACTTTGTAATTAAGGGGCTTTCAGGCAAAGATATGGGGAAAGGAATAACAGTTCTTTACTAGTATGTACGTGTATGACAAGGCAAACAAACAACAACAACAGCAGTGACAACGAACAGAACCAGAACCCAGCGCCAGCCTCTCTCGGCCGCAGGCACTTTCCCCCTTGGTGCAGTTCCGGTCACAGCCAGCAGGGGCGCTGGTGGCTCCCGGCCAGGCA
The DNA here is from genome assembly GCA_013397175.1 of Platysteira castanea. Taxonomy (NCBI): domain Eukaryota; kingdom Metazoa; phylum Chordata; class Aves; order Passeriformes; genus Platysteira; species Platysteira castanea. Next base: position 12,410 of record VYXC01010481.1, on the reverse strand, counting down.
GGTGTGGTGATTCCCCCGCGCCTGCAGGGGGCGCTGTGGCGCGAGCTCAGTTGTCTCTCTCCATGCAGTACTGGCGGATGCAGCCGGCGGAAGGGATGGAGAAGTTGCTTTCTGTACAAACCCTAGGTGCAGTCGGTCCTGGTGCCCCTCTGGATAGCGAAATGGGTTGAGCAGGGACCTCAGAAGCAGCAAGCTGGAAGGGCAGAGGTGAGCAGATCCTGGATTAGTAAATGAAATGTATCAGAAACTCCGCAGCTGCAGCAGGAGCTGCCGGGTGTCTTGGCAGGCAGGGGTATGGTGTTACAGTGTAGTGACAAACCCAGAGCCATGGCAGAGAAACAGCGGGGCTGGGCCGCAGCAGCGGAGCTCCCAAACACAGCTGTGAGAGGCTGCCTCTGAGGGGCTCGGGGCTCAGGATCCCAGGTTTTCCCCTAAGGCACTGGAGTAGATGGTGAGGGTCCTTTCTAGTGAGGTTGGGTGTTAATAAGGTCCCAGTGCAACAGCCGCTCTTATGAGCAGAGCTCCACTCACAGTAGGAGAGGACAGCAGGAGACAGCACCCCGTGGTGGTGACAAATTCTCCCCGCAGTGACCGCAGCCTCTCTCCCCTCTGATATCGAGAGTGAGAGAGAGTTATAGGCTGTGTCTAGCCCCTTCCCCCGGCCCAAAATCTCGCGGTAACTCTGCTGTTCCCAAGAGAAAAATACCCTCTGGTAGGAGAGTAACAGCCAGCTGCACTCCTCCCCCTCCTCAGAGGCTACATCTTTTGTCTCTCTTAAGTATCAGTTGTTATTGTTTCTTAGCAACAAATGAGAGAAAATTCCTTAAGAGAAAGAAAACAGAAGGAAAAATCTTAAACCCCCACCAGTATCCCTTCTTGTAACTTACAAAATGAATTGAACAATGGATGATTCCGATGTTAAAATCAAAGCTTCCTTTGATTTCCCTTGTATGGTATTTTCTGTGTCTGTGGTGCTGTGTGCATGTACGTAATGCAGAACTACATAAGAAGAGCAAGTGATTTGCTTGTCTTGAAAGTTTATCCAACCTAAGAATCCTGATAAGAAATTTTAATAGCTTTAATTATTATTTTATGGTGAGGGTGAGTTGAGAAACAAACTCTCCAAGTGCAATTTTAGCATAATGTTGCATTCTTTCACAAATGCTGACATGCAGGTTCCAATATTAGCAAATAATGTATTTTATTGTTCATGATCACAATAAAAATGAAAGTATTTCTTGTCCTGATGTAAAGTATTGGGATTTTTTTAGTCTTTGCCATGCTCCCGCGCCCCACTGCTTCATAAACAAACATCACTTGTTTTTGAAGACCTGGACATCAAGAGATGCCTGGATCTCGGGTCAGCAGGAGAGCAGCACAAAGGAATCCCAGCCACTCCGATCAGTTTCTTCAGAGACCCAACCTGAAGACAGTATCAGGGATCCTCAATGCCTGTATGCAGCGTGGGAAATAAACAGGAGGAGTTAGATTTGTTATAAATGAAAGCCAGATTATGTTGCAACAACAACAATTTATTAGAAATTACCAACAGAGTTTTGGGCATAAAAACAAAACACCACCACCGAAATATCAATGTGTCGGACCTAGGATACCGACACAGGGTGAAACTGCCCCACACCTGGTGCCCGTCACACCACGGTTACACAGTTCACCGAATTCCGTCCTGGTTTGAGCAGTTTTTATACTGTTTATTCGCCTTCCGGCGATGCTGCAGCTTTGCCCCGTGCACTGATGACATCAGAATTTGAGTCCAGCTTTTGGGTTGAATAGAAGCGAGATGAAACAATTGCTGCAGCTTTGCCTTGTACCCGATATCAGATTATAAGTCCGGAATCTTGTCTTCTTTGGTTTAAAATAGAAACAAAAGCTTCTTCCTTGCCGTTATGGGTGTGACAAAAGGAGAGGCTTGGTCCAGATGTCCTGCTAACAAGTGGATCCTGCTGGAGATTGTGGGTACTTAGCGCTGGTGAAGATAAGGGTCCCCCATTTGCAGTCCGGGTGGACACCCAGATTTTTTGATTACGCTGGAATCTATCTTTGTATATGTTAATGTTGGGGTTGAAAAGGATGTCTCCTCTTTGTGTCGCTTACGAAACCTGTTCCTTTTCTTGGTTTCGGGTAAAAGGATTTTAAACGGCAGTGCTTTTTATTTTACTTTTTATATTCTTAATTTCTAACTTATTTTACTGTGCAGCCTTTGGATTTTTAAATAATTTAATGCTTATAACCTTAACAACTTTCTAA
>VYXC01010478.1:42567-95216 GCA_013397175.1 Platysteira castanea | reverse complement strand
CAGGCAAACAACATAAGCAATGTATCTGCTGGTACCGAGGGAAAGATGTTTTGGTACCAAAATGAGACAAAAACCTGTTTATGCCCATGCAATTGCTCAATAATGAAAGTAATGCAGGGATTAAGGGTTTAGGATGGGAGGCTCCATTGTGCAATCTTTTAGTATTTGCTTTAATTGAATGTCTCTGTTCCTCTGTAGTTGGAGAGAAAATTGGAGTTTAAGATTTTCGTCCCCTTGGTTATTCCCAGCTGAATCAGTGAATCTCAGTGATGGTGCTATTAGTCCAGTATAAGGGTTTAGCCTAAAATCACTCAAAGCTACTCCCAAAAGTAAGATATTGTATGTTTTCTGGAGCAGTGAAATAATCAAAATTATAATCTAGAAGTAGAACAGCAAAATCTAGAAATAGTAATGTAAAAGGTATATAAAAATGTTGTGAAGTTTAAGCTGATCTTTAACTACTAGAATGTCGAAAAATGTTTTGTAGAGGAAGCTATAGTATTCTCTGCCTCCTGCAAGGTATCTTTCAGTATAATAACCAGGTCCAGTAACTGAAAGAAAAATTAGATTATTTCATTGCAATAATGCCCATGTTTCTAATATGCAAATGCTTTTTTCTTATCTCCTTTTTTTCTTTGGTGAAAAGTAGTGAGCTGTTGCTTTAAATGTCACAAATATATTTGGAATTAACATCCATTGAAAAAAAGACTTTATTTTCATGATTATTCTTTTGATCTCTGCAATTTAAAACAAAATCATTCTTCATTTGTATCTCTTGTTTTCAACTTTTTCTTTGCACTTCTGTAAATTAAAATAATAAATAATTTGTGGATATTCAAGAATGTTAAGGATGTATCTGTACCAGGGAAGAGTTAAAAAAACCCTAAATAATTAAAAAAACCCAAACCAACAAAAAACCAACCAAACAAAAGAACCTACCACCAACAAAAAAAATACGAAAACCAACAAACAAAAAAATTTGGGGAAAGATATTAACAGAAATTTCTATTTCACTATGTCTTTCTAAATGCTTCTTCCCCACTAAAAGTGTGTGTGTTGGTTAATTTGGAAAAGTTTACTTATAGATTACCCTGACAGATAAACATGCTTAGTGCAGAATGTTTCTAATGGAAACGTTTTTGTGGGAGACATCAGGTGCTTGATATTCAGCCCGTCCAGTTTTTCTGTTACACCCTTTTAGAGTTGGAAATTTTATCCATACAAATCCTTGCAATGAGAAGCCAGTGTAAGCAACTCAATCCGGCCTCTCTCAGCCTTTCCAATCCAACCTTTCCAAGCCTTCATTGTCTTGAATGGATCAACATGGAAAATAGGGATGTAGTCAGAAACTGTATTGGAAAATGTAAAAATAATCTAAATGTAGAGATTTTTTATCTCTCAAATTGTCTACATTTTTAAAAAGTTTGAAATAAATTTTTTTGTGATACTTTAATGTTCAGCTTCCAACACATATACCAATTTTTTAAACACCTAAAGAAAAGAAGACACCTCATGCCCATAAAGAAAAGAAAACTAGTTAAAATTCAGTTTTGTAATAGAGGAATGATTTAATTTTATTTATTTTCCCTCACTGCATTTCAGGTGTTTTTTTCTAGTTATAAATTGTGATGATCCCAGTAAATGATTTGGCACTGCTCTTTGATGTATGTTTGTTTGTTTGCTTTGTTATTGTATTCTTTTATTCTCTGCCTCTCTATATAAATATCTCTCCCACTGTTTTTTAAAATAATATAAATTGTGTTGATTTTTGTTATGAAATGCCTCATGCAGTGATATCTTAAGCAGAGTATGTGATCTTCTGGGCTTTTCTTTGTTATTTAGATTTGCATATTGTTCTTTCTTGATCCTAAACTAATTTCAAATTGTTCCTGTCTGTTCATGCCAAGTTTTCATGTTATTTCTTTCATGTATTTCCTTCTGAACATGTTGCAATTACATGATACAGACTCATTTATTTGTTTCCTCAATTAGAATTTTTCACTTCTGTTTAGGATCTATCCCTATGCATCCATTTAAAAGCAGCCATAGCTTCCTGATAGGGAAAGAACAAATATTTCTTTGAATTCTGAAAACAACAAAATCTATCTAAGTTCCACTTGTATTTTAGCTGAGTGACTTTAGAGTGTAGAACTGTTACAGTTTAAAGTAATTGTTGGTGCGCTTACAATGTCAGGCCATGTTCATTGGGAAGACACTGTAGGGTTTTTCAGCTTTGCTTAAGCAAAACATGATTGAAATTTTGAGATTTCAGGGGCGTTGTTTCTGTGGTAGTTCACTGGTTTTGTTCAAGTACCAATACCATCAACAGAGAATGACACCTTTCTTTCTTTCATGCTACTTCTTTTGCTTGTGGCTCTGCTAAGGGTTGGCAGAATTGATCTGAGTTGAATTTTACCTTTTAAAAATAACCAAACCTTTAAATTCAACTTAAACTTATTTCCTGATCTAATTTATCCTTATCTAGTTGTCTAATTAAAGCTTTTACTTGCACAAAGAAAATAACAATGTAACTGTCCACTGCAGGGGGGTTTGAAATTAGAGGATCTTTGAGGTCCCTCCGAACACAAACCATTCTGTGATTCTATGATAAGAGCTCAGTAGTGAGGATAAAAGAAGCAGAGAGAGGGCAAGTGCCCTTTTAAACATATCAACACCTCTTTTAAAGCCTTTCTATATTATAGACATATAATCAGACAGATATTCCTGCTTCATGCTGCCCTTTCAGAGTTATTTTGATCCAAGCACTGTGATTTTAGTAGGTTGTCTTAATAAAAGTGTGTAACATAAAGCTTCACTGTTGTGATTCATATATTGAAAATTTTTTCCTGGTAGTCCTGGGCTGGAGAAGTTTTGTGCTGCTTTTTATGTGCTCCCAGATGGTAGGGAACTGCCAGTTGACATTTTCACCATTCAAGAAGTAAAATAATCCACTGCAAATGGATCCATAAATGATGATTCAAGATACAGTCACCAAACCTGTTGGGGTTTAAATACCTTTAAAGTCTGATGCAACTGGAAAGCTAAAACCTCAGCAGAAAACTAAATACCTCACTGCGAATCTAAACTTTAGATTGTTAAGTGGCTAAAATGTGCACACTCATTTCTCCCAAAACTGATTTCTAACTATTGGAAAGTTTGCCTATTAATTCTCAGTACTAGTGAGTGTTACACAGCAATGAAACAAATATATAATGCTAGGTTAGATTACATGGAAGACCTTTAATCCTTTTCCTGTCTTAGCATCCATTCCAGGTTACTCAGGAATAATTCTTAAATGTCTTTCTTCCTGCTAGTTTGACCATTATGACAATATTTGAATGCACAAACACAGGGGAAGGTTTTGGGCTGCAAGCTAACAAGCAAAAAGGGAGATGTGTCATGAATGGACAAAACACTCTGTAACTGTTGTCTCTGAGTCAAGTGAAACTCAGTCTGTAGCTCCAGTGACTGATGGATGACTGAGTTAATCATCAACAAGAAAATTATTATTTTTACTGACATCACACCATAGTTTTCATAAATCAGTAATTACTCAAGACAAAGAGGTTTAAAATTATATGCTATTAGCTATATCCTTCAATTGATTATTTTTTACATATATTGTCAGAAGCACTGAAGAACCACACACAAGCTTAGAAAGAGTCACATTTAAGTTGCCAAAGGACTATTTGAAGTTGAAATCAAATAAAATTTTAAGTGTTTATCTTTGGGTCACACTTGGGAAGAGTATTGTATGCCTTTTCATATGTTTAGAAATATATGAAATCTCCTCAGAAAGTGAAACAGTTTTTTAATGGTTTACTGTTATTCAGGGCAGAACACAAACCCAGCAGTGAGGAGATGCAGCGGGATACTGAGTGGAAGAGGCATAGGATGGAGATGAAATCTAGTGTCAGTAAACACAAATTAATGCTTGTGGACAAAACTGCCCTCTTTGCTTTGATAGGCTCCAAATTAGCCACTATCAGTCAGGAAAATTATCTCAGTCAGAGGTGATAAATTCTATGAAAACATGAACTCAATATTCTGCTACAAGTAAGAAAAAAAAATCAAATAAATAGAGAAGGTAGGCAGGAAATAATGGAGCACTGAATATAAAGAGCAAAATGCCTCTCTTGAGGTCTTTGCTGTACCTGGATCTTTGAGGCTGATGGCACTTCACCTTCCTGTGCTGATTTTGGTGGGGGCAGAGTTAATTTCCTTCCCAGTGGCTGTTGTGTTGCTGTGTTTTGGATTTTGCTGAAGACAGGGTTGATAACACAGAGATGTTTTTATTATTGCTGAGCAGGGATTGCACAGAGCCAAAGTCTTTTCTGCTTTTCATACTGCCACCCCGGAGAGGGTGCATGAGGGTTTGGGAGGAGACACAGCCAGGACAGCTGACCCAAACTGACCAAAGGGATATCCCAGCCTATATGGCATCATGCTCAGTCTAGAAACCTGGGAGAAGAAAAAGGAAAGTGGTGAATGTTTGGAGTGATGACATTTATCTTCCCCGGTAAACAATTATACATGATACCCTGCTCTCCTGGGGATGCTGAACATTTGCCTGCCCATGGGAAGCAGTGAATTAATTCCTTGTTTTGCTTTGCTTGCATGGGCAGCTTTTGCTTTCCCTATAAACTGTGTTTATCTCAACCCATGAGTTTTCCAGCTTCTGCCCTTCCAGTTCTCACCCCACTCCCGCTGGTGGGGGAGTGAGTGAGTGGCTGTGTGGGGCTTGGCTGCTGGCTGGGGTGAAACCATGACACCTCCTCTTTGGGAAAAACAAAATCAGCACGGAAAGTAAGAAAGGATCAAGACAAATATATGGAATGATTTCACTACCAATGGGATTAAGTAGGCCATCACATCAAATGGACCGTAGCACAAATCAAGGGGGACTGTTCTGCTAGCACAAAAGAGAGAGCAGTGAGAATGCTGTTAGGCTGAGGACGCAGTAGCAGTCCCTGGCCATGTGTATTGCATGATTTTGTTTGTTTGACTTTACTTTCACCTTAGTTTCTGTGTATCTTGACTAGTATAATTTCCCCCTTTCTCCCTTCTTGATGAGACCAAAGTCTATTTGGAGAAGCCAAAAGAGGGAAGAGATAGATGATGTGAGATGGGAAAGATGTTCACATGAATAGACAGGAGGCTCATTTCTCAGCAGGGAAGAAGAGGAGAGACTCCTCTGGCTGGTACTGGTCTGCATGAGGTGATAAAATAAACATGTGCTATGTGTGTATAGGTTTAGTAAGATGTAAGCATGGCCCTATTATAAAACAGACATTTTAAACGGATGCAAATGGGGTACAGATGAGGAGGCAGCCAGCCTACAGTAGATAGAGGTATAGATAGCAGGTAGAGAAGGTAGAAAAGACCTGGTAAATCCTGGTGGAAACCAAGATGAACCAAGAAGGCAAAAAGTCAAGAAGAATTCCGGAGTAAGAAGTAAAAAAGGGGAAAGTAGTTAACACGCAGTTTAAATATCTGCCTGTTAAACAGTAGGAGAAGAAAGAATGTTGAGTCAGCTTGGTAAATTGAGGAGATGTGAGGATGCATATTAGTGAGAAAGAATAATAAGGATGCCAGAGTAATAAGGAAGCTATTGATTCTTCTGCTTCCTGCCTGTCCTCTTCCTTCTTTTGCATATTAGATGATAGCAGTGATCACACAGGCAGCTGCAGGCTTGGTGGTTTGTGTGGTATTGGCAGCAGAAACAAGGTTTTTCCAGGAGCCCCATTACGCAGTCCTTCCTGGGCAGCAGGAAGTAATCTCACAAAGCACTTGGTCCTCTCTTCTCAGGAATACAACAAGGCAGTTTTCCTCCCTGCTGCTCACTTTTGGTCAGGCAGATAGACCTTCTGTTTAACCTCATACAAGGCTTTTAAATTTGGTTAGCAGAGTTTGAAATGCAACAGTGACTTCAGGACACTGAATAAGAACTTGTTTGGTAAAATTAATCTGATACTAATAAAAGACAAATTCTTTTCTAGATCTGTCTTTGGCCTTTATGTTCACCATAGCTGGGGATCACCCTTAAAGTCAGCTAAAACTATGAGTCATGGCAGCGGAAACTAAATGATGGATGTAACCCAAAACTGGTTGCAAGTAATCCAGTCAATGTTGCAACAAGTTTTCCAATCTGCACACAGTATTCAGGGATGAGTATTTTCATGGGATGTGACAAGAGGGCAAATTTTCCAAGTGTACTATCGTGAATTATTTTGTTATAAAGAAAAAAAAAGGATATTGGGAGTTGGTATTATTATTTCAGAGCATAATTGCAGGCTGTGACTTTGGGCATGCTTTATTTATTTTTTAAGGCATGGCCTCATAAAAAGTGCAATTCAGACTTGATAGCATAGAAGAATAGTGCAATCAGGTAACAGGATAGTTTTGTACAAAAGAAGCTCTTCTCCTGAGCTTAACACCTCTTCTCTCAAAAACTAGTATTGAACACTCACACCCCTCCTCAAGAAAAGCAGTCAGCATTTTTCTCCATATAATGTAAATTACTTAAAAAAAATCTCTCCTTTCTTATTCCATTTTTCTCTATACTGTCAATCAGAAAATGAAATATAACAGAATCACTTAAAAAAAAAATATGGAGCTTACTCCTGATTTATCTTTACTCCGATACCAGTGTAAAACTAGTGTGATTTTGGTAGCAGCATTCTTGATATGCGTTCTCTGAAAAGTATTACAAAACCTGTAAAGTCTTAAAGTAATTTCCAACTTTTTGAAAGTAGCCTTGAACCATTCATAATGGAAGGAAAAGTTAAAGGTAGACTTTTAAAAATACTTTATGACAGGGCTTACTCAGATCTGAATTACTCCTTAAAATCAGTATTTCTATTGAACTGCTGTTCAAAAAATAGCATTTTGACAATTGATGATTGCTAGAATGGTCTTTTCACACAGTAACTATTATATACTACTAGTTATGATGCTTGAGAAACTCAAACATTAAAAGCAAAAAACCTTAAAAAAGACAATTTTTACCATTTGAGTTCATTGAAATATATGAGACTAATGATATTTTGAAAAAAAATTTTTTTTCTTCTATTAACAACTGTTCTATAAGTCAAGAATACTTCATATAGCCCTTAAATCTGATAGTGAGCATGAGTTTTTCATAGATTATGTGGTATTGATGTTCAGAAAACATTTAAACTCCAAACTTCTATCAGAATGTTGTCAGAGAAGGCAGTCCTTGGAAACATGTTATTGTTATTATCTCATTAGTTGTGTAAATACATTTCATTGATAGTCAAGAGAATTTGACTATTAGTCAAGAGAAGTCAAACTACTTATTTGCCATAGTTTTATGTCAGATTTTGACTTCATGAAATAGGTTTTTAATAGGAAATTTTTATTTCATAGAATAAAGGCAGTAAATAAATATAATTAGTTCATAATTCTGTGTGTTACATTAAATCTAGCTGACTAAAAACATAATGGATGGTATTTTCTAAGTGTGGATATACCTCCAGCAAACTAAGAGTGTTTAATATCTTCTTTAGACCTGGTTTCGTATGTGTTTTCACATTCAAGCTGGTTGTCTGAAGTGCACATGCAATGATAGGTATTTACTCCAAGACCACGGGAAGGAGGCAGGTCCTCTGTGGTTTTGTGTATATATACCTAAGAAGTACAGAAATATGCATGTATGCATGTGTAGTTCATCTAGGAATATTAAGCAAGCCAAAAATTAATAATTTTATGTTATTTATGAGCCACAATTAGCAGTAAGAATTTGTGCTGATTTAGCTGGTGTCTGTTCTGTAGTTTAGGGATGGTTTTCAGATGTATTCTTCTCTCAGTCAATACTTTGGGGTAGTGTTTTAGTATTCTTAGCTGTAGGGCTGGAAATGGAGAATCGATAAAAATTATTCTGGGTGAGAAGGGAAAAAATGCTACACAAGACTTGGGTCTAGAACTAGAGCAAGTGACTTAGAATTACAGGGGCTGAACAAAATGCTTTGTCCTGTCAATAAGTATCAGTGAAACCTACTGATTTATTAAAATATGGGTATCGATCTAATATCGGGACCCATCTTGATGGACAAAAACTCTCTGACAGTCGAAGTTAGGGAGCTGTATGTTTTATTCCAGAGCCGGGCACCATGGGAGATAGCTCTCCAAAGGCACGATGCGTCGATCCAGGCAAAACAGAGCTTATTTATTTCCAAAATTCAGTGAATATACATAAAACAGATACATAGTCATAAAATAAACACCTCCCATCCTCACTTTATATGGTAATTAGCTTGAAAACAATTAAACATGCGTAGTGGTGTTTTTGATTTGGGTCAGTGGTCTTTTAAATTTAGGCAGAGGTCCGTGGGATGAAGTAAAACTTTTCTACCTCCCAATGATCTTTTTAATTTTTTGTGTTTTGACAATACGAATGAGCTTTGGGAGGATTCCAACTTCCCCTTTATAATAGTAAAATAAGTTCCAGGTGGGAATAATCAATAACTGTCAAAGATTTCTTTGAATTTGCTTGTAGACTATCTGCCTCCTACCTTGCAAGTGCAGCTAAACAAATATTCAACGACAAGCAATTTGTTACTTTATATGTGGGATTCTCTATTTAGATCCTGCTTCCTTTATAACTATTGACTTTTAATTGTCTTCAGCTGAAGCTGCTTTTTATCTCTTTAAACTAACTACTACAAAACAAAGTTGATTTTTAGTTATGATTATAAAGTTTTCTTGATATTTATGTTTTAATACTTCACTACTGGCAAAATACAGACTTCATTCCCATCTAGTTGTGGCACCTCTGGAAGTTACCCATGGAACTGGTACCTATGGAACCTGTTCCTGCAGGTTCCCAGGATTGTTCAAGGTGAAGTATGCCCAGGATTCCACTAATGATCCATCAGAAGATGCTGGCATTTGCATGGTAGGTCCTGTGGGTTTGACTGGACCTTTTTGCCTCCAATTTTATTTATTTTATCTTGATCCCAGACAATATAGCACCAAAAAAAAAAAAAAAAAAAAAAAAAAAAAAAAAAAAAAAAAAAAAAAAAAGTGATGGTGTATTTTGGGTTCTACAATAATATTTTTCTTAAAAGGAAGCATAAATTAAGTTTGGAAAGGATTCATGATACTGCTATTTTTAAAAGTAATTTGTTATGTAATGCTTTTTTTAAAGACAGGGCTTTTTATATTGCTTAAAACGGTATGATGAACTTTGCATTTCATTAGTCACCTTGGATACATTAGTTTATATATAGGTTTTCAAAAGAGGTTAAACTGAAATATTAATACAAATGTTATAAAGAAACAAGCTTTTCAGCAAGCATTTTTCTGTAATTTTGGTAAGCTGAATTTTATAATTATGCACTCCTCTAAAACTAGTTAACTTTTTCCCTTATAAGGATCTCACTTGATAGTCTAATCTGAAAGAAATTTCACCTGAAAAATTACAAGAGAATTTTCTATCAACGAAAAGAGAGGGTGGTTGATTGGGCTGTTCTTTATAAATCTAGACACAGCTCTACAAACAGTTCCAGTCTGAGGACACAGTCCTTTTTTCTGCAGTGTTTGTCCTTCATTTAATATTGTACAAGTGTACCACATCATGGTTTGGCATGAAAACAGGTCAGATAATGTCCAGTGAAATCAGGAATTTTAGCTTCTGCAATGGTCTGATTAGCATGCTCATAGAAAAGCCAAAAACAACTTTCAGCGACTCTCTTTTTTCCTTGTAATCACCATACTCTAATGTAAGTGATGAAAACACAACAATAGAATAATTAATGCCTACTTCCTAATCAGAAAAACTGAACAAGCTCCCACATCTGGAGGAACTATAGATTTCCTTCCCAGAAATGAATGTGACTGACCATGTCTAATATGCAAGGTGCAAAAACAGTGCACCTTCAGGTATAAAAAGTAGCATCACTTTTTTCCCTTGGTAGTCTCACACATTTCCTTAAACATTTTTCACATTTATGTATTTTTAATGCAGGTTCTCAAAAGACTAATCAGCTGAGACCAGTCCTAAAATCAAACAGATTTACTTAATCTTTGATCCTTTGACATTAGTTGTCATAGTTAGAGACCTAATGATGCTTTATTTGGTTTTATCATCTTAAAAATCAGACATGTTGATGATGACTAAGTATTTCACAACAGTTCAAAATATATCATGACACCAAGGTATTAAATGAGCATACAAGGTTGGAAAAGGGACCTCTAAGATCATCAAGTCCAAGCATTAACCGTCATTTCCACCACTAAACCATGTCCCCAAGTTCCACATCTAGACAATTTCTGAACAGTGGTGATTCTACCATTTCCCATAGCACCTATTCTTAATGCTTTATCACTGTTTCAGTGAAGAAATTTTCCCTAATAATCCATCTAAATCTCCCCTGGTGCAACTCGAGGCCATTTCCTCTTGTACAGTCTCATGTTCTTTGGGAGCAGAGCCCAACCCTCACCTGACTACAGATTCCGTTCAGGAATTGTAGAGAGTGATAAGGTTCCTCCTAAGCCTCCTTTTCCCCAGGCAGAGGACCCTCAGCTCCCTCAGCTGCTCCTCACCAGACTTGTGCTCCAGACCCTTCCCCAGCTCCGCTGCCCTTCTCTGGACACACTCCAGCCCCTCAATGTCCTTCCTGTCTTGAGGGGCCCAGAGCTGGACACAGGATTCAAGGTGTGACCTCACCAATGCCCAGTACAGGGGGACAATCACTGCCCTGGTCCTTCTGCCACATCACTGCTGATATAGGCCAGGTGCCATTGGCCTCCTTGGCCACCTGGGCACAGCTGGCTCATGTTCGGCTACTGTTGACCAAGGTCCCCCGGACTTTTCCTGCCTGGCAGGTTCCCAGCCACTCTGCCTACAGGGCAGGAGGAGTCCAGGTGCAGGACCTAGCACTTGGCCTTGTTGAACCTCAGCCCATTGACCTCAGCCCATTGATCCACCCTTTCCAGATCCCTCTGAAGAGTCTTCCTACCCTCAAGCAGATCAACACTCACATCCAACTTGGTGTCATCTGCAATTGACTGGAGATGCCCTTGATCGTCTCATTCAGGCTGTCAACAAAAATATTAAACAGGGTTGTCCCCAGTACTGGGCTCTGGGGAACCTCACTTTTGACCAGCAGCCAACTGGATTTAGCTCCATTCGCCACCACCCTCTGGGCCCAGCCATCCAGACAGATGTTTTATCCAGAGAAGAGTGCACCTGTCCAAGCCATGAGCATCTAGTTTCTCCAGGAGAATGCTGTGAGAAATGGCATCAAGGGCTTTATTACAGCTCAGGCAGACATCCACATTCTTTCCCTCATCCGCTTGGTTGGTCACCTTGTCAAAGAAGATCAGGTTAGTCAAGCAGAACCTTCCTTGTTTTGTTCTGTCTGCTCAGAATGGTTTTAAATTGTAACTGAAGATGTGGCAGAATAATTGGAAAATACCAATTTGCTGACTATTTAGATCCAATATTCTAGAAGTTTGGCTATATCTTATATTTAAGTGTGTGTAGAAATTAAGATGCATTTAAAATCTGTGGTTCAGTTACCTAGCTGTAGCTCACAGTGGCTTTTCTCTGCAAGCCCTGAAGACCAAAAACTTTCTTAAGTATTAGCATAACGTACTCAGTGTATGTTACTTCATCTATATCAATTACTATTGTATGTATAGTGATCAGTAAATATTAATTATGCCATGTATAGCATAAGTGAATGATGAGTAGAAACATGATAAGAAAGTCCTATTCTATATTTCTTATTTAGAAAAATGGGAATATCTGAGGTAAGATCTTGTATACACTGTTGATACATTGTCCTTTTTACTTATTAATGGTACTATATTATTAATGACATGGACCTTTTCATGTGAGAGAGATCAGATTATACCCTGTATTCCTCATTTTTGAGACCAGACCTGCTTAAATTTTAATTGTGAGTTGATACACTATCCTAAATTTTTTTAAGAAAAAGATACATCTTGGACAGTTGCAGAAACTCGGAGAGATCCAGAAACAGCTGCCTTGCACAAATATGCTACTCCCTGTGAGGCAGTAACTCCTGATCCCATTGACTTCAGGCTGTCTTGTACTGCAGTGAGTAACTTCATCTTGTTTGGAACAGTGACTCCCAGGTCAACGACACTGCTTGAAGCTGCTCCATCAGAGCTGAGAGCAGCAGCAAGACCAGGAGCAGCTGCCTGACCTGGGCTTTCCTCTCTCTCAGACGGCCTCTCTCGGCACCTCTAAGTTCAAAACTCTGCAGGAACTCTGTCCTTACCAGATGGATTTGTCTAACATATCCTTTTCTCGCAAATCAAAATCTCCCACTATATAATGGGAGATAGCCACAAAACCCTTACAAGAAACATCTTGTTTTGGTGGTGCTGGTAGTGTTGGCTTTTGCACTCCTAATGACTTGTGGACTTAGTGGGAGTTTGGGGAATCATGGCTTACACAGGAGCAGGGCCAAAAGCTGTCAGTGCAGAGGATGGCTGTTCAGGAATGGAGTTTTCCCATGGCTGAAACACCAGATTACAGCTCCGTAATTGATGACCAATGCATTTCTTTTATGCTAAGCACAAATTTCCACAGGGATTTGATGCTGTATCATTTTAGTTTCCTTTTGTCTCAAGCACAAAGCAATGGGTTTGAATTTTCAGCTGTTATGACTATAGGCATGTCATTAATAAAGCCATGAAAACTGGAGGGGTTCCAGGAAACTTTCAACAGCTAGGCATATCAAAAAAAGGGTGAAGTCAGAGGTCTTACCAGGCTAAAATTACCACTGACAAAAAAAAGAAAGAAATTGTATCAGAGGTAATGTTGTCCAACTCTTCTAAAAGCTCCTTACTGTAATGTAACATGTTCTCATTAGGAAGAAAGACTGTGACATTCCTGAGAGAATCCAGCTGACAGGCTAACTCTGGCAGAAAATTTTCCACAAGTTCATTTTTATGAAGCAAAAGTGAGCTATGGGAAACAACTTTGCCACTTCAAGTATTTTTATCTGTTTGCTGTGCTGTGTGTTCCTCCTACCCATGACAAAACTATCACTAATGACTCTAAGCAAGTAATTCTCTTAGCAAAGCTCAAGTCTCTGGGTATCTTGCCTTGGTGGGGAGCAGTTCCTAGAAACAACATAACATCCTGTTATGTGTTTTGCAAGCATTTTTGACATCTAACTAAGAGCTGTGAACTGTTACTATTCTGTGTCACAGAGAATGAATGCTCCCTTTTTCATCCAACTTTTAAGGTGAGCAGCACTACTGCCACTTGAGGCATGTTGGGAAGTTTTATTCAGTTCTTTATAGATTTATAAACAACTGGTCAGGCAGGAATTGTATTCAGTGTCATTATATATGTAAGATCATACATGTTATATATGTAAGAACAGCTTCTGATTGAAAACAAAACCAAAACCAAAGCAAGCAAATATAAATCCCCCAAAACTCCAACCAATCAACAGCAAAAGGCCCCAACCCAAATCTGTCAGAATAAAATGTTACTCAAACTTTCTTATTTGCTATGTGCACATAATTAGCATAAGTTTCTCAATTGTATCCAAGAGATGTAGACTCAGGAGGAAAACAATGTCTGAGCATGCAGGACTGGGATTAGGAAAGCCAAAAACCATCTAGTGTTGAATGTGAAAGGAACAAGAAGAGCTCCCACAGGTACATCAGACATGACTTCGTGTTCTGTGATTCTGTGACTGTTTGTAGTGCAATATTCTCATACCAAGATGAACATTGTTTATCCATAAAATATGCTTGAAATAACAGTATACAAGGTAGTAAACACAGTTTCATTCATCTGTGGCTTGATTTGTGAAAGTAAAGTATCTCAGAAAATCTGGGAGATCAACAGATTTTTAGAATAAATATTAATTGTCCCAGTATTTCTGTCACTGTTATAAAATTTCCAGTTATATACATAAAGGGGTTTACTCCTTCTGCTTATATATAGGTCTACGTATATTGTAACTTTCTGGTTTTAATTGTCATATTTCAAAAGTTAGAAAGTTACTTTTTTTCAGACTCTAAAGGAAATTATTGCTACATTACCCTTATTAGTGAGATTGTAGAATGGATAGAATAATGGAGGATTTTTCCTACTCAGAGCAATGCCTTGGTTTTTATTCCTTGACTCCTTGCAATGGCAATCCTACTGTAAGGAGGGATGGTATTCTGGGAACAGTGAAGTAACAGAGCAGTGAAATTGAACAAATCATATTTTCCATTAACATAATGAGATTTAACACGTTGCTTAGGAACATAAGCAGTTTCAACCATCCCTCTCATGTCCAGTTTGTATATGGTGATTTTCAGTACTATGAATTATTTTGACACCTTATTTGGAGCTTTTAGAGTTTACTAAGACAGATCCTTATAAGATTTCACAAAAGAATTTGTTTTCTTTTATAAACATTTTTAAAGGAAATTCCATCTAGAAAAACACTCAACAATAACCTTTTTAGGCTAAATTAAGATGAGTTCATTTTTGTAATTTTTTGTTTCACTGGTAATGTGCTGTTTAGTCACCAGATAATGGGAGTTTTCATAGATGACGAGAACCCATTATCCCAATCTTCTAATAGAAATGCATCTTATCACAGGTGCATGACTTCCTTTCTTGATTTGATTTGATTTGAAATCATGTCTGAAAAAATACATAAAATATGGTATCTTCATTGTCCACGGGTGTGCTTATTAACAGACAATGTCCAGATCATTCACTGTGAACTCCAGATGTGTCCTGTTTGTCCTCTATTGAGAACATAAATTTTAATTGTCTGAAACACAAGTTTAAATATCTAATAATACTGATGAGGAAGTCAAATCTTATCCCTTACTCTTCTCTACACTATTGTGAGATCAGAAGACACTTTGTAGGAGGTTTATCTAAATGAGGGTATTCTTAATTACCCATGGCTTTTAAGCTTTTTGGTTCTTACTCCAGAAACACAAGACAGAAAGTGTTATTATAAACTTTAATTTGCTGATGAAAGGACTCAAAGCCATGCTAATTTCTGAAGAGACTTTGTACTATGTGAATAGAGGGGAAAAAAAAAAAAGATAGATTTGTCCTCATAAGGCATACATGAGATAGATCTTCTCTTCCTGATCAAATGCAGTTATTTTGGCAAAGAAAACAGAATAAAAGTAAAACTGAAATTACATGTTTTTCAGGATGGCTGTAGATACAAGTGACTTTATTTTGTACTGCCCTCCTGGCAATGCTCAATTCTTGGCATTCTGGAATGTAAAGAGTTCCTTGAGAACTTTTTATATTTCCTAAGTTTATGATGCTGTGGGAAGTAACAGCTGACATCAGGAAAAAATGAGGAATATTGTAGGTTTGTTTATTCCAATGAGTGCATACTGTGGTTTCTACAATCTTATTTCATTATATTTTCAAAAATCTCAGGAAGATATTTTTTAGAGGCAGCCTTCATTCCCTATAGTTTGCTTAGGGTTTCACCAACCTGAATTTTAATCAAAACCTCTTCCTTTACAAAGAAGACAAGTGTATTGTTGTTGCATATGTTGACTATTTCCACTGCCTTTAACATTCACTGGTTTCAGCTCTCTTGAGTATTGACTTGGAAAATATTTCTGGGGCTCCATCTTAAAATTAAGCTCTTCATTTCTAACACATTTGATAAATAACAGCTACCAGACATCTATGAAGAACAAACAAAACTTTCAAGGGATTTGTGATGTTTTAGTTATATCAACTGAGTATACATACATTTAAGAAGCTTATTAAGATTTTTAACCCAGAAAAATCCTGAGTCTAGAACATCTTTTTGTCTTTTTTAAGTGATGGTTTTTTAGTTTTCCTTTGCCACTATTTCTCAGTAGGCTTGATTTTCTTCTCTTTTAGTTTTAACTTTTCCAAGAGGAAAGAGTAATCTCCTACATTATCTTTAGTAGATCTGCATAATTTATATAGATGTTCACTGCTTTCTAAGCATTATGTCACAATAAGTATGTTAGAAATGGACTATTAGCAATATTTTTCAGATATTTGTCTTTATTCAAGGATTCTTACTATATCCCTTTAGTCTTACAGAAACTGGTAAAAGATAAATGTTATTACAGAAGGAATAAGAGAACTGTGTTCTAAGGCAAATCAAAAAGAAAGCTCATGTATTGCTGCACAATGGCAATATCTTCAATATGTCTTTCATTTGCTGATGATCAAGGTGTCCCTGCTCTAAGTTGCTCTTGCTTTGAGCAAATTTTTGGACCAGATAACTTTAGAGGTCCTTTAAAGCCAAAATTACTGTATTTATTGTAAGGGTTGTGCAAAACTGGAACAGGTAGCCCAGAGAAGCTGTGGATGCCCCATCTCTGAAGTGCTCACGAAACCTGGTCTAATGGAAGGTGTCTCTGCCCATGGAGAAGGGAGTTAAAACTAGATGATCTTTAAGGTCTCTTTCAATCTAAACCATTCTACAATTCCAGGACCAGACTTACGTAGTACAGGGTACCAGGAAATATTCAGATGCAAGACCCTGAATTTGTTCTTAAAACAATTCCTCATTTGCTCTCTGCCTGTCTGCAACAGCCCAGCCAAATCCAAATTTGCATCTCTATTTTCCCGTTCTTACCTTGAACTCTCTCTATAGACCAGGTCCCCATCTCATGCTCACTTGCAGCACATACTCCTCATCCTGATCTTTCCCTACCTTTTGGAGCAACCAGCAGCTGTCTCCAGTCTGGGCCTGTAGCTGTTTTGCTGGAACTGTGCCCTCTGCAACATGAGTTTGTCTGAGAGGGACAAACTCCCTCGCACACACTCGGTGGTGACAGTGTGGTGGTGCCTAATTCCCCTCCTCGGCTGCACTGCGATCTCAGGAAAGACCATTACTGTGATTAAAGCCAACTCTCCTGAGAGAGTCCAGCAGTCCAAAGTGAGACCCTGTGAGCTCTCCTGGATGGCAGAGGGCTCTGATCAGCATTTCCCTCTGGTGAATTCTCAAGAATTTGTTATCCTTGGAAAACCACTGCCTAATGATGATGATGAGACTCAGACCTCCAGTCTGGGTCTCAGCCCTTTGCCTGCTGAGAAAATGCAAAGGCAGCTGCCACGAGTACTTCACCGAGCCAGAGAGGAATTTTTCCCAGGTATCTACCTTGTAAATGCTCCTTGAGTCTGTGTCCACACAAGTGTGAGTGTGCTATAACACATATGCTGTGAATGTTGCTCTCTTAGGTTCTTAAGTATATTATATTCATTAAAAAGGTAGGCATTTGAATTACTGTTGTGCTTATAGTAACTTATCTAGAAACATCTGTTGAATTGCCTAAATTAGGGCAGCAATAAACCACCTTTTAGTTTAAGTGCTGTTTAAATCTTAAGGCCTTAAGCTGTTGGTCAAGTCCGGAGGAAGTTTGGCAAGGGGACCCATCCTGAACCTGGGGACTCAATATGAGGGCACCCTTATCCCTTTTTATACTTGCCCTTTCCCATCCTTACCCCTTTTTCCAACTCCAGGCTTTCTGTAGATCTTTTGATGATGGTTTTAGTTTTAGAATGACTGATTTTAGATTTTAGTCTGATTTTTCTGTATGCTTTAACTATCTGGTAAGTAGTAGAGTGAATCTTGCCAATTAACCTTCATTTTTATATTAAACCTTCTTTTGCTGATACCTTTCCCAGTGATTCTTTAAGTAACACAAAACACTCACCCGTGACAAACAGAACTTGGAAGTCTTGGTGAGAAGGGACGCAGGAGGCACCGAGTCTGTGATGTGCCCTGCCATGAATCTCTCTCTGCAAACTCATGGCACTGATGGTCTCACTTTGCAAGCAGGAGCACCGGTATAAAAGTGGAGAGGTACCTCTCATTTTGCTGTTGCAAGCTGCTGGGACACTGTAGGAGATTCTGTGTCGGTAAGGACACAATAAAGGAAACTCTCACACATGCTAGGTTTAGCAGAAAGGAGGGAAAAGAAAGACTTTATTTACATTTCTCATACTTTATAGAGTTCTCAACTCCACAAGGGATTGGAGTACATGTCACTTCCTCCTCAATCCCACTGGAGAAAAAGGATGCTCATCAAACTTTCTCTTATCACAAAAGGAATGAAAAACAGAAAAGATGGTTAAATAAACATTGGCTATTGTTTACATGAAACTGTGTGAAAATTCTCTGACTCCAAGGTTATAACAGAAGGCTTAGCAAAAAACAGGACAACAAGATTCTCTGTAAATCATACCAGGGCCCACAAGGCTCAGCTTCTGGCTGGAGGATACCCTATGAAAATAAATTTCATACAAACAAAACAAAAGATTTCCTTGCCCCAGGGAACTAACATATTCAAATACACAGCTTGCTATTCCTTGTACATAAATAAAGATGGTCCTGGCAATATGCAGGTTAGGTTTAATAAGAGCTTTGCCATTTTTTATGTCCAGAAAAGATACGCCTTTTTGCTACATTGTGCAACAGATCAGTTTTCTGGGCCAGTCATGCCATCAAGAGACTATTTTTTTGCCTAGGATCCTTGCACTAGTTGATGGCTTCTTTCTGTGCATGAAGGTATGTCTAAAAGGTAGGATTTCACAAATCGTATATGCCAATAGAATTTCATGTAATTTATTCCATGGGTGGGAATCCATTTATTTTCACTCAACTCAATTTTGAACTCCTTAGAGATTTAAGCTTTTTCTGCAATCTTTGCAAGTTTCTCATCATCTTTTTGGAACACGAATCTGCAGTGTTGATTTGATACTAATGTAAAGAATTACTGCTTTTTTTTCTGCATAAGGTATGGTTTAATCCACTGAGACTCTAAAACATTTTTAATAAATTGAGAAGACATTGATACCTTCCTCTTAAAACTGCAATACTCTTTACTGGCAAGATATGACTTAGTAAAGAGGACTCAGAGTTAATGAAGCATGAAGGAGCTGGTTACTTCATCATTTAAAGGAGCTGGTTATTTGGTTAAGCAAAGTTAGTATTCACTTAATGTAAGAACACAAAAATTCTAATTGCGTGTCTCTGTAATTTAAGGGGTATTTCTCTTCTGTAGGTATCCCTGTGTTTATTTGCCTCAGGATTATATAAGGGCTATAAAATTTCAGAATATCTTAAGCAGATAGGAATTCCCAATGCAACAAAAAAAGCTTTGTGTGGGGTATTTGGTAGTGGAGTTTGACTAGGGCAGTGATTGTCCCCCTGTACTTGGTACTGGTGAAGACATGCTTCTAATCCTGTGTCCAGTTCTGGGCACCTCACCACAAGAAAGACATGGAGGTGCTGGAGCATGTCCAGGGAAGGCTAACAGAGCTGGGGTAAGTCTGGAGCTCAAGTTATATGAGAAGCAGCTGGCATTGTTTAGTCTGGAGAACAGGAGGCTCAGGAGGGACCTTATCAATCTCTAAACTCCCTGAAAGGAGGTTGTAGCCGGGTGGGGGTCAGGCTCTTCTCCCTGGCAGTAAACAATAGGACAAGAGTAAAAGGTCTCACCTTGCACCAGGGGAGATTCAGACTGGACATCAGGAAGAATTTCTTAATGGAAAGGGTTGTCAAGCACTGAAGCAGGCTGCCCAGGGAGGTGGTGGAGTCACCACCCGTGGAGGATATTCAAGAAATGACTGAATGTGGCATTCAGTCTCACGGTCCAGTTAAGAAGGTGATGATCGGTCAAAGGTTGGACTTGATGATCTTGGAGGTGTTTTCCAATCTTAATGATTCTGTGATTCTGTATAAAAGCTGAATGTCTGTGTGTTAGCAGGAACAGGCAGAATGCAGGCACAAGCACAGATGGAATGTCAAGAACAAATTTATTTTCATTGCCTTGCTAAGCAGAGCATCCCTGAAGCAGTACCTGGGCAGTGGCACACAATGTGTGCACACTCACACAGACATCACAGAGCTCAGCCCATGCTGGAGGATGAGCTAACCTGCTGCTTTCACCTGTGTGTCAAGGGTTCCTGCAGGTGAGATTTACCACTGTGCTTTTATCTTTCCCACAGCAGGGCAGAAGCCTGAAGCGTGTTCCATGGGGTGCCTCCAGGTCTATCACACGTTATCTAAATAGAGATTTTTCTACTTGTTCTACACACGAGGCCAAACAACAATTTGTATGATCTGTTTGTTTTTCGACACTCTGGCTGCAAGTCACTCAAGCATGTTTACAATCCTCTTCACGATTATTCCATTATTTCCCCCTCAGCTCCGTGACAAGAACTGAATCATGTAATACAGAACACATAAAAACGGTGCGTTTGATGCTGTTAGTGGAAGATCTAAAGCACCCATAACTTTCCCTGAGCACCTGCATTTGCCTGATCACCTTGCACAGTGCCACAGGCATGTCATAAAGGTAGAGAAATAATAACTTTAAGTTAACTAGAATGTGTGTCTCTAGGAGACAAAAAGAAACTGAAGAAGATTTAAGGAAATGAATTTTGTACTTTGCTATCGGCAGCTTGCTCTCTTTTATATCAACAGATATATTCAGCATTTTCCCCATTTAATTATAAACCTACCTCATGATTATAATGTTCTTTCAATTCAGTGACAATGCTTTAAAAATAAAGGATTAAAAACTTCATCTTTGAAGTATGTTGATTTTGTTTCCTCCTCTATTTGATCTAAAAATATATTAATCTCCATAAATTATTTCAAGTTTTTTAAAAGAATGATTTTTTACTATGTAAAAATCTCTCACAATCAGTGAGATTCTATCATGCTTCTGAACTGTAGATGGAGAGGTAATAGGTAAATACAAGGTCTTGTATTCCCTCCATATAGCTAGACATGCAAATATTTTAATGATAACATGATATCATTTTAAAATAAGTAATTAAAAATTTAACCTTAATATAGCAATTCTCTATTTTCTTTTTATCCCCTTGAATTCTATGAAACAAAAAACAAACACAGTTCTTAAAATAAATAAATTAATCCTTCAAATGTTTAAGCTATCTTTCTATTTGATCTCTGACTCCTAACTTTCTACCTCACTTTCTATCTATCTTTGAGGTCAACCAGAGAGGCTGTGGAGTCTCCACGCTTGGAGACGTTCAAAAGCCATCTGGAGATAGGCTGGGAAATTGGCTGCAGGTGGCTGTTCTCGAGCAGAGTGCTGTGCCAGGTGATCCCCAGCACTCCCTTCTAATCCTTAGCACTCTCTGATGGTTCACTGTTACAGCATTTGGAATAGTAAGGACTGCCTATGCTCCTGTTCTTTGGACATTTCCAAACCATTTTATCTGTATTTTCCATAACAGAAATTTATCAGTGGATATGCCCGTGCATCTCTTATATGTGTCCAGTTTCATTACCTGTTGTATCAATTTTTTTGGTTTTTATAGATATTCAGTAGAAAGCATGCAGATTTGTCTGAAGAATTTCTACAGTCCAAATGCTATGTAGCTTGTTCATAAGAGACATTCTACTGATTCTTTCTTCTTTCTACCTTTGGATTATTTTCCATCCTTATGCTGTTCTATAGATAACAAAATGCCTAGTGTTTATTTACAGAAAATTTGTTAAAACCATTGATCACAAAGGGATGGTTGCAACATTCAAAACTATAATTCTGTCTCCTTAGAGCTGCTCTTTGTGCTTTCTAAAAGTGCAGAAACTGGAAGGAAGTTTATTCTAAGCCTTCAATATCTAGGTCTTTACAGTTCTGACTCCTGGTCCAAGGTTTTATACACTATTTCCTTCAAGTCTTGTTCTCTCAGTGAAGTCAACAAGTAAGAATACTTGCACATTTTGCTTTTTATTCCTGTCAGTAAATAACACATTGTTTTTGGCTTGAGAGTGGACAAAATATGCTGGTTTAACATAGACTTGCTTTCTTGCTGTATACACGCAGATGGCAATGAGATGGTAGCTCCACACTACCCAAATCCATAATGGAATATTTATTTTTATTGGTAATATATTATTTTCTACAAGGCAAGCCTGCTTTGTCTGCAGTGGTATTTGGTTATGTGATCTCCCTGTCATTATGTCTGCCCACATTCCACTGAGGGGTAAAATGAGTGACTGCCTGGGTGGATATTTATCTGCTGGCCAAGGTTAACCCCCCAGATTAATTTACTTCATTCATGTTCCACAGCCAACCATTCTCTGTGCATTTTCTGCAAGACTAGCAAGATTTTTCAGAATCATACAGGTTGATAATGATTACCATTTTGCACTTCAATGTACCTGCCTAGGACTCTTCAAAACGTGTTCAGCATAGAATGTCCTTTCTCTGACACCTGTACACTCTTTTCTTACCTTCTTTTTTCTCTTAGATTTCCTTTGCTGTAATACCAATCTACTATGAATATTCCCTGCGAGTGACATTAATGTTCTGCTGAGCTGCTCAATACATTTTGGCTCATCTTCCTTCTGTGGCACTGTGACAATTAAGGTTGACGGTTTTTTGTTCTCAAGGCATTATTGCAAGATGCTTGGTCACTTCTTTCAGATTCTCCAGTCGGATTGTGCCTGATATTTTGCCTTGTCCATGAAGTTTCCTGCAGACTTTTTTTGTTTCCTATTTAGTGGAAGGTCACCGCTAATTAATGAAGCTTTGAACTTTTCTATGTGTACTTAGGTTTAACCGTAGATTTTGTTCTGTCCAGACTGCCCAGGAAATAACCTGGAATTATAAACTTTTTAGTTTATAATCATCAATTTTTAGCATAAGTCCCCCTTAATCCTCTTGCACAAAGATTACTTGTCTAGGTTTCTAAAAATTTTTGAGGATTTGGTAGGTGGTTTTAAAATTTCTTTTTTCTTTTTTTTTCATTTTCTGCGTTCTTGACTTAATTGTTTATACATGTTCTGTTCCTTGTCCATGTCTTCATTTTGTAATCAGCTCTTTTACATTCTCGATGTTTTGTCTATGACATAAATTATTTCTGTTGAAAGAATGAGAAGACAGCTGTAAGAAAATGTAGGACCAAACCAAGGCATCATTTTCCTAACAGTGACTAGTAAATGTTTTCAGAAAGAGTGGGTACAGGGATCTTCACTCCACTATTGCAGTTCAGCAACCAACACTTTGGAAATTCAGGTGATCCAACTGTCACAATTATAATAGCTACTGGTAGACTTAAAAATACATGAATCCACCTAAATCTGCTCTGAACATACATGTGTCCTCTATTAGAGCTGGTGACAGTGTTTTCTGCTGTTGAATTCCACCCTGCATGAGAAAGCACTTGGTGTTCAAATGCTGCTGGGTGGTTTCAGCGGCTGTCTCTGAGAAAAAGCCCCTCCCTCCCTACTCATGTTCCTGCTCTGGCTGTGTTGTAAGTGGGTTTCCTGCCCTGTGGCTGAAGTGTCTGTGTTTCTTGGTTTGATCCTGGATTTGGCTCGTTATTCTGCCTTTGCCTGGTGCTTGCTGGACCCACTGCAATCCCCGCCAGGCTCTGGTGCTGTGGGAGCACTCCTGCCACGGTTGCCATCAGATCCAAGTTTGCCTTGCTTCAAGGAGCACCCTGCTCTTGCCCCCTCTGAGAGCGTGTGCAATTATGATTCAGTATAGTGGTGTGCATTATCTCGTATTTATTGCCATCAAATATTTCTTTCCAAGTCATTCGGGAGGAGGATGCTCCTCTCATTCTAATGGCAATTAAGAGGCTGCCTCTTGCTGATCATCATTTTTGAATTGCTGTTTTAGAATAAGCTGTCAACAGGCATGTGGCAGGGTCTGGATTTGTGTACAAGGCAGGCAGCAATTTCACAGAGACCCAGACTGCAGAAGCAGTCCTTTTTCTGAAGTGCCAGGGGGAGGCTGAATTATCAGGTTTTAACTCAATTTTAATGTGAAGTCACCTTTTCGTTCTCATCAACCTTAGTATTCCCCATTAAGAAAATACACATAAAGACAAATATGGGGCTTTTTTGGGATGGAACAAGAGAAAGGTAGTCAGACTTAACAGATACTATATTCTTAATTTAATACGAATTTGTAAAAGTATATGAGGCACCACAGCAATGATAGTAAGTGATAATAAGGCCTAATGTGCAATTAAATGGGAAGAATTAGGTTATGTATCCCCATGAAACTCTTGGGAATAAAGGCAAGGAACAGTTTTAGTGTTAGATAAGAAGTAGAGGAAATTAAGAGGTGTAAAGCATAAATCTGTGTAAATTCTTCAAATGGATAGGAGACTTTTCCTAAAGTCCAGCTATCTTAAAGATGATAGCACTATCAGGGTTCTAATGGGAGGCTGGGGGGGGCAGAGAGAAGGCGGGGCTTAAATTCCACAAAAGAAAGGAGCTTAAATTTTTAAACACCTGAACACTAATGGCATAAAAGAGACAGAAAAGCGAACCACAATTCTGACTGTGTCTCTTGCAAAACCAGAACAGAAACTGCGAACTGTGTTCCTTATTTTTACTATTTTTATTTTTATTGTGCTCCCCCACCTCCCAATCCTGTTTGCTCCACATTTTTTTTTCTCCTAGCTGTTTGGATAGTGACTAACTAGTGAAAGCCTTACATCCCTGTGCCAACTGTTCCCTAGGGTCTCTTCCCTGTTTCATCTTATTCTTGACATGACAACTACAATCTATCTACTTTAAATGGTTTAACTAGCACAACTCAAGTAACCATATTTACCCCTTCTAAAAATATTAACTATGGATGCAGATTTTTGTATTTAATACTGCATCACAAATAATTACAGGAGACTTAAATGGAAGCATAAATGCTTGTGTCTTAATACCAAGTACCAAAGTTTGTCTGTGATGAGTATCCCTGGAATCACAGTGATAACCTGACACTGTTAGGACAGTTAGAGAGTGAGTAATTTTAAGTGATTCTGTGCTGTCAGCTTGTGGCATTTCAATCATCATAAGCCCAAATGCCTCATTTCTCATACACAGAAGCAGGAGAAAATGCAGTCTTGAAGGGAGGAACGATAATAGAATAATTCTGGTAATGCAATGGGACAAAGAAAACTCTGGGAAGCTTACAGTATATGCTTCTGGCTCTTAAGTTCTATTGTTTGATGCTTAAAGAGTTAATAAGTCTAAGGTAATGGGGGAAAAAAAAGGTGAAAATGTAAAGAGACAATGAGATAGAATTACAAAGATGGAAAAAAAGAAGGGAACAACAAATTTTAGTATCTTACTCAAATCCTGCTGTCATTCTCTTTCCTTTAGCAGTTTTTTTCAATGAGTGTTTCATGGCCATGCTCTTTTCAGGCTCTCTAGAAAAAATGGCCATATTGGAGAAGTTGTTCTAGAAAAGGCCATATGATTGCACTCCCTGTATTTTGATAAAACTGATCAAAAAAATTTATTAGTATTCCTCTGGTAGGTAGATGTTTCTTCTATCAGTAATGTCTCAAACTGCTTTTTTTAATTTTAAAAATAAATTTGGTGAGGTTAAGGAAGTGGAGCTTAATAAAAATAATATTACTTTTAAAAAAGTAAGTGGCTGAAAAATCCAATTTGTCGTCTGGGTCTGTTATAAGCAGCAATGGCTCTAATGGCAATAAAGTCTTATTAACATATTTATTTTTCAAAAAAAATTGATAATATTTTCTAAAATGTTTGATAGGAAAAAGAAATTACTTATTTTTTAACTTGGTCTTCAGATATCTTGAAAAATTAGTTGACTAAGTTCTAACTAGTGATTAGCAAAATATCAAGATTTTTCAAAAATTTTGATTGTTTTAATCCTTTTCAAGACATTTTATGATGTGGTAGGCATAATCTTTGATCTCTTAGGCCCTAGTGTAACAGATTAGAAATGACTTTCAAGTACAAGTAAGATAACTGTGAGGAAGTGCCCGTCTTGATGAAGCAGTGCTGTTTTTCTGAACACTGAACTGAACATTCAGTAGCCATTGTAGCCAGAAAGAAACCATTCCAAGTATGACCGTCATAAATTTCAACTGTGCATCAATGATAAATAAATATATCAGATATGATAAACACATGTTTGGTTTTATGATCTTTTCCAGATGTTTGTGACAGAATTAAGACAAATATTATATAGATATTTCAGAAGTAGTAGATGTCCTGTTGCAGACTTTAAACACATAAACATCCTCTGTTTTGCTCTGCCTTCTAATGAGAGTCATATCTTCTACCCCACTCAATAGGACTAAAGTGTAGTTACTATTTATCAGCATGTCTGTTTACAGTGACAATTATAATTCACAGTTACTTGAATAAACATTTTTGTGGGGAGTGCTCCTCAGAGCTGTAATATAAACAAACATGAGAAAGCAAATTTCACCTGTCTTTTATAGGTGTGATACCAAAAATACAAAATATATGACTTCGCAAACCTAAAATTGAAGCTTGATACCAAAAAAGGGGGGCAAAGACAGGAATTTAAACAAATCCTTCAGGTAGGAAAAAAACTTCTTCAGCATGTAAGCATTCCATCTTTCTCGATGCAGAACATAATCTTTGACTACACTTGCCTCAGTTGTATAGAAATGTCATTTAAGTACACCTTTTTCCTTGCTGGAACAAATATGGACATTCAGCTCACTCAGTAGCACTTCCATCACAGTAGTGCATGTCAAGAACGCAGGTATATATTAAAGTGAGATATTTGAAACATCCAGAACTTCAGGATAAGGAAGAAAAGGATAAGATCATGAGCCTCCATGCAGTAGCTCCAGACTCTATTTGGGTGATTCTTTAATAAACTTGAGAAGGGCTGCCACTCTGTGGTAATTAAGTTAAAAGTTAGTCACATTCATTCCAAACCATTAATGGGTGCAACTCACCCCACAAAGAGTGCACAGTCATAAACATTGTAGAATTTTCACCAGTTTTTATAGGTATGACAATATTTAGTTCCATGATATTATTCATCATTGAATGCTAAGAATAAAACAAGCTGTGAGGAGCCAGTTCAGTTTTGTTATGCCTCAACAGTGGTTGTTGGAGGCATGTGGAGGAGGGGTGCACATGTGCCACGTGCAGGAGGCAACAGAAGCAGCCTTGTCTCTGCGAGGATTTCACCTGGCACCACCTCCCATGAGGCAGGCAGCAGGAGACACTGTGGGCGGGCTTCTCCAACCAGGTCACGAAAAGGTCTCCACCAGTGGATGGCACAGGAAGGTTGGACTGGGCGAATGGCTCCCTGTTAGCAGGCAGACTTTGGGAGGGGGCAGGGGGGTGTAAAAACCAGCTGCGTTGCTGCTCGCTGGGGCTCGCTACTGTTTGCTGCTCTCGCTCGCTCTGTCCTTGGCCCTGGCCCCAGCCTGCCTGCCTGCTGGCTCTCCTGCCCTCGCTGGCTCGCCCTCACACCTGTCCTGCCCAGCACCTTGCCACTTCGCCCCGCGTCCTTGCCTGAGCTGCCTGCCTCCAACCCTGCTGCGCCGATCAGTGCCCGCCCAGCTGCGCCGATCCAGCCGGTCGCGGCGACTCTGTCCAGGATCCTGGTCCTCCCATCCAAGAGCCCACTCAGCACATGGCTGGTGCCGCCTCCGCGGGACTCGCACCGGTGGAGCCGCGCCCCTCCGGGAGCCCTGCAGGCTCGCTGAGACCCAGCCCGGCCACAGGCAGCACACACACCCCGCTGCCTGGACACCAACAGCATCTGCCCTGACTCGCTGGTGGTAACGCCCTCTTTTTCTCTCTGTCCTCTCTCTCTCTCCTCTCCCCCAGTCCTTTTCCATTTTCCTTTCTTCTTTTCTGTCTCTTCTAGCCATCTTTTGCTCACGCAAACCCTTTTCCTTCTCCTTTTTGTTGTCAATAAACGGTTCTCAGATACAACGTTTGCCTCGTTTGGCTTCATTTTGTTCCCAACCATCCATTTTTAAAGAGAACTCTCCACTTTTCCCCATAGTGAAATGTGACACAAGCTCAAAGTTTACAAATTGCATATCAATACACTTGTCTCTAGAAGCCAGGTTTGGTGTGAAATTTCAAAGCACAAAAGCAAAGTTTGCAATCTACTTATGATTTTCGTGCAAGAAGTTTTTCAGTCTGTCTCCCCTCTTACCTTCTTAATATCTAGCAGGCTTCAGAGAGTGCTTGTTTAACCTCTATGCTTTTTTTATCAGATTCAATTACTAGGAGATAATTCAGAACAGTAATGTCTAAGTGAAAGACTTCAAATATCTTACTCATTGACCTCTTTTCCTCTGAGCTATGTCAGTTACCCCAGACACTTCTGATAGTTTTCCTTTTCCACTGCTGCATCCCAAAAGAGCAAATCACCAGCCCATCAGCACAACTTGTGGTACTTACCAGCACTAAGACAACCTGGATCATCTATCTCAGTTGAGATATTCCTTCTCTAATTCTGATTTTCGTTAGAAAGAGTTAGGCTCTTATCAAAGTGCCACAAGTGCTCTTCAAAACGAATGTGGTGTTGTTAGTATACAGATCTTTTCATCAGCTTTGAAGGGTCAGATTTGATAGTCTGCAAAATGCTTTGGTCTCTGTGTTTATGAATATGTTTCCTACTCAATTCTGAACTTTAGGGCTTAGAATCAGAACATGTATAAGGCCACAGGGACTCTTGAATTATCTTCTCTGACCTCCTGTGATCCTATTCCATAGACAGTAACTTCTGATGGAAAATAGAATTCAAGGAGATCAAATACTTTTCAAAGCTAAAAATAGCTGCAGATATTATAAAGTTTTTTTTTTTTAATATTTTACAAATAAACTATTCAGGCTTTTAATTTAAAAAAAATATTTAAAAAGAGAGCAAAACCATTAATCAAAATAAAAACAGAAGAAAAAAAAATGGGTTTATAAAACACAAAATGTTTTATAATGGCTTGAATTGTCCCAAATTAACATTTCTACAGGAGGGAAGGATGATGGAGATGGGAAAGCTGTAAAGTTTCTGATAGAAACTCAAGTCAAATCACAGTCAATTAAATTTTATCTCATTTAATTTAGCTAACTGACAGATTTAAAGCTGACCAATGTTTGATTATTCTTCAGGGAGGTGTAGTTTGCCGATTGTATATTTCAGACATCAAAGAACATTCACACCTTCCTTCTAGTTTGTTATAGTGATTATTCTTCCTCATAGAATTGAAATTTGTACCTGCCACATCATTCTTGTTCATTTTAATGTGTGTGTGTGTGTTATGTGTGTATGTAACCAACATAAATATAGTAACTCAATATAGATATTTCCTGGGCTAACTTGTGCTGATATACAGCCTTGAAAGTTTTTACCAATTATAACAGCACTTTTATCTATTAGTTCTTTATTTGGTTCATGCTCATTTCATCTTAGCACACTTGCCATCTGTTAGGGATCACTTCAGTCAAAGAGTTTGCTCAGTATCCCATTCCATTCCCTCTTTACAACTGTAATTCCTGTTTTGCTGAAGCTTATATCTGTTCAAAACAATAGGGCCCTTAAGGTTTTCTCTAGAAATATAACTGTTAGCTACAACCTACTTAAGTCCTACCTCAGTAAATTCCAATGTAAACTTCATTTAATAGTACACAAATTGATCAAAAACTGAGTCAGAACTCTGATTTTTCTTTACCCAATTGTGGATACAGAATTGCTGTTTGCAAGAACTTTTCTTGCTTCTTTCCTATCCTGTGAGAGACTTCTCTCTCGTGGAAGTTATCTGTACAGTTTTGTAAACTATGGACACCTGCAAATTGTTTTTAGTACAAGTAGAGAAAAATATTTTGAATAGAGTGCAACCAATCACCCCAGAGGGGTGGTTAGGAAATTGACCAATTAAACCGTGAGAAAATTACCCTATAAAAGAGCTGTAAAATAATTAAATAAATCAATCTCACTGCACATTTCCTGCCTGCTGTGTCTCTCTCCTTCTCCACTCTGCTCCGGGAAACAGCGATAAGAAGCTACACCCGATTGTCTATCCCTTCCCATAACCCAAAATATCGGGAAAGAAAAAGATGTGGTGTGGTTCTGATTCCTGTGTTATCTGAGATGACACAAGAGGATAGAAACCAACTATTGTCAAGTATTTCCTCAAGTTTCCAGATGCATAATAAGTACTATAGTCCCAGAGGAACTTGGCAGACCAAATATTTCATATGTCTGAGTTAGGGACTGGTAAAATACATAAAATTGACATTTTCTTCCTTTCTTTATACTTTGCTTTTCCACCAGCTGTTCTTGAAAGACTAAGCGCTTGGCCCTCTAAACATATCTCTCAGCTGCTCATTCTTCTGGTCACAGGGCTTTAGAAAAACTTCAGTAAAAAATTTAAAAAAAAAAGAGAGAGAGAGATTCCCCCAACTATATCAAACTCTCCAGCTCTCATATTGCCAGATTGACTAAAATATGGTCTGAATTTTTAGTATCCTTGCTTTAAAGGGTAGTTGTCATGGTTTAAACCCAGAAGGTGGCTAAGCCCCATCCAGCCACTCACTGGCTAAGATACATGTAGGGTAAAAGGAAGAAAAGTCATGGATGGGGATAAAGACAGTTTAATAGGAAAAGCAAAAGCTATACTCACTAGTAAAACAAGGAATTTGTTCACTGTTTCCCCTGGGCCAGCAGCTGTTCAGCCATCCCCAGGAGGGCAGGGGATGAGTTTCATTATATGGAACTTGGGAAGACCATCTGCATCACTCTGACCACCCCCCTTTCCTTCTTTTTTTCCCCAGCACTGTATTCTGAGCATGACGCCATGTGGTTTGGAATATCCCTTTGGTCAGGTGGGGTCAGCTGTCCCAGCTGTGTCCCCTTTGAACTCCTTGTGCACCCCCAGCCTGCTCACTGGTAGAACAGACTGAGAAGAAGAAAAGGCTTTGGCTCTGTGCAAACACTGCTCAGTGATAATGAAAACATCCCTGTGTTATCAACACTGTTTCCATACCAGTCCAAAACACAGCCCCACACCAGCTACTATGGAGAAAATCATCTTTCCCAGTCAAAACCTATACAACAGCATACTGCTAAAGGAGCACGTTTACTATTGATCTGTCAATTAAGCACATTTTTTTAGTCATTGAAAAGGAATTTTTAACTTTCTCTCTTCATTTTTTTTCTAAAAGTGTAATGTGTCCAACTGTATTCCCAGTGTTCATGTATCTTTTTATGTGTTCAGTTAATGATCTAACATTATATCTTTCTCAGTAAGAAAAGCAAAGCGCTTTTAACAGAAATTTTGATGGGAAGTAGCAGCTGATGACATCTACTATATGCATTTTTTAATTGACAAATACATTTTTTTGCTTATCATTGTGAGAAACATTCATAGAACAACAGTAATTTACACATGCAAACTCACAGACCTATGAGAGAATTATTCTTAACATAATTCATGATTCTGTCTTTCATTTCATGAGTTCTGAATCTTTTGAGATCCATGCTTAAATTGAAAATGGTGCTGATAAAGTGTGATTTAGGGAAACAGGTTATATTTACATTTTGTTTACTACTAGTATTTTAATAGGCATGTCAATAATGAAAGTTATTATTGCACTTTTCCTTTTCCTCACTAAATTTTGCAAATATTATGGGACACAGGTAAGAAACAGAAAGTACTTGTCAGGGGTGTGTATTGGATGAAGAACACTGATGAAATCCAATTGTATATTTTAGTTTTCATCCCATTATTTGTCTTGTCATTTTTATGGTCTAAACTGTGTTTTTGTCCTTTCACTGGAGTGAAATCTTGCAGTTTGTTCCTGCACACTGCAGTTCTTGAACACCTGCCCATTTGAACCAATTGTTTGCTTCCTCAAG
The DNA here is from genome assembly GCA_013397175.1 of Platysteira castanea. Taxonomy (NCBI): domain Eukaryota; kingdom Metazoa; phylum Chordata; class Aves; order Passeriformes; genus Platysteira; species Platysteira castanea. Next base: position 63,572 of record VYXC01010478.1, on the reverse strand, counting down.
GTGATGAGTATTTTAGGAATCTGTGCTTTATCCCTTGGGATAACTGTGACTAATGGCTTAGTGACTGACAGTTGTCTTGACAATATATTTAACACCAGGAAAAAAAGCCCCAGATTTTAAAATATCAATATTTATGAGTCTCTATCATACCTGAGGTGTTACAGCTATAAGAATGAACATGACAGGCTTAGCATTTTGTGCATGATCCCATGGGTTGCTGTGGCATGTGCTTTCTTTTCCTGCTGACTTTCCTCAGGAAACTTTGTGGATTTAATAGCTATGTATGAATTTATTCATCTGTCTAGGATTATTTTAATCCTGAATCTTTTCTGACTTCCTTCCTCCAGCATATTGAGCTAGTTTGCAGGCTTCTTAGTAGAGCAGAGTAAACCCATTAAATTCTTTTGTCTGGCAGCATCCCAGAACAGTCCTAAAGCATTGGCACAAGATGACTGTCAGAAAACAAACTGCTGCCTGCTAGGGATGTTGTTACCGTGGTGGATCCCAGCAGTGGTTCTCCTGAACATTCCACTGATAACAGCTCTGACTATATGTTAATAGTTCTAAGTCTTCCTTGAATGATACACGAATAACACGTCTAGGATGAGTGCCTGTGTTTGAAATTAATGTAATTAACAAGACCAGTAACAATATTCAGAAGAACCTTGACTACACTGTCATGAGCAGCTCATGGATTCACTTACTAGTGCTGGAAAATAAAACAGGAATAAAAGTAACAGAAGAAAGCAGCATAAAGTGCCATTGCAGATGGGAATTCTGAATGTTCTCATCTAAAACTTTTATATGCCTCCAGTCCCATGTATGGACCAGCAAACATTTGTTTCCTTCAGGTTGAATCCACAAATGATGACCTGAACTCCTGCCTGACCTATAGCAAATGCTCATAAAGTTTCCTTTTATTACAGTGAGGAGTAACACATTGTTGCTGTGATATTTTTTAGCAACAGAACAAGACAAGACATTGATGGTGTTATTAAATATTTCGATACTTTACCTATCAATAAAATTCTAAAGGGAAGTTCAGTTGGGTTCTGTTAGGATCCTGCACTATGACTGAATAAATCAGCAAATATAGAGGATGTGATAATGATAATGTTGAGACAGTAATCTGGTTTTATGTGACAAATAGCTTACTCTAGGGTGTAAGCCTCAAACTGAGGCCTTTGACTGAGCAATGTGAATTGATAAGTAAGATCTTAATTGTCAGTAATCTGTCAACCTATCCTCTCACAATGTATTGCAAGAAGGGATACTCATCTATAATTAAGATTTTCAATAGATTTGCATTATTATTATAAATTACCCTAAAGATTTTTTCCAGATGGAACTAAAAGAGGTATTTGGGTCACTCTGGACAATTAGATAATCCTAATTAGATAACAGATAATACATATACATAAGATTCAGCTTCTCTATTAATTTGGAAAGCTGAGGATAGATTTTATCATGAAGAGAGACTGAACCAAAGGCTTCTAACTCCAAACTACTTAGAGACATTGCTACTGATCTTAGAGAGAAAGCTATTGATCTTGTAATTTTTCACTGTATCATTATTTTAGTCTGAAGTACTGTGGGAAGAAGGAGAGGAAGGCAAGAAAGGAGCAAGTCTTGGGAGATTGATTCCACCAAGGAAAGGTTCACAGGGAACTCTGGAGAAAACACAATATTTCCTAGAGATATGAAAGCATTGTCTCACCATAAATACCTCTCTACACATTGTAGGACATGAACTGAAAATGTGAAACCTAGAGAAGGAAGAATGAAACCCCAAATAAACAAGATCTGGTATATTTATAGGATTCAATATGTAGCATGTGATAATCTGCTTGTTCTTCTCTATTTAAAACTTCCTCTATCCAAAAATAAATGCAACAGTCAACAGTCTGAGAGCTGATGTCTGACACAGATATCCTTAAACCTCTGTTTACTGCAGAAGATCCAGATATTTAAGGACCCTAAATATCATAAAGAAATGTCTGTTGGAAAAATTTCAGCTGAAATGCTGGAAACTACCTTTAGGCTCAGAAATGTGTTTTGTTTTCCTCCAGCTCATCTTAAAAAAGGTAGTATATTGCGTTACAAAAGTTATCTGTGTCCCTAGAACTGCTGGAATCATGACTGGCTGGTGATGCAGAAATGTGGTAAAGATCTCAAAGTGTATTTGGAACAGAGGGGAAATGAGATGGACAACACACTAAATTCAATCTGTTTTGGAAGGGTCTGCTTGCTTTGGGTTGCTTTGCAGGTAGCTGAGTTGTTTTTTTAGTAGGAGAATGAAACATGAAGCTCCATTTCAAGAGCTATAAATTCTGCTTAAAAAAAAAAAAAAATAGGATTTGTACAGTCTCTGTGGTGTGTCTGTCTGATGAAAAAACCTACAAACCTGACTTCTGAAGGCACCTTAGGCACTTCTTCTGTTTTAAAGTCCAGAGAGGCCTGGAAGCTAAAAAATGACATTATAAATCTGACAAATTTGACAGCCTCTTTGCAAAGCTCATTTTGTTATTACCAGAGTTAATGGTAGACAAGAAAAGCCAAAGTGTATCCTTCACCTCTGGTGACCTCATCCTGAGGTCAGACTTCAGAAGTGCATTGAAAACTTAGGCAAGGGATCAGAGGGGTGTTGTTTATTTAGTTTGTTGTTGTTGAGATTTTTTTGTGGTTTTTCAGGTTCCTTTTTCTTCTAATAAATAGTGAGACAACTGAAAACTTGAGTTGCAGGATGTTTAATCCATTTAGAATCTCAAAATCAGAGCAGATTCAATCCATCCCATTAGCTGGAATAACAAGGAGGAGGAGGGTGTTTTTTTAAACATGTAATGCCTCTGTTCTGAAATACCCTTTTCTGTTATTTTAAACAGAAAAAAATACCATATATTACTTTGCCATATGGAAAGTAAACATTTCACCTTTTGCTTTTGGAAGGACCTCTTGTCAAGCAATAAAAAAATGTGACTTAGTTTAAGAGCAAGGAAAATGAATCCAAAAGAACACACAATATTGGCTGAGGCTTAATCAAGTATTATTTCTCTTTTTTTTCCCCTTTAAACAGTTCTGAAAATTGTCTGATTCAGTACAAATTTTTCGTTTTCTACTACAGAATAATAAAAAATAAATCTGTATTGTATATAGTCCCAGGTTTGACTGCACTAATGGGTAATAAGTACCAGAGAATTTGCTATGTGTGAATAAATTCTAAATCCATAACAAGACCATGTCAAATGCATGAATGCTTTTAGTCATCGAAATTCAGCTAAGCTGCTATGTAAGATTCAGCTGGGTTTAGATCTTAAAAGGAATATTTCCTCTGTGGGGAGTGACCTTAAATGTTGAGGTAGACTTAGCTTTGATGCTAAAGCTGAGTTTTACCCAGATGGACATATATGTCTTTTTGAAAGAATAACAGCATCTTTCTGACTACACACATTTTTAACATACTTTCCAAAAATTGGTGGCATAAGTGTGGTTTGAAGCCAAAGTCACCTTTTTTCAACTATTTCATTATAAAAGATACTTCTCTTTCTTATGCGTTTCTTCATTTCACAACAGGTGGTAACAGGACTTGCACAGCGCTCCTTGCATTTATTTTTATAGTTCATTTCCTCAACTAGTTGAGGCTTAGAGAACACGTGACTATATGAAACTGCTGAGTAAAGTAAAAATATTTCTCTGTATTAGGAACAAAGTAAAAACTTTGAAAATTTCTTGCAAACCAGCAATCATTGCAAGTCATACTCACCAGCAGTAGTTTTTTATGCTTTCTTGCTGTAGACTAATACAGATGGGTTTGGGTTTGTGTTTGAAAAGACTGCTTATGGGGCGTGGAAGGAGTTTTGAGCACAGAAGCATGTGTGTGCCTGTGTGGGAAGAGAAGTAGAACTTCCATATGTTTTGGAGTATTTCTGGAGGAATTTTCTGTTTGTGGACTACCTCTTCTGAAAGAGAAGTCTGGAAGAACAAGAAATGATGTGCATGATGAGCAGGGGAATGCAGGAGGTAATAAAGAACACTGAAGAAGGGATCAGTGAATCAGAAGGGATCAGTGAATCAGAGATGCAAGTGACTGCAAAGGAGAAAAGAGAGAAAAGGAAGGGTAGTGAGACAACTGCAGACTAAGATAACTTTGGAAACAGCCAAGCATTTTTATAGCTCACTGATTAGGAATTAAGTATTACTTTATGTGAGGGTTGGTAGTAAGTTTGATGTTTTGTCACTAGTAATTCTTGGTCACTTGCTTACCAACAACAAAGAGATGGTATTTGTATTTTTTTTTTTCAATCCATGGAGTAAACACAGTATGTTATATTTATTTTAACAATAACTCTGCAGAATTTTTTCCTGGGATAATTTCCCTTCTGAAAAACATAATTACATTCTTTGGGAGTGCTCAAAATAAGTGAGAAAATAAATTTATAGAGATATATGTCTATATGATGATATACCATGTAAGCCATGTTTTGGTATACTATGCAGGTCATTTTCGATAGATAACAAGCCTGAAAATTGTTAGAATCTGTTGGAGACTGAAATGTTACAGTTTATGGCTTAAACATTTTTATGAAGGTCTTTTGCCTATTATAGCAAAGGTGTAACAAAAGCTGCAGGGAAGACCACTGCTCCCTGATTGGGTCTCCTGACTGAGGAGTGCCGATTTTGCTGCAAGAAAGAGGAGAATGACTCAGCCCTCGACTGCAAGTTAATAGAGATGAGATAAAGTGACTCAAGTCTGGGCTGGGGGAAAAGAATACATTCACAAGAGGATTAAGCCCAGCACCTTTGGTGTGGAAGCCACAGCCCCAGGTTTTTCTGCTGCCAGGCTCACACAGATCCCCACACCAGAGCGGGGAGGAGGAAATGTTTTGGGTGTGTGGCACAGCCTCTGGCCAGATGCAGTGAATGCCCATCCTCCGCTGGGCAGACTGGCCCAGCTGTGGGGCCTCCCACCCCGGGAAGGCCACATCTATGGGACATCCACGTGAGGGACAGCAGAGGGGTGTCATGGCCCATCAAAGGCACCCCCAAGGGGGTCCCAGACTCTGCACCAGAGCACTGCACATGTTACTACATGGTGCAACAGATCCAGAGTCTTGCAGGGACAGTGTCAAACTGGCCCCTCCTCAGGGAGGTACCTGTGTGCTCCTACCTGCCCAAACGTATATTAATCCACTGGATTCTGTACTTTTTTGGGGGGGACCCTCACCACCAAGAAGACCAGATAAAAGGAAGCAGTAAGACATCATTGGGACCCATGGAAGAGTGATACTTAATTTGTCTCTGTCACTCTCCATTCCCTCCCCCACACACCTGTTTATCTCTTTTTTTTTCTGTTTTTAAAAACTAAGGTGATAAGAACTGATACTCAAGAACAGAGATACATGGCCTACAACAGAAAATATCTGTAAAAATACAATTAAAATTTATTTTATGTTCTTGTAAATTTACATAACTTTTAGAGGATACTTCTTCTAAGATTCATATTTCATAGAATCATAGAATGGCCTGGGTTGGGAGATCATCTCCTTCGAACCTCCTGCCAAGGACAGGGACACCTTCCACTAAACCAGGTTCCTCAAAGCCCTGTCCAACCCGGCCTTGGACACTTCCAGAGATGGGACATCCACAGCTTCTCTGGGCAACCTGTTCCAGTGCCTCACCACACTCAGTGTAAAGAATTTCTTCCTAATAGCTAATCTCAACTTCTCTTCTTTCAGTTAAAAGTCATTTCTCCTTGTCCTGTCACTCCAGGCTCTTGTAAATAGTCTCCCTCCATGTTTCTTGTGGGCTGCTCTGGATTGGACCTGAAATAAAGATGATTTGTCATCCTCAAAGTCATTAAGGAAAGATCAGAGAAGGTAAAATTTAAATTTTACCCTTTCTTTTCATCATAATAGGATATATTTTTTTTTAAATTAAAAAATGAAAATTGTGTTGGGTTTTTTTAAAAAGATAATAAGTCTTACAAATCTGTATTTGAAGAAAGAATTTATGTTGTTCAGTAGTACATTCTGCCATTGACCTTAGAGGGAGCATGACTCTCTTCCTTTGTTTTGTGTTCATTCCTTCCCTCCAAAATTAAAGTGATTACCTGAGGAACCAACAAGAGATAGCTCAGCAAACCCTCCACCTTGACATTTCTACCATTCAAAACAATTTTATTTGACTAATCTAATTGTTCAATGGAAGGTCTCAGAGCTTTCCAAATCCTTTTAGCCCTAGACCTTTTGAACATTATCAGCACAAATTAAATTTTTTTAAAAAATGAGAGATTTCCAGAGACTTTTCAGTGCTATCTCAGACACATTATTATCAACATAACATGCAAAAGTGTGGGTTATCAGGAAACAAGATATAAAATTTGTTATTTAGAATACTATCCAGTAAAATGATGCAAAGCAAAAATGTGGGGGAAAAAGGCTGTCCAGAGAAATTACAGCCCCTTGTCTTAAATGCTGGCAAGATGTAACTGGGAAAATGGATTGCTTTCCCTGTAAAGCCAGAGCATCTGTATTTCTGCTCAGGCTTGCTGGCACTGACAGAAAGATGTACGGAACGAGCTACTTGCTGAAGGATTTCAGTGGCTCAGCTTTATTAGCAGTTGCTCTGGCCTTTGAAGCAGCTAATATTTGTCTATATGCTCTACTGGAATTCCTGTCTGACCCTCAGACACGTTGTCTCAGCCTGTCTTCTCATTCCAATTGCATCCAACAATGTAAAATTGCAGATACTTTGAACAGAATGTAAACTCATCTCAGACAAGCTAGTAATATTCCCTGGGCTGACAGCCTCCAGCTGAGGAGGTACCACTGGAGCAGAAAAATTATGGGAGGGGAGGAAGAAAAAAAAAATTGGGAGAATAAAGGTAAAAAGCTTTTTAAAATTATTTTTTCAGAAGAAACTCCTTCAGTTTTTTTAGGAATAGAATTGCCTTACCCACATAAAAAATCAAAAGGAAGAATATAGCATTTACCTCCTGTATTTGAGCCCCCTCTTATTGATGAGAACTTGAGGTCAAAGTGGGTAATCAGAGTATACAAAAATTTACATATACATGTATATATGTACCTACATCTTTTAATTATTGTTTTCTGGAATCTCTTAGTAGGAATTCATTGCACCTTTGTCCTTTTTATATAGTAGAAATACAAAACCTTCATTTCAGCCTGATATCTTGCATAAAAATAGAATTTTTTATACATTTGGAACAAGTGAAACAAATTTTAAAATATTTCCAAATATTTTGCAGGAAATAAGTTTAAAAATTCTAAGCTAGGATAATATAAATTGTGTTTAATACAGATGTTTGAATGGCCTTGCTGTCTCCTTTTTTGTCTTACACCCAACACTTTATATATTTGCCTAGATGAGATTTTCCTGCAATATTTGGACCTCAACATCTTATACTTAGTCTTTGTAGACTTATCACAAGACACTGAAATGCCTCTGATATCCAGAACATATGCAATACCGCAGCTGAAAGCAAAAGAGTGGTGCATGGTCCCTGCAAAAAATTATTTAAGACCAAGTCACCATATCACCAGATTGAAAGGGAGAAAAAAAAGTCACATGTCAGTGTTTCAGTAGGAAGGTTTGTTAATCTGAAAACCAAATGAAATACAAAATCATGTGAGAAAAACATTAGTCATTTTCTGTGTCATCAGCTGGAGAAAAGCTGAGATGTGGGCAGTCTGATCAAGTAGAAACATTATGGAAGTAGTCATGTTTGTGGGTTGTTGGGTTTTGAGTTGTTTTCATTCCTTTTCTTCTCATCTTGCATGGGGTGATAAACACCTGTCGGTTTTCTGGCACCGTATTCTGAATTTCAAGAAGCAAAAATATAAATAAATAAGCAAAAGGTAGTGTTTCACCAGGAAAACCTGCCCTCTGAGTGAAAACCACGTGTCAGGTCCCTGTGTCAGGTCCTGAGCTGTGACACAAAGGGAAAGGAGAACTGCAGAAATAATGCAGGGGAGAGCTTACAGCTGAATTGCTAATGTATTTCATTAAACCCCTCAAATTTTAAACAGGATTTCATTGTCACATGATGAACAAGTAATCAACATTGCCCTTGGCATAATTTTAATCATTTTTCATTTGTTCTGTGTTGTAGATTAAGGCAGGGAACTGGCTCACTTTTAATAGTACATTTGCAGCAATGGCATGAGTTATTGACTTTGCTTATTTATTTAGAACATTGAGCACCAGAAGAATCCCAGTATAATAAATGTATATCAATTCCATCACCAATGAGGGAGGTAACTTAATCAGTAGGAGTAGAAAGAATATTACAGAAACAGTGGTTTACAAACAGAGCAACGTATATATTGAAAACATTCATTCTTCCACAGCAAAAAAGAGCAATACAAACAAATAAAACTCATATTAATAAACATGAACTGTTAAGAACAAGACACCTGTCTTCAAAAGTTATTTGTGCCTACATTTGCAGTTTGATTATTGACTGGCTTGTCTGAGTTTTGATTTAGAAACAGGATTTCCTTAATGATGTGAAGTAACTATTATAGCTGGCTTTTGTGGGTAATGTATGACGGCAGCGACTTTCTAAATGGATATTACCTTCTTTTTCCTACAAAGACATGTGAAGTTGTTGTGAATGTCAATTTTATTTTGCACAGGTTAGATGAAAGGAGAGCTGGTCTGAAATTTTCTCACAAAAAGCATTTTCATTACATATAACTTATGAAAATTTTTTCTTTTTTTTTTTTTGCACCATAAATGCAACTTTTACGAACAGAACTTTGGAGAGAACTTCTTGTCGGGACAAGAGGAAGGTCAGTGAGTCTCTTAAAAGATGACAAGAGAGGGGAGGTCTCCTGGGGGGTAAGGAGCAAATCTGCTTCTCTGTATGCCAGTAAAATAAACATAGGAAGAGAGAACTGAATTTTGGTATTATGTGTATGATGTAGCTATTCTTGTGTCTGCGGTGTGGAGTAAAAATGTTTGTCTTAATTAATACGCATTTAATGAATTACACCAAATGTCACTGATCAAATTGTCTGAGTGGGACTCTTTCCAATGGGAGAGATAAAAAGAATCCCTTTTTTCTCTCTGCAGACCAGTCAACTATCCAGTAGCTACTTATTGCTTATTAGATGCCTAAGGTATGAGAACACATGTAGTTTAGGTCCTGCTGTGAGGATGAAAGATTCGACTTCTACTGTTTCATCAGGACTCTGACAAAAAAAACCAGAATAAGCTGCATGAAGTTTCAGCCTTCCCTCCCCTTCCACCTTTTTTCCTTAAATATTTGTTAAGAGCTCTTGATTTCATCCCAAGGCAAAGTGAAGAAAATTTTAAAAAGAAAAAGAAAATTGGGATAGTTTGAAGGGTGAGAAAATGTCTTCCACTGATGTATAAGAGTGTTTTCTGAGCTCTTTAAAATGGGTGAAGTTTGTTCCTCTGCAACCTGCCTAGCCTTCCTTATCATTCTTATGCCCACAGGTATTGCAGGATAACAATGCCAATTTTTAATAAGGTGCTTTAATAATCTAGCTTTGAGGTTGAAAGGATAGAAGGAGGTCCATTTTACTTCTCAATTTATGTGGACAACAATGTGAAAGTCAATTCATCTGCTTGTTATCACAGCTTCATGAGCAACAAAATTAGTGATTACTCTCAGCTCAAGAAAGGGCAGTGAACCAACCGTGCAAACTAACACAATTAGAAAAAACATTGACACAATTGTCGTTTTACTCAATCAGGCAAATGTATTCAATTAAACAGTTAATTTAATGCAATCAGTTGTAAGCATCTCTGTTTAGGCAACCTCGGTAGCTACTAATTTACTTTTGCTCCTGGGCGTTTGTTTATGAGGCATTAAGATTAGGTAGATACAAGAAGAGCTGTAAATTTTCTGTATAATAGAGGCACCAGACTTCATACAAGAAACCCTTAGACTTTTACAGCACTTATAAGTGCTGACTATATCTGAGATTTTTGATTTGTCCAGTGCTACAGAAACAACATGAAGTTTCTTTGCATTTTGACATGTATTTTAAAAGTCTTTTTAGCCCTAGGAACTCATGACTTTTTATGAATATGTTCAGACCCATATAAACAGAACTAATGCTTCCCGTGGAAGCATAAATCATGTTCTCTAGGTTTACTTAACCATTTCTTTCCAAATCTATATTTTATTGTTCTGCTATTCCTCCTTTTTCTTCACTGGATTTGTTAAATATTTTTAATGTCCCATTTAGAAGGGGTAGGAATAAAGGCCTTGTCTCATAACTGAGGAGTTCCAAGGGCGTTTGTGGTGGAACACATTCAAAAAAAGTCAGAGAAAGAGGTGAGTACTAAAGTAGACCAAAATTGCTGAGGATTTTAAGTTATGGAAGAGTCTAAGGACAAATGCTGACTGTGAAAGATTGTCAAGACACCTTATAATACCGAGTGGCTGGGCAATAAATATCAGATGAAATTCAGTGTGTTTAAATGTGATACACGTGAGGAAAACCAATCCTAATTTTACATATGAATGCTATGAAGAGCTTTAAGCTGCTTGTTACTACTCAGATGCAAGGTCTTGATGTTATGAAATAAAATCATGTGAAAATGTCAGCTCAATGCACAGGAGCAGACAAAAGAGAAAATCAAATATTATGACTTGCTGAGACTTTATAAAAAGAAATACAGAGAACATTATCACTGAGCTGTGGAATTCCTAGTTTATCCGTATCTTGTACATGAAAGTGTGGGAATCCTCCATATCTTGCATACTTCACCTCTAAAAGAGAATAACTGAACTGAAAAATGTTCAGTGAAAGCTGGCAAAGATACATGAACAAAGACAATGTCTTCTGTATGAGGAAATATTGGATAGGCTAAGGCTGTAAAAGAGAGAATTGGATATTACAGAGCATACAAAATCCTAAATGGCATTAGGAAATAGGAACTAATTGTTCCCATTCCCTTCAGTGCAGAGACTGAGACTCAAAACAAGCCAGTCAGAGTTGATGCAAAACACACAAGACGTGGTTCTCCGTACAGCAACCCAACAAAGAGTGGAACATGGATGCTTAAATTGATGAAAATTGCAGGTAAGACTGGACAAATACATGTAAGGGTAATCTGCAAGGACTTGCTACATGAAAAAGACTACTCTTGGTCTGGGAGAACTTAACAAAATGAAAGTAGTTGGAGGTAAGGAACACTTTCACCAGAAACATCAGGTATACCTGCCTACTCTTGTTCATCCCTTGGCATCCCTTCTTAGGTTTTACTGGGGTAACACATGGCACTGGACAGACCCTTTGTCTGATTCCGTGTAATTCTCAAGCTTTTCTTAAGTGCATTAAAGTATCTTGTTTCACTGTTGGTACCATACATGAATTTTGAGTCCAAACTGGTAGATAGGCTTTTTAAGGTATTTGTTGGCTGCAAACCTTTCCTCAGACTCCAAAACTCTAATGATGATGTGTCTGGTGGCTACATTTAGTGTTTACACAAACAGGATTTTCCATGGTGTTTTGATTTCCACGGGAAGGAAATCATGGGCATACAGGTTAAGAGGTCATTGAAAAAGGATATCAGGATATACCCCGTAATACACCTGCTGCACAATCAGTGGATGGCTTAGGTCTCTGGTTTCTTTTTCGATAGATGTCTAGAAAGCTTCAGAACCATCAAAACTAGGCTCTGTTCTTTCCTTGAATTGGCTCCAATGAAATCATGAAGTTTTCCATCCACCAAACAGATATTTGCTATCAATGTCAGACAGCACTAATCATTAAAGACTGAATTTCTAGGGCTCAAGAAATTCATTTTGACAGAATGTGGGGAGAGATTTGATTTAAGTTATAGAAGTGTGAGTTATTGAGAGGAAGTTCTATTACACTGGAGGCACAACATATTTGGCTTAGAAAAGACATGAGTAGCTACAGCAAACGTGAGGAATTAGTACAACCTATCTCATCTAGAATGTTTGCCTGTCTTTATATTTCATGTTTTGCATTTTTACTCCAGCATTTGTAAATCTTCTCAGAGATCATTTGTTTGGCACAGTTGTGACATGCTTCTGCTCAATGTTCTGTTCATAAAACTGCCTTTGCACTGGGCTGGTGATATAATGCTTGGGAGTTTACATCTTCCCATCAGTTTTATGTCTCAGACTACACAGAGTATCTAATAAATGACTTCTGTACATTTTAAGGTATGTAAAGGTTCTGCTACTCTTTTGAAATGAGTTAAGTTTGATGCTATTTTGTCTACACAGATTCAGAGGTTAAATAATAGGTTGTCATGCAATCTTTTCGAAGGGCTCTTACTCCTTGCTGTAGGCAGAGATCCCATTGGATTAACCTCTTAGCTGTCTTTTGTTTGGGAAACTTTTACTCTATAAAAGGAGGAATATGGAAAATTTCTGTTCACACAGTAATCACTTCTGGGCTGATATAATAGCCTAAGCACTGGTATGTTTTCACTGCTGGTGCAGGTACCTGAAGAGTCCCTACATGCAGCTTGTGGCAGTCAATTTCCTGCTCATTTATTAACACTTCTCACATTTCCCTGGAGTCCTTGGCTATTACACAGTCTTATCCTTAGTTTATGCAATATATCACAGCTTGACAGCGGTTTTTTTTTCAATTAACTGGGCCAAAGTCATAGCAATACTGGGACTTCATTCACAGGCAGCAAGGCTGTGTGTTGTCCTCATCCGAGCAAGGGGTGTGTCACTTCTCCTTATGAACAGCTAAAATAATAATCATTCTTTGTCAAGGCTGCAACCTACAAAGAGATTAAATAAAATACATTATGCATGCTAAAAATACACTAAACCTAGATGTATTCTCACCACATTAGGTGCTAAGTGTAGATATTTCCTCTGTGACTGGGCTTTTTGGCTATTGCCTTTTCTTCACCAAGGATCATATCTCTAAAGTGGTGATATTCATTCAAGAAATTACTATAAATCAGTGGTTTCAGAATAAGGTAGAAATATTTGCTTACAAAATCCCTTCGTTACTGCAGCCCTGGAGATAAAAGCCCTGTAGATGTGGTACTCGGTGACATGGTTTTGTGGTGGACTTGCTAGTGCTGGGGTTAATAGTCGGACTCAAAGATCTTAAGGGTCTTTCCCAACCTAAATGATTCTATGATTGAAAGCAAGGCCAGGAATATATTTGCTAAGTACTCACATTTCATTTCCCATAATCCAAATCAGAGATTAATCAACATAACTCCACATAAGAAAAATAATTACAGGGAGGTTTCATGAAGTTTTTACATTTTTTAATTTGTCTCAGGTGTCAGGGACAACGTGTATGTGTTGAAAAAAATTGTTGCAAATTTTTCATGTTTTCTATATCTACGTAAAAGACCAAACTTATGAAGTCTGTATGAATATGTCTTTTGACTCTGTATCCTACAATTATTAAGAAACATGAATTAATTATCTTTCATTATCAGCTGAGTTAATACCTGGACATATCATCATACCTGGGAGAAATGAAAAATGAGAACTTGAGTAAATTCTCAGCTGATGATAGATGAGCCTATGATTGCAGAGTCCAGGCTACATCATAATTTGACTTCAAGATTTGGGTATGTCTTCTTTTTTTTTTAATGTGTCTGGACAATTTAATCCTGTACTAATTATAAAAACTTCTGGGGAAACTTTTTTCATGCTGTCTGTCATCAGAAGCACATTAACTAAGTGCACGACATCCTCATAGCTTGTGGCAATTTTCTAGTGGTTATAAATAGTTCGGTTTTGATCCCGAAGGTGAGATGGGAACTATGAATATAAAAACTGAATTCTTCTTCCCTGCCATTTTACTAAAAATGTTATTAGAATAAAAGTTTGTATTAAGTGGTGTTGCAATTAAGCCAAAGATACTTATGGTGTTTACTATTTGTGTTCTGTCGTTTTGGAATTCAAAATACTATTTTTTGCCCAATAGTACATGTCTTCAATATATATGACTAACTTAAAGTAATGTGGCAAATAAGAGTAAGAAATGCTGGTATTTCAGTTTGCTGAGGCATTACAAGTGTTTTCTTAACTATTGTATGTTTCAGGAAAATAGATGGATCATTATATCTATAAATTCTTGGCTGATATTTAATTTCTAAAATTCTGATTGAACAAGGATATTATATTCTGTCATTTAAATTACTTTATATTTTCCCTTGCTCTTCAAATATTGCTGTATTTTAATTCTTTTTAGCTTAGAAAGATGAATTTTATTTATTTAGATTATTAGTACATTTATTAATTTGAAGGATATTTCTAAAATTATTTTATAATCAATTATTGTATTGATGCTAATAAGTAAATGATACATATAAAATTGTACATAAATTTAACTAAAATGTAATTTATGTAAACTCAAACCTTCCAAAATAATTTTCTACCCAATTAAAAAATGAAGAAATATTTAATATTCAAAATTCAGCTTTTATTTTTAATATTATTATGTTTTTAAGATGAAGAGAAGGATAATTGAGCTCTAGAAAAAGCTGATCTAATAATTTGTTCCACATCTCTGATCTATCATTGAAGAAAATTTCTTAATTAGCATTTTGACCTTTATGAAGATAATTTAGTGAATCTTTCATTAGTAATAGACCAGGCAGGAATCATGGATTAAAACACTAACTTATGATGATGATGCAAAACCTACTTTAAAATCTTTCTGGAAGTTCCCATATTTACTTTAGTGTTTAATTCACAGAAGCATTTTAGGTCAAGCTAGCATTTGCTGACAGAATGCAAGTTAACAGACCATGAGCAAAATTTCAACCTGATTTCTAGGGAAAGTATTTCAAATCAGGTTTCCTGTCTCAGCTGGACTGGCATTGTTTGTTGTAATACTTCTTAAAATTTTATTAAAATCAAGATCATTAAGAATAAATGAGAACTGGTTAGCAGTCTGTGTAAAATAATTGTTATGATGTCAAGTTCTCAGAGGCTTCAACCTCACTCAGTATACTTTTCCACAGAAACACTCTGACATTTGCTTGGAATGACTTTTCTACAAGAATTTTGAAGCGCAGTAAATAACAGGCTACTTTGGGGCACTACTGTAGGTAATAACTCTCATTATATTTACTGCAGGAACTTGGTGCTTGGTTGCTGTGCTGAGGGAATGTTAACAAAAGTGGAGCTTCTTCAGCTGGCAATATTTGGTGCCTTTAGTGGTCTATTCATGCCTGTTCAATGAAGTGCATAGGAGTTTAAACTCAAGTCATGCCAAATGTACAGGGTTATCTGTTTGTTTAGATTGTGGAGTTATGATTTTTCAACAAACAGTATAGATTTCCTTTGTTTCTATAGGCTTACGAGGCTCTTTGTGTAAATCTTGCCACTTCTGATCTCTAGAAAGTCCTGGGTACCTCAGACCAGCCCGGCTCCCACAGGTAAGACAGCACAGTCTGTCATGGGAATTAAGAAACCTGAGTGCATGGAGGTACAGTCTGCTGGGAAAGTGGGAATATGGCTTCTGTAAAGGGAAATACTGGCTCAGTCTGAAAAGACCAGGGCAGGGCAGGCTCAGTGGAACCTCCAAATAGGCAAGTTGTGGGAGTTTGTGAAGTCGTGACGCAACATGTAAACTGGATGTGGATTTCCTTTTCAACAGCCACAGCACAAAAGCTAGGAAGCACTTGGTGGAACTAGTGAGACTGGTTGGAAACAGATAGTTTACAAAACAGAAAATAAAGCTGTGAGACTTCCTGCCACAGGAAATTGTCGGGGGAGACAAAATTAGCAGGTTCAAGGGATTAGATAAATTCCTGGACTGCAGGTCTAGAAATGAATTACAGGATTAGGCAGAAACATATCAGGAACCCTCCCATAATTATGGCTGCCTGGGAAGTATGAAAACAGACAGCAGAAGATGATTGTTTTTACATGCTCTGCATAGTTCTAAATAGCATTTCCTAATGCCAGTTGAAGAGATTAAATATATAGCCCATGGTTCTGAGATATTAGGACTTATCTTACATTCATATTTTGCAGGTCGCACTGCTCTGCGTTTTCTCATTTGATGTTCAGGTAGTTTGGAGCTCAATCTATTATTTCCTGAGTAGCTCTGCTTTGCTGAAGGCCATTTTGTGCCACCTTCCAGAGAGCACTCATTACTTTAAGAAGCTTCACTGATTTTGGCCTTTAAAAGTTCCTTCATTCTGATAGACTGACACAACAGAGTCCCTGGAAATTTCTTTTCTTCACTTAAAATACAGAGAAACCTACTGAGTTAAAGGAAAAGCACTATAAGTGTCAAGACATTTCCAGTGCAATGTCCTTGACTTTGTGTGCTTCCACCTCTGTAGTCCTCAGGCAAGTGCAGTTCTCTTCTTGCAGTGGTGGAACATGATCTGTAGTGCACATAAGCTAAAGGTTTGGGTTCCCGATGAACAGAAAAAAACTCTGCATATTGACAAATCACGCTGTGTTTTACACTGGAACTGGGTAGTTTTTAATCACGGGTAAAGACATTACTCAGAAGGCCTGTGGGCAGTGGGAAGTGTTACTTACCTGGTGGGAAAACCATGAGGAAAGGGTAGAATCAGCCATTTGTGTGTAGCTGGCTCACAATTTCTGTGAAAACTGAAACTGCCCTGAGCACTTTTTAATGAGCACCATCATATTTCTTGTGTAAAGACTTGTAACCAGACATATTTTTCAGCAAGTAACCCAGCGCACATGTTCCGACCACTGATACATCCTGAAACATGATGATGCTTGTTTATTTGCTTGCTTATTTATTTTACAATTGCACCTCAGGGAAGGCTAATACCTCTGTAGGTGTCCCAAGTGCAGTAGGCTGTGGGAACTGATTCGTAGGTTGTCGAAGCACATCATTACTGACTTGGTTGTGCCACGGATGTGCAATTTGTCATGGAAGGTCACATGGTAATATCCTAATAGAATGGCATATTATTTTTTCCTGGCAATTTGACTTGCAGCTAAACATGATATGTTTATAATTTTATGGTAATTCTTTATATAATAATACCAAGAAAAATCGTACCCAAAAAATGACAAAATGTGATTGTAGCATAGAGCATGAGATTTCAGGAAAAACACAATCAAACACCTCATGAAAAATGGCCTTCCTTCATTATATGTTCCTGTATGCATAAGAAAACACTGTGTTTGTGGAGATAGCTGAGTTCAGACAGTGATATTAAATTATCTGGTTAATATGGGGAAAGGTCTGGTATTCAATCAACTTTTTTGATAGATTACCACTCCCAGCTTTTTACCCATTCCTGCATTTTCGAATAGAGATTAGGGTTTTTAGGCTTTTAAATATAGAGTTCAGGGAGTCTTTGCCTATTTCTTTCTTCTTCTTCCCACACTTTTTCTTCCCTTCTCCCTTCCCTATATCCCCACAGGGTGACCAAACACAGGTATGATACCTTTATTAACCCAAGTAAGGGAAAATGTGTTACAGAAAAGTTCCACAGTTAGAATAAACAGTAAGTGCATAAACTCTGCTTTAACTCAGCAGCTCAATAAGAAAAAAACAAAATAATTAACAAGGGGATCTTAGAGCACTTTCTTCATCAGTTTTTGCTGTTGTTTGGATTTGTTTAGACTGCTGTGAGACCATTACATCAAGAAAATGCAAGCAAGAAAAAAAAGATCTAATCTTAAATTCTGGGCTAGTAAAAACTCGTTCTTGCTATACAAATGTTACACAGGAATAATGATGTATTTTCTTCAAACCTGTTAGGCTGCTTCAAGCAGTAAGTCTAAGACTAACAGTTCATACAAATATATATTTATATATATTTTTAAATGTGTCATTAAAAATATTTTAAAATGAATGAATGGAAATTGTTTTTGCAATATCTTCTTATACTTATTCTTTTGCAATAGTTTGTGACTGGTTTTCTTTGCATCTGAAAGAATAGACTGAAAGGAAACCTGAGGAAGGGCTCTGCATTATTATGTCCATGCAGAGGGGAAGGTAAAGCCTGCAAATATCATATGTTGTAATGAATATCATTAATCCATTTTAGTGAAGCCTGGGAGAAATGGAGCAAGTTTTGGTAAACAAACTCCAGATGGAGATAACAGAAAATGTGTAGAAAAATGGCACTCGGAGGGAACACCTCCAAAATATAATTAAGTGGGCAGAATGATCCAAACAAGATGAATGAGGCAGTATTTTAATTGCAGTTTTGAGAGACTGTTTTGATGTTTGGGGTTTTCGAGGATAAGAGGTTATATATATTTCTCAAAATAAAATTAAACTGCTATTTTAGCACTAGCATTTAGATTTGAGATCTATTGACACTTAAATACTAGTGTTACTTTATGACAGTATTTCTACATGTTCCACTTTTTTTTTAGATTGATTAAGTAATACTGATTTGCATACAAACCCATCTTCTCCCGAGTTACAATAGCAGAATTAGACTGTAAACCATTGCATTGCATTGGAATCTTTTGAGACTGCCTGCCAAGTATGATGATTACTGAAATAAGATGTATTAATGGCCTGTTGTGTGTAGGGACACCTTCCACTAGATCAGGTTGCTCAGAGTCCCATCCAACGTGTCCTTGAACACTTCCCGGGATGGAACATGCACAGCTTCTCTGGGCAAGCTGTTCCTATGCCTCACCACCCTCACAGGGAAGATTTTCTTCCCAATATCTCATTTAAGCCTACTCTCTGTTGGTTTGAATCCATTCCACTTGTACTTTCACTCCAGGTGATTGTAAATAGTCTCTCACCATCTTTCCTGTGGGCTCCCTTCAGGTATTGGAAGGCCACAGTTAGGTCACCCAAAGCCTTCTCTGTTCCAGAACAATTCCAATTCTCCCAGCCTTTCCTTATAGGAGAGGGGCTCCATTCTTTGGATCATCTTGGTGGCCTCCTGTGGATGATGAATACAGGTATTCCTTTTAAGCCTACAGATTTGCTCCTCAATGTGTATTTCCCACTTTTCAGCCCTTTTTTTGATCACCATAGAACTTGCAGCTACAGCACATGAAAAATTTACAGCTGAGCTTGAAAAAAACTAAATAGACAAACTCATAGATGTAGAACCCACTGAAGCTTATTAAACACAAAGATATCGCATTTGGCTCAGGAAGGGTCTAAGCCTCAGGGTGGATGAAGTCACATCTCGCTGTGGCAAACATTTTCTTTTGCTTGCACTCTTTTTAAGTATATCTTGCAGACCACAGGATTAGACTTTTGACCCAGTGTGTCTATTCTAAAAATAGACAAAAATCACTCCAAAATATGTGCTCAGCTGACAAAACTAGGGTGGAGTTACTGACAGTGAACTTTGTGGACCTGAGGGATTAGGAAGAGGAAGAATTTTTTTGCTGTCAGCTTCCTTCTGATTATGGTGCTTCTGAATAAATAAAAATACAGTCTCTGTGACAAGTAGCATTTTTTTCCCCAGTGAGAACTCATTACAATTTGCCCGTGTTGTAAGATCTTTCACCAACAGTGCTATTGCATGTATGTAATACACAGGAAAAGTAATTTTGTGCACTTTGAGAAAAACTGACCTCCACTTCATTAAATGAATCCTACACCAAAAAAATTTCTTTTATCAGTAGCCCTAACTTATTTCAGTTTGTTTTAATAATCAGGTGAATATTAGAAAAATAGAAATATTCCAAACCCCAAACAAGCTGAAAACCAAAAATACCCACAATTAATAATTTAAAAAAGAAAATAGTAGGTCCTAGTAAAACCTTAAACCTCATTCTGCAGTGTTTGAATTTTCATTTTGATATGCAAACTAAACGGGATAGCAGCTGTTTTGGAAGAAAGGATCTACAATCAGTAAAATCTCGCTAAATTAAATAAACACATTAAATTCTGAAAAATGAGCAGGCGTGCAGAAGAAAGTGGTAATAGGTTTGTGCCAAATGCACAAAGGTAAAAGAGAGAAGTTGTCTAGATAATTATATCACAGAGTAACATTTATGGATTAAAATGAATGAAGGAGACATTTGTGCAGATATGGTACATTAGGATTATCACATAAGAAAATGAAGGAAGATTGCTCTGATCTGTTACTGAATCTGCAAGAAACTAGGTCTTTGATGTATGTTTTCTGTTCAGTACAGGTCAGAAGTCTTGTAAAATAGAACAGTAGAACAGTTTGGGTAGGAAGGAACCTTTAAAGGTCAGATAACCCAACCTCGCTTTCAGTGAGCAGGAACATCTTCGACTAGATCAGGTTGCTCAGTCATCCAGCCTGACCTTGAGCCATCTTTGTGATGGATTTATGTCACAAAATAAACTCTAGATCCAAATTTGTATTTAAATCAAGAATCTGAATTTATCTATAGGTTTCCACTGGCGTTCTTTTGTTATTTTGTATCTATCTAAAATAGAAGCTATTGACCTGTATTTTGGGTTCAGTACAGAGAAAGCAAGAAAGAAAAAGAGAACGCAAAATTCTATTTTTCCTTCTTTTTTTTTTTAGTTGCAAATGCCTGCTATAGTACTGTATGTCCCACAGAAATGTCAGGTGAGCAGTAAAATAAAACAGTCTGAATGCAATAAATGGTTTATTCACATTAAAAAGTGGATAGATTAAAAAAATGGGGGACACACACCGTGTGAGCTCAAAGAGTATGAAAAGTGAATACTGAGTTATGATTTTGCTAAAATATCTGATCAATCTGAAAATTTATGAAAATGACATCTGGAAAAGTTAAGGAGTGTTTTTGTGATTTCTTTGTTGGATTAGCAGAAATAGCACAATTTTCTCTTTATTTGTGTTGCATGTTTAACAAAAGCTAGTGAGAGGTAGAAGGCCAATGAATTATAGACAGAACTGTAATCTTCCCCTTGGTGCCTCATGTTTCATATCTCTCTAAATGAAATACTTTTCTTTGTGACAGTCTTTCAGCAAATAAATTTTTTCTGTGGCCTGAACTCTCCAGGGTGAATAAATGCAAATTCAACATTCTGCTGGATTTCATAGATTATTTAAACAGACTTAATGGTATTCTCTTGTATAAAAAAAAAAAAAAAAAA
>VYXC01010478.1:20116-42559 GCA_013397175.1 Platysteira castanea | reverse complement strand
AAAAAAAAAAGAAAAAGAAGAAAAAGAAAAAAAAAGAAAAAAAAAGAAATGTAATGAAGTGAAGATAGTGTACAGTATCATTAAATAGATGTAATATTTAATCAGGAAAATGACACTGCTGAGATGGCTGTTCTGAAATAATACACTCTGAAAACAAACTGGATATAGTCTATGAGCTTCTGTCTGCAGCCTTTTGAGCAGTTTGGAAAAATCATATCTGAAATTCATTTATACTGAAAGTTTACCCCCCAAGACTTTTCTGCCATAAAATATGCACTTTTTAAAGAGCAAGTACTTAACTAATAAGGTTCATGGTCTTTTGAAGCCAGCTTTATGATGTTCTTTCTCTAAAGAACAATTTAATTAGATATCAAAATGTCACCTGCAGTGAATAAAATCCCTAAATGTTAAAGTTAGAGCTGTGTGTTGCCTACAGAACTGAAAGTCAGTGATACATCTATTTTACCCTGTTGCTCTAGAGACTGAGTGGAAGGGTCATAATATTTGTTTACCAGCTGAAGAAACTTATTGTCTAACCTTGGATCTGAGTCATTATCCATTCACACATTAATTTCCACTGGGTTTTGCATATAGTATCAAGGCTTTGGTTTTGGCAGAAAAGAGGGGATAAGTTTTCAGCAATTAATGTGTTAATGATTAATAATGATGAATGAAGGGAATTTATAAGACCATGCAGAAAATATCTTTGAATATAAACAAGGTTATAATTTTTCAGCCAATACTGATAATCCCAATAGAGGAGAGAAGCCACCTGTTAACTCCATCTGCAATTATTAGATTTTTTCATTTATGTATTTTGGATTACAGTAAATAATCACAGAATTGTAGACTATCCTGAGGTGGAAAGGACTCACAAGGATCATCAAAGTCCAATGCGTGGCCCAACAATCCCACCATGTGCCTGAGGGTATTGTCCAAATGCTTCTTGAACTCTGTCATGTTTGGTGCTCTGACCACTTCCCTGAGGACCCTCTTCCAGCGGCCCATGAACCTTCACGATGAAAAATACTTTTTCTAATGAATGCTAGTGTCTCTTACTCTACACTGTAAGAACTACATGAAATCAAAAGACTGTGGTGGATACTTGTGTCAAAGTTGTTCTACAGCAAACTGTAACAAAAAGCTCTTCAAATCGTGGAAGTTCTGAACTAATGTACTTTCTCTTATGCTTTAAAAAATTAAATTTGAAATCTTACTTTATTCAACCGAGGGGGGCAGGGCGAATCCAGATACCATTCCATCAGGGGTATTATTACTGGGTATTAAGCATGCTGAGTAAATAAACCAAAGTATTCCTTCCAATTATTTAGTACAGAAAAGGCAAACAACTGCTTTGAAAACTGTAAATTCTATAGAAACCAGTGTTCAGTGTTTGCTCTTCAATTTTTAGCCAAGCTCTAGTGTCAAAACTTGTGAAATCAGGATATCTGTCTCAATAGAGCCCCAAGATATATTTTAATAAAACAAATAGCTTTATAATAAAACAGAATAGAAATGTAATTTTAAATACATATTAAATTTTCTGCCACTTCAAACAAATGCTGACATTTTTAATCTTATTCACATTTTCTGTGTGTATTACTTATAGATGTAATTTAACAGCCACTGAGTATAGAGTGCAATAGAAATTTGGTTGGGCTATGATTGCAGAATTTCACTGTTAATTAGAGGACATAAAAGAAAATACTAACTTTTTTAAAGATCCAGGACATCATTCTCCCTCTTGGAATATTCTAGCCTGTTTCAATTGCATTTTTTTTTCACGTTCAGATAAAAGTCACATTTCAGGCCAAAACCTATGCCTTAGCTTTTACATAGCTGAAGAGGAGACAGCAAGTAGTAACAGCAAATCCACAGAAATGCAAATCCTGTTCCACAAACGGCAGCAGGAGTGTGAGGATTGGTGTGCCTGGTGCTGAACACCAAGGTCTCCCTTGCGGCAGAGAAACCGCTGCCCCCCAGCCACCACTGTGTAACTCAGTACAACTGGCCTGGAACAGGATCTAATTGGGAAAGTGTAAGTCCATCAAATCATCTTGGAAACTCAGTGAGGAGGAGGCAGACACGACACAGCCCAGAGGCCAGGAAATGAAAGACTGAGGATGTGCCAGGAGATGAAAACTGAGGATGTGCTTCCTTCCTCTGATGCATTTTCAACGTCCATTTCGTCCTGCCATTTGCATTGCTTTGTTGAAGCTGCCACGTGGACACAACACATTTCCTGTGGCCTTTCTCTTTTTTGTCTTCATTTTTCTTCCAGTCTAGAAGTTTAATTCACACGTGGGCAGGCTCAAGCAGTGCTCCCAAATCCATTGTGTATTCCATGCCAGCTGAAGCTGAACAAGCAAGAACATGGACTGATGTCCCCACGGCTTGTCTGTGATGTTCAACAACTTGAAATGCTGCCAAATCTGCTTACTTTCCCCTGCTCTCAGAAACCAGTGAACCACATTCCCGTGCTAATCAACTGCAAACTGCCAGGTGATTTCACTGGATGTAGGACTGGACCCAGAAAGTTAAAATGGGGGTGGAGTATTCAGTGAAATTACCTGTCAAAATCTATTTGTAAACAATCATTCAGTCTGTAGGGTGACTTTGCAACCTTTAGGCATGATTAAACAGACTGACACCTTCGCTTGCATTTTGTGCTGCCTTTTTAAATTTTCCAGCAATCGCTTTGTTTGGAGCTTGTGGCTTGGCACAAACTTCTTTTTTATTCTGTGTTAGCACTAATTTAATGCAAGCACCATCTAAGCAAGGAGAAACTAAATTTTCTTTTTGATGGGTGACTCTTCACAATAAATTACAAAGGGAGTTAATATTGTCAGAACATATATGCAAAATCTTTAAAACGAAACCACCCAATTTGTCTGTTCAGTTGATATTCTTTCCTCTCCATCAGTTTTGGGTATGTTTTACTTCTTTTTCAAGTCCTCTAACTGCCAATATTTTAATGAGGCTGTTTGTAGCTAAAGGAAAGCACAGATTAGAACAGATACTGCAGGAAGTTTGCAAGATCAAAGCTTCTTACCCTTTCAAAAGTCTAATAGGTTTCACTGAAACCCAGTTTCAGTTAAATAAAAATATTGATTTCTCTTTAAGACATAATATTTCCTATCTGTTTTGCAGAAAACATTTAAACATTTTCTTTAATGAATGTGTGACGATTGATTTCTGTAAAGGAGATAGTGGATACATTTTACTGAAAATTTTTTTGCCTAGGTTTTTTTATTGACAAAGAGCTAACAACCCCCAGTTGAGACCACACTGTTTAAAAGTATGATACAGTCTGTATTTCTAGTGGTTTAATAGAGCTTGGTATATTCAGAAGTGAAATCGTAAATTAAATATTTAATTGCTTTCATAATTATTAGTGCCACTGTGTTTCTAGAAGGCTTGATCTGCATTTTCTTAAAAGTAATCTGACATAACGCTCAATTCTTATAACCCCTTTTAAAAACACCAAAAAAATCATATGAAGACCTCTTCTATTGTAATAACTTTGGCTTTCATAAATGGATTTTTGCCTTTCCATACTTTAAAATAGTTATTTGAAAATTTTGGATTAACCATCCAGGACCATGAAAGAGTAATTTGGCAAAGCACAAGAAATTTTCAGAGTTACTCAAACTGTGAAATGAGAATGTTCTTTCATACTATAAAGGGCCATTATAATATAAAAAAAAATCTGCTGCAAGTAAAAATATAAAAGAAATAATTGCACATTTTATGGATAGGGGACAAGCTGAAATAGCAACACTGAAATGTGATTAAAAGCACATTACATCATTCAGTAGCATTGTAACAAAATGTGGAGACAGAATAGAGTGAATTCGTAAAAGGGGAAGACATAGTAGAATATTTTTTCTGTCATTTTGAAGGATATTTCTAATATTTTTTCCTACTTTTCTTCATATTATCTTAAATGTATTAGAAGTTTGTTTATATGAAATTAAACTGACAAGATGAAACGCTTTCTAGAAGCAAAAAAACTGAGCACTCTCATCAAATAAGTTAAATAAACATTTTGTAAAAAGAAATATTTGTAGAAAATATTTCATAATTCATAGTGCATCTTTTGAAGAACTTCAGTGTCAAAGAATTTTTTTTAAAGTAGCTGCATTATCCTTTTTTTGTTTTCTTTGATTTGTTTGTTGTTTTCTTTTTAATTTTAAAATTTTAACCACTTCAGGATCTGAAGTAAGGTAATCTTTGATTCTTTTTAATTTAAGGTTTTTAAATTTGTTTATGTTTGAAATCTCTCAGAAGTCTTAAAGCTAGTGTCAGTTTTATGCTTTGCCTTGTATTTTTTTAAATTAAAGTACTTATATCTATATTAAGAGTGTTTTGTTCTAGAAATATCCGAGATAATTGCCTGTAAAAAATAATGAAATTGGGAGACTGATTAGGGAAATTAGATCTCAGAAACTGCATTTCTCTATTAACCTCCTATGGGGATCCATCAGGATCCTTCTCACCATAACACTTCTCAGTTCTACTTTGAAAGTATCTATTACGACCCACTCCTCAAGGGGTAACTCAGGTTCTTGTTAATAGATCCCTTGGGGAGAACTAGAGTGAAATGACACCAAATTATCAGTGTTTATATAAACATTTGCATATATGTATATATATATTTGTAGGGTGTATTTTACAAAAATTTGTTCCCAATGGAAATGATTATGTATCTGTTTTGGTTATTATCTGTAGTACTGTATCAATACAAAAATGACACTTCAGAAAATATATAAAGGAAGGAAATAAAGAGAAAGAAAGGATAAGAGTAGAAAGATATCATTGCCCAAGGATCCAGCAGTGAGACTTGATTGTTGTAATTTCGATGTCCAAAGTGATCAAAGTGATGGTCACAGTCTTGATCTGTCGAGGGTGGGACAAAGCACACGGAACATAAAGTTCAGTGGGTTAATAAACTCTGTGAAGAAACTTACTCTACCCCAGGCAAATCCAACACAACATTCAATATACAGAATTTTAAAAAGGTGGGATCTGCCACGGGCCTATTGATTTGAAATTTACATGGGAACACCCAGGTACCTCTCCTGCTTGAGGAGTTTTACACCGCCTGCTACAACACTGTGGATCTGCTGCAACATTTTGGATTTTGTGCAGTCCTCTAGTAGAAGGCCCCAGAAGTCAGTCTGGGGGCACTTAATGCCTTTTGGGGGTTTATGACCCTTTCTAAGATAAGACAACTGCCTCTCACATCAGTGCAGCTGAGCCAGTTTTGCTGCACCAGAAGGGACAAATACCTTCAGACCTACATGTGAATGCCCCAATACCTTCCCCAGGACGGGGGAGAGTTTTACAACTGATCCAGTTCTGTGAGAGAGGACATCAGCATGATAAAAAGCACTATCCTGCCTTGCAGGATCTGCTTCTTACTGGCTTTCTCCCTTGTCTGGCTCAAAACCCAGCTTGTAACCACCAGTAATGGGTGCTCTTAAGAGAATCAGAGGTTTCAACAGCACACACCCCAAAACTGTATCACTCCCTCTGGAGGGGTGCAAACCCAGCCCCCACAAAGCACCTGCTGCCTCCACAAAGGGCCGATTGTTTTGATTCATTAACCATTAATGTTCCAGTCTCTCACAGTATCTCATTTGTTTTAGGAGTTTTCTGCTCCTGACTTTTACTGTTGCAGTAATTGATAGGAAAACAGGCATTTGAACATTTGAAAATTACAGGTATATTACAGTACCATATACTTCATGCAGACTGTAAACTGGTGACAGCAATCTCTGACATTCATTGAAGCTGCTTAAAATCAAACTACATATAGAATGGCGCTATATGTAATTTAGGATATTGGCTTTTACTTAAGATACCCTATTAGCGTATAAGAAATGCATTCAGCCATATATCAAATCAATAGGCCCGTGGCAGATCCCACCTTTTTTTAACTCTGTACATTGAATGGTGTGTTGGGTTTGCCTGGGGTAGAGTGAACTTTCTTCACAGTGGCTGGTGTGGGGCTGTATTTTGGATTTATGCTGAAAACAGCCCTGATAACTCAGGGATGTTCTCATTATCACTGAGCAGTGTTTGCACAGAGTCAGAGCCTTTCTGACTCTCACACCATCCCAACAGTGTGTGGGCTGTGGGTGCACAAGGGTGGGAGATGTTCAGAGTGATGGCATTTGTCTTCCCAAGTCACCACTGCATGTGATGGGGCTGTGCTCTCCTGGGGATGGCTGAACACCTGCCTGCTCATGGGAAGTGAGGAATGAATTCCTTGTTTTACTTTGCTTTTGAGCAAGGCTTTTGGTTTCCCTGTTAAAATGTCTTTATCTCAACCTATGAGTGTTTTCACTTTTACTTTCCCCCAGTTCTCTCCGCCATCCCATTTGGTTGCTGGCTGGGGTTAAATTATGACAGATAAGGTAGAAGCCTTAGGATACTTTTTTCAAACTCAGAAAAATAATATTTTACTATTTTTTTTCTTTATTCATGACCACCAAATATTTTGCTAGTAAGAAGGTACAACTGTCTTTTCGATTATCTACTCCTCCTTCAGTTTGTTGCAAATTTACTATCTGGGCTATCCATTTATTCATTCACTGGCTGTTTTCATTCTTTTTGTAAGGTCATGTTCCATGTGAAATTGCTGAAGTCACTCAGCCAAATCAAATGTAGCTCTTGGAGGATCAATGTTGTAATGCACCTAGCTTGACAGCATTAATCCCTTACTCTGTAGCACCAAGAGTTTGACTTCACAAATTCAAACTTCCCAAAAATAACAAAATGTTTCAATCCTGTAAATCAGTAACAGTGCACTGAGGAACTTTGTCTTTAATGACTGTGACAAGAAAGTGAAAGCCATCGGATGTCATAAAATGCTTCATCTAATTCCGGTCTAGCAGTTTGCAAATCAAATTAATTACCTTCTGCTTGCTTTCCTGAGACCTCCAGTCCTGTATAGCACCAGGATGTGGGGCAAGGGCTAAAACACTGATTTATGGCAGGAGCCAGCAGAGCTGTGGAGGAGGAATACAAGAGCTCTGTCTGTATATGTGCACCCTGACGAATCGATAAGTAGGGAGCATAATATTCCTGATAAATTAAGATGTACAGCTTCTACAAAAATAGGGTTAAGTGAACATTTCTTTCAGCTCTGCACAGCTGTTTTTGCAGATTGGGTTCCTGCTCCTTAATATTCACTGCTAGCAAAAACTCATGCAGAGAAGTTTTTGTTTAACTTGAATATTTAGGAAATTACTGTTCAATGTATGAATATTTAGTTTTGCATGCAAAAAACCCCAGCATTCATGAACAATTTTATGGGTCTTTTATTCATCATTTACCGTTCTTCTCATTCATAAGCTTCATTCTTTTAGGAAAAAAACCAATAAAATTATAATACTTTGGCAGTCACAAGGCAAAAAAACGCAATAGGTTAATCTTTGCCTAATCTTTTCAAAACATTGTTTATAACAAACTTATCCACAATCCTAAGATTTTTGCTTTGGAGAACAAATACAAAATTCCATTTTAGTTAATTCAATACACTTAATTTAGTACTGAATGATAAGCACAAGGAATATTTAAAATGAGGACTTTTTTTTGAGAGCTTTTAAGGCCAAAGTTAAGCATAAAAGTGTTCAGTTAACCTATTTAATCCCTTTAAAATCCAGAGGATTTAGATTTAGTGTGAAGAAACATCTCAAAGGTTAAATACTGATGGTAGCTACCATTTAATAAAATTACCAGATTTTTTTCCCCATAAGTGGGAATTTTAATGAAAAAAATAATGGGGAAATACTGCAGAGAATTATTGTGCCAATCAATAATAATTAAGTAATGGGAAAAAAAAAAATCTAATCTTCTTTTTTCAGTGTTTAAAATATGTAATGCAAAGATAATTTTAGGAATGTCTTTAGACTGGGATATTAGACCCCAAATACTCATAATTGCATCTTGTTGATTTTCCAGGATCATCTTCTCCAAGCTCAAGAACGGTCCATGCCTATGTGCAAGAAGCCAGACGAAGGTGGCAGAAGGGCTGCAAAAGGTGAACAAGTAGCTTTTGGCCAAACTCAAACATTGAAAGAAAGCATACAGTAAGTGGAAGCAGGGAAAAGTGATCCAAGAAGAATATAGAGACAGTGTCCAACCATGCAGGAATGGGTCTAGGAAAACCAGAATCCTTGGTGTGTATGTCACAGAGTGATACTGAGACCACCGTTGTTCAACATCTCAGTTAATGACCTGAATGGTGAGACAGAATCCACCTCCAGCAAGTTTACAGAAAACTGGTTGGTGGACCAGAAAGTTGTGTTGCTCTTCACAGGAGAGCAGGGTGACAGGTGTCTTGTCAGGATANAACTGGTTGGTGGACCAGAAAGCTGTGTTGCTCTTCACAGGAACCTTGTCAGGGTGGAGAAATGGGTGAAGAGGAATCTCATAAATTTCAGCAACGGGAAATGTAAAGTCCTGTACCTGGGCCCCTCAGGGACACCAAGTTATCTGTGATCCAGCAGGGATCAAGGTCAGCAGTCTCCCAGGGTCCATTAGACAAGAGTTTTACCAGCAGATTGAAAGAGATGGTCCTTCCCCTCTGCTCAGCCCTGGTTAGGCAAAGCTGGAGTGCTGGCCCAGCGCTGGGCTCCTCTGTACAAAAGACATGGAGCTACTGGGGTAATTCTTGTAAACAGCTACTCGGTGATTAAGGGCTTGGAGCACATGACACATGAGGAGCACAGAAGGCTTAGGGGAGATTTTATCAATGTGCATAAATACCTCATGGAGGAAGTACAAAAAGTACACTGAAACACAGAAAAGCCATTTATACACAAGGAGATATTAACTGTGAGGATGATTAACCAATGGAGCATGTTCCTTAGAAAAGTTATGTTGTTTTTCTTCTTGGAGATACTTTAAATCCCACTGGAGTGGCCTGCTCTGGCTTGGGGGCTGATGGACCCATAGTACAAGGTGCAAATGGAGTCCATTGGTGGGACCATGCCTAGGGATAGAAAATTCTCTGTAGTTTATGGTGAACTCAAAAGGCCTCTCCCAGGATGCTTTGTTTCATTATGCAAATATATCCCAGTTCTGCTTTCCTGGTTGGCCAGTTGGCCTCCCCGCCCGCTTATACCTTATCTGTTCTTTCCCTAGAAAATTCTCCCTTCCTCACTCTCCCACTGGACTTTGTTCCTCACCCTCAGATTTTCCCATTGTTCCCATACCCCAGTCCCACCTACATACCACCCCTGTGCCCTCAAGACCATTGGTCCCTGATGCTTTCCTCAGCCCTATATATAACCTTGGACCCTAAATTGTTCTGCGTCTTTTGTCAGTGGTCGTGTTCGTGTGTGGGGGTGGAATAAACCTCTGCCATGGAAATACTACACAAGGACCCTTCCTGCCTCTTTGCTGTGGATTTGCCAAGAAAGCTATCCAGTGTGTGTGAGTGTGTGTGTTAGTGCTGTGGCTTGCCGAGTGACTTTCTGCTGGAGTTGGTTTGGGAGATCGTAGCACCCCACCAGAACACCCCCAGAAACTGGCACTCCGACTCCTTAGAGGAGGGGGTTGGCTAGACAGTCTCCACATGTGCCTTGCAGCCTCGGCAGTGTTGAGAGTAGCAGCTTTTGCTTTCATAAGAATCAATCATCACTTCAGTTGCTAACACTTGTCTAATCTGACAAGTTTAGGACGAGATGATTTGCAGCTTTATTTAACCTTAATCCTAACCCTTAAATTAAGGTAGATTTAGATTAATTTTGATAAAAGTAATTAACTTTCCCACTGGAGCAGAGAAGATCCAGCATCAGTCTCAGTGACAAAACTGTGCATCAGTGCAACTGTACCGTGTACTGTGGATGTTCTTGCTATGCTGGAAAGTGGTGCTGGAAGTCCCTGAAGTTCTCCTTTCTGGAACTGCATCTCTCAACATTCTGGTGGGTTCAGCACTCTCTCCTCTCATTTTCATTGTGCATTCTCCTGAAACAGTGGTACAACAGTACTAATGACACATAAACCAAACACTCCAGCAACAACTATCTGTTTGCTATTAATTTGCTCATTCAATCATTTCTAACACATTACTTGTAAGAAATTGATTGAATATTTCTATTTCTCTACTATTTCTTCCAAAAGGTTGCGCTTTCTGAAAGGTAAGAGAAGGTCATTTAATAAGTTCTTGGCTTTGTGAACACTGTAATTGTCAGGATTTTTCTCCTATATTTCAACCACAGTACTGGGAACAGGAAAGCAGAAAGCTCTAATATAAGTTTCAGACTGTGAAGATGTTTTTACAAGTAGGCATCTTCCCTGATAGTGATGAGAACTGGTAGATTCTGATATAAGGAAAAAGATACTAATATTTATCTATGCATCTTTTTTTTTTTTTTTTAAACAAATACTTTAAAATCCTCTCAATTTCCCTCCCAGTTTTAGTCCATATAAGAAGTTTGCAAAAGCAAACTTCATGTCCTAGCTTGGCACTCATATCAGCTACAAAATGTTCATATTTGACATGTAAGCTACATGTGAACATATGGACAATGGATGTATGCACATCATGCATTTAATACTCCATTGTCATTAGAGTTTTAGGAAAGAAAACCCCTCCACACTTGGAATTTCAATTTCTTGAAGGTATACTCTGACTGTATGAGTATTTACCCAACAGAGTAACACTATCACTAATGTGAATTGCTCGATTCACTGGTCGTTCTGTTGCCTTTGCTTTGAGCCATGACAGTCGCTGTAGATTGGCCAGTGAATGAACAGAGTGGCCACTGTAATCCTTCAGGTAATAGTAACTTTGACATCCTGCTTTGATACACCACTCTAAAAGGACGAAAATGAAAATATCCAGAAATTAGATAATCTTTAAAAATAACTGATTAAACGAGGAAAGAAAATAGCATGAATCTATCTTTCAGCTAAATATAGAACCAAGACACAGGAATGAAACACAAGAAGTTCCATTTTACAACAGTTTCTAGTTTTGTAGATGTGAATGGTCTATTTTTTCCCCCTTTGGCTTATAGCTCCACATGAAAGGTGGACCCTGTAGAACAGAATATGTTGCCTGTTCTATCACATTTATAAATAGTGAAAAATAACATGACAAGGATTATTAAGCAGCATAAAGCAAGTAAAAGAATAGAAGTAGAAATAACAAGGTTATCAACATTCTTCCTGAACAGTTATTTCTGTGAATTATGCTGGTATAGCTCAGTACATGTCCACTAACGAACAGGCAGAAACTAAAAAAGTAGCTTTTGAGATTTTACTTTTGCTAAATGGTTTCCGGGACAGAGCAAGAGTGTCAAAATAATAGTAATAATAATAATAATAGAAAATCCCTAAATAATCTCTCTTTAAATTAAAATCCTGCTCCTTTTATGACACTGAAATATTTATTTAGTTGAATTTCAGTATATTATAGGCAAATATATTTCAGATTGCTACTTCAAATATTCAATTACTTCCAATAGTAGTTGAAATAAAAATGTTAATCAAAAGAGGATTGTAATGCCTTCCAAAATCAAAGTTGTAGCAAAAGTCTAGAAGCAAAAAAACCCCCAATATTTTACCACCATCCCACTAAAAAGCAAGTGAAAACATAAATTGCATGCAGAAATGTAAAAGTGATTTCAGAAATTCTGTCTCATATTCTGGATCCATCTCTCACTTTCCTGCCTCCCTTTGCAGGCAGCTGTCAGACTGACAGTCCTTCTTCCCAGAAGTGTGCAGTCAGACTGTCCAGAAAGTACTTCTAGCTGGATAAAGATTAGGTGTAGTGGGTGGTCAGAGCCAGCACTGCAGAGCTGTCAGGGCAGGTTTACTGCCAGTACAAAAATAAGGACCCCATGCCCACTTGTCTGCACTCGTGCATTAATGTATAGTTGGAGACGAGTCTGAGAGTAGCAAGACCATCAGAGTGTGTCTGTACGAGCCTTATGTCCGATTAAAGGAGGAGGTTGGTATGTGGGCTTTGTAGGGTAAGGTCACTTGGTAGGGACCAAAAGGACTGAATAGGCACCCGAAGCCACCAGGGAATCACAGCAGACAGGGCAGGAGCAGGATGTCACGGATGGGTTTGTGTCGGAGGTCAGCATGTTTGCTGCAGCTCCCTCCTCTGCATGTTGGTAGTGAGCTCCTGGGAAGCCTGGAAGGAAACCCACAGTAACCAATTTCTGTCCCAGCTTGCTCAGGTTCAGGGATGTGTATCAGGTATCCTCAACTCAACATACCTAGCATGCTAATTTATGATGATCTCTTGTGAAAGAGGCTTATTCCAACTCATGGCATGAGTGCCACTACTAAGTCACTCTGTCCCTGGCAGATGGATCCCTGATTCCTGACAGTGACATCAGCTGTTCACCTTCACCAGCCAGGCTGCATTTCCAGAACCTTGGGGAGATTAACCAGCGCTCTCAGGAAATGTATAAAACTTAACTCAGTTTTTGCTAGTCATATAACCCCTTGTGTTACCATCCCTGTTCATAGGACCATCAAATGTCACTATTATTTTACATCTATTATTTTTATCTTGGCACTGTTGCTGTGGTTTGTATAAATATTATCCAACTGTAGATACAATATGCCACAGCATATTGTATCCACATCCAACCTCCTCTAAGTGTATTCTTAGTTGCAGGTTTCTGAGAAGTATTTTTACTGCCACTCTCTTGCTCATATCCTTTCTGGCTAAGGTAGGGGTGATGCACACAGAGATGATGCAAACAGCTTTAAAAGCACTCCAATTTACATTTGCCAGGGCTACACTCACGTCTTTGTCCAGCCCCCTCTGCCATCAGATCAAGGAATCACATCCTTGCCTCCTAGGGGATGCAGACCAAGACACTTAGAGAAGATTCAGTCCTGAGAGTCAGATTGCCACAGCTGAGAATCCATGCCCTGTTTCAGCCCTGGGCTGTTTGGTGATGGAGAGTCTGGCAGCACTAGGTGAACTTTTAAGTGAAATAAAATAAGTTTATTTTAATAAAATACAAAGACTGGGAAAAAGTAAAAAGCAATTGCTTTCTTTTGAGGCAGACAAGAAAAAAAACCCCTAAGTATAGCATTCCTTCTCCTTTAGCTCTCACTCTGGCTTGGTTTCATTTTGTTTTCTCTGTTCTCCCCTGCCAGTGGAATAACAAGTCAGCTATCTCTAAAGTCAATTCAAACATCTCCCAGGAAATAAGCAGCAGTCTGTTAGATAAATTTCAGTCTTTTCTTGCTGAAGAGCATACTGCTCTAAGATGAAGTCTCTCATTATATCCTTTTTTCTTGGTCGACTTCTGCTGAATGGAAGTTCAGCCCTGGGTGTTCCTATAATCTCCAACACTGAAAGTGATTTGATAGGGCATTATCTCTTCTCTCCTGCACTGCTCTGCTGCAGTCACAGTTTCAGTCACTTACCATCGTTAGAAAATTCATTCCTATGTGGAAAGAGCCAGGTAGGTTTAACCGTTAATTGACTGCAGAGTGTACTGGAATTTCTCCCTGACAAAAAGGTAAGTAGGGAATGTTCCCCACTTCTCTGAGCATTAACTAAGGTATATAAATTTTTAATAGTGGTAACTTCAGAACACTTACTTGATACAGGCCTTGATATCATTAACACAAAAAAGCCCTTGAAGGTCACTGTGCTTGGAGACAGGACTTCTAAATAGAGATGCAGTAAGACTGTCTTTTAGAATCTCTAAAACGGAAATAATAGGGCTTGGGAATACCTCTAAAAATATTTGTGTCAAAGCACAGGTGAGAAAGATATCTATGATATTCTGAAGTGCTTTTGTCTGTATCCCTGACCATTCTGAGCATAAACCAGTTCATGCTACTTCTTTATACTATTGCTGCTAAAAGATTGGTACCATTTTACGTAGTCACTGGGGCAAAAGTGATGTAGGGTATAAAAGATAGCAAATATCATAATGATATATTCACCTCACTGGTCACCAAAACCGGACTCTGTATTGAATACAGCTCCGACCTGAAGTAGTCATAATGAGCTCATTTGTTTGCCCCACTGAAAAATCTGATCTGCATATGTACTGATTTTTCATATATTTCTCTTGTTGAAAAAGAATGTACACATGGGGTTGTGTTAATGGAATAAACTACTGGAAATTGGCATCTGTATTTCGGTGAGAGGTTCTACATGGAAGGATCAGACCAGAGTTAAGTTGGATGGATTTGGTGCACAGTTTCAAATTCTTGTTAGAATTTTTTTGTTTCTTTCAGATATTTATGAAGTTGATGCAAATACGTTTCAGAGTTAAAAAAGAGTAAGACATTCCATGTCAGCTGAAAGTTCGTTAAAATCTGTGATTGCACAGATTGTTCATAAGACTCAAAAAAGGTGACAAAGTGAATTTACACTATTTTTCTCGCTTAATTATGGCATTTGTGGCACACTAACTATTGTCAGAATCTGTGAGATAGGCAATGATTTGGCAGAATAAATTAAGCTGAGAGCAGCAAATTTGCTTTCCTTTTCAGTCGTGAGAATATTCAATCTCTTTAATAGATCTTGTTATATACACTGTTTGAGGACCAGTAATTATCAGGACAAGGAGGATGAATTGTGCCCCTGATAGTGTCTCCTTCAATTAAAGCTACTTTTTCTAGTCTATCCAAAAAATACTCAGGACATACATGTTTCAAAGAAGGAAACCCACAAAATTCTGCACATAAGACACAGTATAGCAACAGGTATTAGAATCCTGTTAGATAAAAACTACTCGTTAATTAGAAAGACTGTACAAACTCTCATACAAAAAAAATAGTGGTGTTTGTGTTTCTTATTCAAAATGAGAAGAGCAAATAAAATACCTGTGTGCTAAATATTAAGTAGGAACTTAACACATTTAGGTGTCAATCTAAGGTAAATAGTCATAAACCCCGCAGTGTTAGTGCCCCAAATTAGCTGCGCTGGGTTCTGCATGTTGACAGGAGAGAATAACTTTGCAGCACAAAAGGAAGAGGAGGATCTCCAGGTGTTACTGTGACAATGGGAACAGCATGACCAAGACAGGAACTAATCCTCATGGAGGGGGCTTTGATCTCCTGTCTCATATCCCAAAGAATTAATATTCTGTCTATAATGGCATCACATATAGCACAGCTGGGTAAGGGGACCGATCCTCTCTCTTTTTTATTTTTTTAATTTACGTCTCTTCAAGCAATAACATCCTTGCTCTTTTAAGGAATTGATTTCAGTAGAGGTCAGAAATCCATATTGCTTAGCAAGTAAATATTGTCAAGTAAATAATGGTGGTGAGGAATGTAAACAATGACATTTGCTATTTGACCTTAATTAGCCCACAGGGTCAATGAAAAATTTCTGAAGGAATCATCCTTTTTGATTAACCAGCTAGGAAAAAACCTACCACAAACCAAACAAAAAGAATGAATGCAGTAAAATGAAAGAGGATAGTTAAAATCTTTTATAATTTAATCTTAAATTGCTCTTTTGTTTTCATTCAATGCTTGTAAATAAGAAGAAATAGATTCCGAGTGTGATATTTGGTCAGCTTTTATTTTTGCTCGAAGTAATTTTGATTTTGGAGTACCAATTGATTTTATATCACTTCGTTATTATACCTTCCTTCAAACTAAAAAATATTTTGGTAGCCAAAACCAAATTAGAATAATCTAATTAGATGACTAAGCAAAAATACAAGACCTATGTTCCATAATTATAAAAGTAAAATTTAGGAATATTAGAATAATTATTTCAATATCCTACCTATCAAATGTATGAAATATATGTAGTTTATGTTTTACTGTGAATAGGTACAGATGCACATTTGCATAAACTGCATAGGTGTGTATCTAATATTTACAAGCACACTTTCATTAAGAGAACGCTGAAGTTGCAGTGTTAGAGGAATTTGAGAAAGCACACATAGTCACGGACTGCCATTTCATTAACACTGTAGTCATATTTCCCTGCATTTATTCACATGCTGAAGTGTGGCCTGATGTGTGCACACAGCTTGGACATCTTCACAAATGAATGTGGGGTAGAGTCATGTACAGAGGCTCTAATGATCTTTACCTGGAGGTTGGCCAGGTGCCTTTACCTGCAAGTTGAAACCATCTGCAAGTATGTAATGCAAGCTAGGGCCATTTTGTACAGTTTTAGGTACAGTTTTAGCCATCACCTTCCTACATGCTGGAATACCAGACCTTGTAGCTGCTCATTTCCCCAAGGGCACCACACCCCAATTTCCATACCATACTTCATTTGTCTTTCTACTTTATTTAAACCATACATCAGGAAAAAGAATGCACAGGAGTAAGCAGTGTGTCTTTCCAACTTTGATGGGGAACCAGCACAGGGTTTCACCAGGAAATTGTTCACAGCCTATTGGCAAACAGGGAGACAGGTCAGACAGCCTGACTGGGAGGCTCTTGGCCCCCACAACTTTCTCAGGAGAAGGGACTTCAGCTGCATTTCTAAGGCCTCCTGCTGCGATGGGATATGCTTCATGTAGAGAACAGTGAAGGGACCGAGGGCCCAAACAAAGCTAATCAAGTCACAAGAGATGAAAAAGAGAATAAGAAAATCCGGCTCTGCAGAGTCATGGCTAGACCAAGTCATGACCCAAGAAATCCAGCCTACAAAGGACAATGGAAAGTCCTTAGCACCTGGGAGATATTTTAGCCAAAAATTTTGAGTGAGAGGTCTTTATTCCTGTTGCGTAGAAAATGTAAACCTGTTGTAGGACTCCCCAGCCAGGGAAGATTTTTGCTGAGTCCCTTTCATATCTGTGACTACGAAAGATGACTGATTCGTGCCAGAACATGTAAATTACATCTTTACATGAATCCACCTAGTGAAACCAATTGCTTCTCTGACTTGGTGAGGGGGAAGCATGGAGGGAATAAATTTAATATAAACTCTAAATATACAGAAAAAAAAATTGTAAAATATAAAATCAATAGTTAGTTATCTGTAAAATCTATTACTCATATAAATCAGAGTTACCTTGTAGTAAAACAGGTTAGCTGTGAGATGATTAGGATTTTCATTAAACATTTTTCTTCCTTTTTTCTTTCTTCTTTTCCTGATATTTTAGAAATTGCACATTCTGAAGCCTTTTGTAGAGAAAGGTGGTATCTCTCAATTTTCTATATCTGAGGATATATTTCAAATTAGAAATTAATTCGAAGCCCTCCAAGAGCACATTAAAAGGGACCACTGTCAATTATCACTTCCAATATAGACAGCCATTAATCCTGAATATGAAACTAGGGCCCAGGTTAGAAATAATAATAATTGATTGAACATGTAATGACGTTGACTGGATTGTTTTTTTTTTTTCTTCCACCAAAACTCTTCCCGTTTTCACTTCTGATATAGTCTTTAACCTTTAGTTCTGTTATCGATACAATAATTTGGATTTTAGTCCACACAACCCCTTCTGCAAAAATATCCCAGCCCTTATAAGAGTGTGTCATTGGTTGAAAAAGCATTTAGAAGCATGGCAGAAGAAAGAGAAAGATACCCAAAACAGTAATCAAGATGAAGACAATTTCTATATTTTAGCTTAGCACTTAAAAATAATGGTTCTGGCTACATAAATCATTTAATGTGGCAGTTTTTATGCCATTTGGATGTGTTGAGACTTGGTGCTAAGGATCAGCTACACCATGTGTGTGAGAGAGCTTTATTCTCCTATCTGCAGGAAAAGTTGCTCGTTTAACAAGAATTTAAAAATTAAAAATGGCTTGCCTTCAAGACCTGAATGCGTGAAACTTGTTTTGCAATCGATGTAGAACACAACTGGCCTGCTGCAAGAAAATACCACCTTGATGATAATTAATATGTTGTGTTACAGCAGTTTTAGCTCACAGAGATCTAGCACTTTACCTAAAAGAAATCCAGGTACTCTTTCTCTAATCAGTGCCTTTTCTGAAGTATTAATGCAATTTATCAATTGGAAACTGTAGAGCAATATTATTAGAGAATTACAGAAATAACATTTTCAAGGGTTTATTACTATATTCTTACTCTGATTTATAATTAAAACACCTACAAGTATGTAGAAATAATACTAAAATTCAGGCTTAGGCCGTGTAAGTGAATATATTTATGAAAAAAATATTTTTCAGAGACAAGGGGAAGCTGTGTAACTTCTGATTTGTGTTTCCAAAGAAAGAAGAAGTGACTTATATCCATTTGAAAGCTGCTTAAAATGTAGGAGCGTACATGGTCACACATTCATATTCCTGGAATATCGAACATTCATGAATAGCAGAAAACGTTTTATTTCGAAAATTAAAAATGAGTAGCTGGGAAAAACCTTATTGAACCATATAATCTTTTTAAAAGCCCTATAATCAACCAACACTTAGGATCACAAGACATCTAAAATGTGATTTGCAGATATAGTTCACAGCTTCAAAACATTTCTAATATCTTACCAGAAAGCTTGTTTTTCTGTAAAGTAGTTTTGGGTTTGTCAAAAGACGATATATGGATTACATACCTCTATATATATATATATATTTAGCAATAATAAATAATTGAAGTTAAAATGTTCTGATCATCTTTAGCTGTGCTTTTTCTGAGGTTGAATATCTGAGTAGCACTGTTTAAACACTGTTAAATTATATTAACACCAACTTAATATGCAGGTGGTGACCTTGCTAATAGTAATTTGGTAGCATACACTGATTATATAATAGTACCTGATGTTCTAAGAACTCTGCATCACACAAGCAGAAAATGGAAATATATATTAATATTATTAATGGTTTCTGGGTAGCTAACCAGTCTTCAAAATATGATCTTTNTTGTTTTGCAATCGATGTAGAACACAACTGGCCTGCTGCAAGAAAGTACCACCTTGATGAAAATTAATATGTTGTGTTACAGTGGTTTTAGCTCACAGAGATCGCTTTACCTAAAAGAAATCCAGGTACTCTTTCTCCAATCAGTGCTTTTTCTGAAGTATTAATGCAATTTATCAATTGAAAACTGTAGAGCAATATTATTAGAGAATTACAGAAATAACATTTTCAAGGGTTTATTACTATATTCTTACTCTGATTTATAATTAAAACACCTACAAGTATGTAGAAATAATACTAAAATTCAGGCTTAGGCCGTGTAAGTGAATATATTTATGAAAAAAATATTTTTCAGAGACAAGGGGAAGCTGTGTAACCTCTGATTTGTGTTTCCAAAGAAAGAAGAAGTAACTTATATCCATTTGAAAGCTGCTTAAAATGTAGGAGCGTACATGGTCATACATTCATATTCCTGGAATATAGAACATTCATGAATAGCAGAAAACGTTTTATTTCGAAAATTAAAAATGAGTAGCTGGGAAAAACCTTATTGAACCATATAATCTTTTTAAAAAGCCCTATAATCAACCTACACTTAGGATCACAAGACATCTAAAATGTGATTTGCAGATATAGTTCACAGCTTCAAAACATTTCTAATATCTTACCAGAAAGCTTGTTTTTCTGTAAAGTAGTTTTGGGTTTGTCAAAAGACGATATATGGATTACATACCNTTTTTTTCTATATTTTTAAAATATGTTTTCTGAAGAGTATGTGTACTGGCAGTAACTTGTGTCTGTCTTCATCCTTGTCAAATCCAGTGACTCACGATGGTAAGCCCCTGTCTCAAATCAATCACGACATATTGATCCTGTAGATATTGCATTATATAGTGGACTGATATTATAATTTACATTTGAAAAATTACTTGCAGCCTAAAGGTAAAATGTAAATTAATGTGGTTGGGTTTCTACTCTAAAGAAAATGGATGCTATAAGACTGATGTTTGAATAAGAAAAAGAAAATCAAAATCATTCAACGACAACCCTAATCAGCCATGACAAAATTTGTAGCTGAAGCTCTATAAATTACTGTGTGACTTCTCGAAAGGGAAAATTTTAATAATTTGGTAAGAAAAGTTTCTTGCATTAATTCAGATCTAGTTAGGATTCCACTGCAAAAACAACTTCTTGGTATTTATCGCCATCAGATTTGTAGGAGCTGATGAAAGCTTTTGTAATGCCTGTTGAGCTGTTGCTTTGGAAGGAGGGAAAATCGCTTCAAACTAAAACTAGGTAGGTTTAGATCAGATTTAAGGAAGAAATTCTTTACTGTAAGGGTAGTGAGGCACTGGAACAGGTTTCCCAGAGAAGCTGTGGATGCCCAATCCCTAGAAATGTTCAAAGCCGGGCTGGATGAGGCTCTGGGCAACCTGGGATAGTGGAAGGTGTCCCTACCCATAAAGATGATCTTTAAGGTCCCTTTCTACCCAAACCATTCTGTGATTGTATGAAAAAATAGGAAAGGGCCAGGAAGAAGGAGTAAGAGAGAAACAGCTGTACAACAACTGCCTTTTGTCTGAGCTTTGAAGTGAGAAGCTCAAGTTTCTATTTTCTGCACCAAAGTTGTGAGGTCACTTTAAACAACTGTTAGATAAAGTACAAAATCCCAAGCCCAAACAAAGCCATGGTTCTTAAAGGAGCATTCAATTTTCTCTGCGTTTTTAACTAATAGAATCTAAGCTCTCTGTTCTGTAGTGCTCTCAGTTCAGCAAGACTCAAATATCTCACCAAATTTAATGAAATTTCCATGTGGAAACCTGCCCTTTTAATGGACAGTGCAAGATTGGAGGTCAATTATGGAAAAAAAAATACAAGAAAAGCTAAATGAAGGCATCAGTCATCAAGAATGGGTTGTGAGAGGAAGAACAACAATAGTAGCAGTCATGGTGAAAGTAATATCTATTTGTGTTTGCTTTTAACAGAAATATTCAAACCTTTTATGAGTTTAGTTTCTTTTTAACAGCTTTTGAAGCTTGATTTTTAAATAGGAAAGAGATCTTTCAGGAAGATCCCTAAAATGTTCCACTTGCTGTCTTTGAAATGAAAATGGTTTTTGTTCTGAGCTAATAAGGGGTTTGTTTTAATTTCACAACATGTAGAAAAAAATGGAAGTTGCAACACATCCTCATGCTTCTGAAGTGAATTTTTCAGGACTAAAAAGCCATAAGATACTTTTTATTTTTTTCCCTAACAGTTTTAAGTTGTTTTTAAAGCATATATATATTTATGTTTTTAAAGCAAATATTAGGAATGTGGTAAAAATACATGTGCTTATAGAACTGTAAATACCAGGCCTAACCAAGTAGCTAGATGGATTTTTTTTAAACTCAGTTACTTGCTAAGTTAAGTTACAAGCTAAGCAAATTATGCAGTGGAATTATATCAGAGTCCTTTAGCTGCGTATTCACCAAGGTGATGCATTTAGTCTGTTGTTTCCTGTACTTCTAGCACCTGGGGGAGAGATGAAAAGTTGATTAATCAAGGTATGCTTCTTTTCCTTTCATGTTATCATTTTGATTAATTAATAATTACCCAGCTCTTTGCTACCTTTACTAGCTTCTTCTTGTGTACTGTCAGGTTTGGAAAACTTTTGAACTACATGACTTATCTCCTCAGAACACACGCTGATGCTTTCTTAAACACTTTATCTCATGGCATTGTGTGCTGCAAAGTGCCAGAGAATTGTTCATGAGACAGACAATTGGATTTAAAGTATATCAAATTTATGCATATACATATACGCATTACATGTATAGGTGGTTTTGTGCAATTAATATTCAAACCCATCAACTGTAGTTGATGAGCTGCAGCATGCAAAGAATTGTTAAATAAAGATTTTTAAGAAATAAAAGAAA
This sequence comes from Platysteira castanea, assembly GCA_013397175.1. NCBI lineage: Eukaryota > Metazoa > Chordata > Aves > Passeriformes > Platysteira > Platysteira castanea. Next base: position 20,840 of record VYXC01010478.1, on the reverse strand, counting down.
AACAGTATATCTATCAGTCTGTTTAAAAATCTAATTAAAAAGTTGCAGCCACCCTAAATGAAAATTTTCTAAATACTTGGGAGGTCTAGCTTATTCTAAAGAAAATGTTAGAAATATTTCAATAGTTATTTAATTTCTATCAAACATTATGTTGTTTATTCCTGGAAAATTCAATAATTATTTATATATTAAATATAATTGCAAATTTCAGTGTCTTTTTTCTAAGAATAAATTATTGAAGTCAATCAGTTTGGTAAAATAATGAAAATAGTTTGGCTCCACTGTATCTCAATTCAAAACATCAGGTGAATGAAAATAAATCTTAGTATTATGTGGATAGATTGATATGTTAATTGAATAGAATCCCTTACAATAAATGAATGACAAAGAAAATACTTTTGTGTATTTATTTTTTCCCTGACTACAAATTCACTGCAGCACAAATTCAGAACAGGAAGAGTTATTTTATGTATCTTGTTTTTAAAGGATAAAATATCGACACAATTTAAACCTGACTTCTGCATTGATGGTAGGTTACCAATAGCCTTCGGCAGATTTTGTGCAAGGTAATTTTGGTGCATCCGAATTAAGAAACAAATTTTAACTATCAGTTGAGCCATTTAAAATTAAGGGGCTGTGTGTTAAATGTTTAAATGAAAATTCGTGAACATTTGTTTAAAGTCCATAAACTGCAGGAAAGAATAATAGTTTGCAAGCTCAAACC
>VYXC01010478.1:0-19861 GCA_013397175.1 Platysteira castanea | reverse complement strand
AGCCACCCTAAATGAAAATTTTCTAAATACTTGGGAGGTCTAGCTTATTCTAAAGAAAATGTTAGAAATATTTCAATAGTTATTTAATTTCTATCAAACATTATGTTGTTTATTCCTGGAAAATTCAATAANTAATAGTTTGCAAGCTCAAACCCAATAAAACAAGACACTTCTTGGTAGCTTTTAAGTCCATTTTGTCACTGTCAATCTTTAAACAGCTAATAAACCTCTTAGAATGACTTAGAGGAAATCCTATGACATTCTAAGTATTGAGTGTAAATCTTTTGTAAATATACCCACTTTGTTAAAGACAGCGTGGATGACCTGTGGATGTCTGTGGATGTCAGTTGTTCAAGTAAATCAAAAGAAAGGTAGTTTCAGAGTGGAGTCACACTGAAACATTTCAGTGACAAACACTTCAGCTAGCTTTGGAAACACCACACCCTGACACATAACCAACAGCTTTTTATTTCCTTATCAATTATAAAAAAAAAAAAAAAAAAAAACAAAAAAAAAAAAAAAAAAAAAACCCCAACAAAAACAACAAAATGTTCCCCAGTTTTGAATACAAACTAAGATAGATTATAGATGTTAATCGTGTCTTGAATCAAGTGTTTTGCTCAGTCATTTTTCAGTAGAATAAAGGAGACAGTAGTAATACCTAGGATTTATAGAGACTTATGATTTATACCTATTAAAGGACTTTATAAAGAGGGAAATCTATTTTTTCTTCCTCTTTTAAGATAGGACAATGGAAACAGAATGAAAAGTGACCTGCTTAAATTCATCTAGAAAACCATGACAAAATTTAAAACTGAACTCTTACCCTTGATTCTTTGTTGAGGCTCAATCTGTTATAACACAAGGAACCAGAGAGAGCCGAAACTGTGCAGTGCTTGAAGTCTTGATATAGAAAGGTTAAAGGCAACAGCAGCCTGTGAATGCTACTCTGCTCCTCATTCAAGCTTACCCAGTGGGGGGAAGGCTAGGTCACTGTGGACATGACTTGAGAAAATCTAGGGGGAAGCTTGAACAAATCATTTCTGATCTATGAATGAAAATGTGGAAGCTCAGTGTCTTTTCTTCTGCTCGGCTGCTCCCTATTCAGTTGCAAATAAAGGCACTTCTTTTACCGTGTGAGTTAATAAAGGAAATGGGTAAGATCATTCTCTAGACAGCAGCTCAGAGGATTTGGTGGCAACGAATGGTCACACCATTTAACCTGCTTAGACAGAGGTCCAGGAGTAGCTGTGTTATCTGTAATGAGCTCATTAATGTCTGCAGTCAAAGACATATATTTTAAAAGCTTTCCAAATAGATACAATACTTAGTTAATCAATATAACAAACTTCATAATATTAAGGAAAGTATGTCTCCATTGTTCTTATTCAAATTCATTCAAAATGTTTCTAAACTTATGCACCAATCATCTTTACTTTCATTTAACTCTTATATCATCCTCACATATATCAAAGGTATTTCTCTTTAAAATTAGGTTGGTTTAACTCCACCTTTCTTTTTTCCGTCCTTTTCTTTTTTCTTTTGTCTGAAGAGCATTCATCCATTATTAGAACTGATTTCATAAATGATAATAATGAAAAGCAATGTTTTTTCTGGCCTGACTCTTGACACGAGTCCTACTGATCAATTAAAAAAAAAAAGTATTGCATTGAACCATCTCAAGTTTTAACATTAAAGGCATTCCTCTGTTTTATTCAGCAAGTTTGCTTCTCACATATTTTTAAATAAATGCAATTAGATAAAAACCTACTGCTGAAAATCAAGTAAGCCTTCAGTTAAGACTCACAAAAGGTGCTTGGTTAGTTAATACTTCAGAAGTTGAAATTTAATTAATACAACATAGTTCAAAATGTTCAAACGCATGAATTTTTGCAAAACAGCAGCTGATGAACAAAATACTGGGAAAATAAAATAAAAAAGAAGTTGAGAAAAAGGATGGCTCAGGGGATAAAATACTCACTTTCATCTCTTTGATTTTGTATTCAATCATCCACAGAGGACACAGTCTACATCACAAACCCACACCTAATTTATCAGCGCGGGCATGGTCCTCACCTCTTCTCCCATAGTTCATGACTAATCTATCATGGACTTTTAACAGCCTCTAGCAGAAGAAAGTCTTCTGGCAGGTCAGATTCATGGTCACTATACAATAAGATCCACGGTCTACAGCCAGAAATATTTTTATATTTGCACCTCCCTGATACACACAGCTTTGAACAATTTTCACATGAGTACATTCTCAACATCAGTTCCCATATAATTGTTTTCTGAAGAGATCCTAATAATATTCTTCACCTTATTCATCTCTTTGTCAGGGAAAGGCTCTGAAGTTTGTCCTAAAAATTGTCAGTGTTCACCATGTTACTTCAAATATCTGCTTTCCCTTTCCACATAATTAAAACAGGTAATTATTAGAAACTTCACCTGATCGAGTATTCGTTGTCTTTTATATCTTCCACATGAATGTCATCAAAGTTTCCTCTTTATATTACTGACAGGTGAATAGAGTTCAGGACATCATATGTGAAGAGAGGTAAAATGTTCCTTTTTGTTGTGAAATTTTAAGCCATTTTCTTCAAGTGCCTTATTTACTAGCAGATACAAACCAGTCAGGGGCTATAATCGATGCTATCTTCTGCAGAGAGTGCAGGTGAGCTCTGGTTTATAGTGGAGGCAGGAATGCGGCAGGGCCCTGAGAGGGGCTGAGCTGGGGTCCCCTTGCCCAGCCTGTCCTAGCTCCAGCTCTGGGAATGCCACTGGGGAGGGGCTGGCAGACCCTGGCAGTGCTGGATGGACAAACGCCCTGTGGGGGTGCAGAGGAGCTGTGGGGCAGCTTTCACCTCTTCCCTGGAAGCAGGGGAAAAGGAGCGGGTGGGGAGGGGACAATGTATTAAAGGAAGCCCCAGCACTAAGGAGGAAAAATATCTTGCCATCAACACCACACTCCTCTCAGTGAAGACCTCAGGACACTCATAACTCATCCTAAACATCCTCAGTCTTCAAGAAGACTTAAACTGCCAACCTTGGAACACACCAGAACATGGGAAACTGAACACACTGGAACTGGAAAGGGTGGGCATAACTCCAGAGGAAAGGGGCAGATACTAGAAACACTCAGATAACAATTTTGGTATTTTATTAATAAGGCCTTTCCCTTTTACTTGCATTGTTTGGACTATTAGGGCACCACAGCATCGACTGCGCTACTATACTCTTAGCTCTAGGAAGATGAGCAATTTGCTTTCACCCATAATGAGGTTTTGTGTAACTAGAGGATACAAGAAAAGAGACTCTGACACCTGCTAGGTTGAGCAGAAAGAGGAAAAGAAGAAGGTTTGTTTACATTTCTCGTACTTTATAGGTTTCTCAATTCCACAAGGGATTGGAGGACATGTCACTTCCTCTTCCATCCCACTGGAGAAAAAGGATGTTCATCAAACTTTCTCTGATAGTACAAAAATGTAAGCAAAAGAACAGCTAAGTAAACATTGGCTATTATTTACATTAAAGTGTGTGAAAATTTTCTGACTCCAAGGTTACAACTGAAGGCTTAGCTAGAAAACAGGACAACAGTTTTGGTTTTAACAGAGGAAACACAGTTCCTGCAGAAACACTGAAATGCAGAATTAGCCACAAAGACTAGTCCTTTTTTCTGCATCATTGATTTTTTCATACCAGAAGTTTATCCTAGTAAAACAAGATGTAATTAGAGGATGGAAAGTCAGGAAGCAGACAATGCATGTGATTTGTTTCTCTCTCAGCATTGCTTGTTCACAAGGTTAGGAATCCTTTTCCGAATAGAGAGAATTGGTGCTACAGCAGTACCAGTACGACACAGTGACTGCATCAGCTTGACTTCACTGACATTAGCTCTTCACATTAGCTAATGTCAGTGGACTAATTAGCACTGTGGTGCTGTACTTTTGAAGTTAATGTCCTAGTCATCCCCACATTACAGCTGTAGCACGACGGAGTCACTCAGTGGGGAAGGGACTTTGGGAGGTCTGCAGTCACACCTCCTGCCCAAACCAGCAGGGCCACCTCTGGGGTCAGACCAGGCTGCTTAGGGTCTTGAAAGGAGGAGGTCTTGAAGGAGGTCTTGAAAACCTCCAGGAATGAGGTTTAAAACAGTTAACTCCCATGCTTGACTGTCCTTGAGAGAAAAAAAACTTTTCCTACCTACCCTTAAGCATCTTGTTTCAATTGATACCTGGTTTTTTTTTGTCCCAGCTCCTTCCCTGCAGCCATCTCTTCTCCAGGATGAAGAAGTCCAGCTCCCTTAGCCTCTCCTCACATGGCAAGTACTCAGGAATTGATTGGTTTGACATGTATCCTCTTACCTTTCTCCATCTTCTAGATGCCTTCGTTGTACTCGGTGGTCCAAACTGCTCAACGTGATCTAATGAGTGATGAATAGAAGGGATAGAGCAAATAATAATATGGTTTATGGGTAAAATGTTATTTGCTAATGCATTACTAGAATTGTTCAATATTATCAAGTGTGTACTTGAAAAGGCTCCTTCTATTGTTAATGCAGCCCAGGAAATATTTATGATTCCATAAGAAAATGGTGTGGGAAAAGGTCCCATTAAATGCCATCACTGAGTGTATTTGTTTGGACAGTCAACAGATAAATTGCGCAGAATAGTGAAAGATAGACGATGATTAGTTTGTATTAAGAAATTCAAAATGAAAATGAATATAGTAAGAAGCAGGTCTTTCCTTCTGAGAGTGATGTGGGAAATCAGAAGTAAAAATATACTATTTGGCTTGTGGTGGTAATAACTCCATTTAAAATTGGACTAAGTATGAGATATACTTAATTACTTGTAAAGATCTAATTTCCAAGAAAAAAGCTTGACATATATTTCTGAAGACTTCATTCTCCTGCTTAGTCTAAACCCTAGGTTTAACATGAGGAACAGCAGTTAAAAATTCCCATCCCATGGTATGTTTCTGAAGAGACAGAAGGGATGTAGTTTTTGACCATTCAGTGCCTGGCAAGTGCGATGGCACTTTCTGCCAGGGTGCTAATTACTCTCCCCTGAGGCCATGGTTTCATTGATCTGGACTCTTGGCTTCTGGCAATTGGATCGAGGTCACAAAACTCATTTCATGTAGTTCTTGAACTCTGAATTAAAGGTGTATGTGTACAAGTGTTATTTGTAACTCATTACTCTGCTAGAACTGCAGTAGGTCAGTGTTAAGACAATTTAAAGCTGCTGCCTGTGTGCTAACCATTCTCTCAACTCATGGGTATTAACCTTTGGAAACTGGAGGAATTCCCTGTCAGTGCCTCACTATGGAAGCAGCACCTTAAAGAGGTGTTATTTCTGAGAATGACATCTTGGTGTCAGCAAATACTAGAGTTACATGCTGTGTCATTTCAAAGAGTACAGTCTTCAAAGAAAGGTCTCTCAGGAAATCGATGGAAGGCCATAAATAAAAACTTTGATGCTATTTGGGTGGGCAAGTTACTACAGTGACCACAATTTTCAGCTGGGAAATTGGTCATACTGTCATTTTCTCCTGACCTAATTTTCCGAGTCACTGCTGGCTACAGTTATCGTTCTACATTTGTATATTAAGATTGTCTTGGTTTGAAAGACAGGTGTCTACTAAGGAAGGCAGGAGCCTCCCTTTGGAATGGAAAATGTAACCCCTTTCCCTCCAAGTTACTAGAATTTTGAAATTAAGGGGCTTTCAGGCAAAGATATGAGGAATAGAAATAACAGTTCTTTACTAATATATATATATATATATGTTTATAACAAGCCAACAAACACCAATAACCGTGGCAGTAACCCCAAACAGAACCAGCCCCCAGGGCAGCCCTGNGCTTTCGGCGCTACAGCGCAGTGAAGCCTCAAAGCAGCAGCAAAGGAACAGCGGGTGTGGGGCAGCCACGGCCCGGCTCCCGGCGGGGCAGGGAAAGGCGGGCTTGGGATCCTGAGGTTTTCCCCTGAGGCACCTGAGCAGATGGTGAAAAGTCCCTCTTTTAGTGAGGCAGGGTGTTAAATAGGGTCCCAGTGCAAGTGGCTGCTCCAGCCAGCAAGCTCCACTCACGGCAGAAGGAAGGGGGCAGGAGGCAGGACCCTGCGGTGAAGACACAGCCTCTGTCCCCTCCAAATGCCGAGAGCACAAGAGAGCCCCTGTACCCACATGTGGTATTTTCCTCTAAATGGTTTGTTCTGTTCCCCCCTTTTAAATGTATGGTATATCCCTAAGCTGTAACTCTGCCTATCATCCCTTCCTTGGTACTCCAATTGGTTCATGTTATCGAATTCCTCCTGCCCCTGGTTCCCGTTGGTTCCTGAGACGTGTATCCCTCCCCTATTAGCTGTTTATTGGTTCAGGCCTGGTACCCGTGTGGCTTTGAATCTGTCTTAAGGAGTGCCTAGGCGTCCGCTGGGGCCTTACCATTCTCACAACACCCACGCCCTTTTTCTCAGTTCAAATCTCACAGCACCTCTGCCCTACAGGAGAAAAAACCCCAAGTAAATGAGGGCAGCTGGATCCTTCCCCCTGTGGCGAGGTCTTTTGACTCTCTTAAGTACTCAGTAATTTGTCTCTTAGCAACATGTATGGGGAAAAATTCTTTAAGAGAAATAGAAAAACAAAAGGAGAACTCCTAAAACCCCAACAAGGATCTATTTTGTATTATTTATCACTTAATATATCCTGCTTCACTGTTTATTTCCCATTCTTGCTTTGAATCCTATATAATGGAATCCTGTTTTAGTTTTGGTTTGGTTGGTGGTTTTTTTCGTTTCTCTGTGCCTTCTTGTGCTTCATTGTTTTCCCTTATTTATTATCCTGTTTCTCCATTTCTCCTCGTCCAGTGCTTTTGTCCAAGTACAATGTGTTCATTTCCATCTCTGTAGGAACATGGATAAGAGGCTATGCTCATACCTGTGATAGGTTGGGGAAAGCCTGTTTCCATATTTATATGGACAGTTCATCTTCTTCCCTTATTCTTTCCAGCTGAAGTTATGGCTTACACTGCAGCTCCTTTGCTGAGAGAAGCCAGACTGATGGGATGGGCTGGAGAAGGTCTGACACTGGTAGGACTTTCTGGAACACTTGTGGAAACTCTGAGGAAACCAGAACTCACAAAATTAAGCTAAAAGTCAGGTGTTACTAGAATGTCATGGGTCTAGAAAACCCTTGGTTGCTTTTCATTTTCATTGCTGAATAAATGAAGCGCATTTTAAATGCATGGAATCATGTTTTGTGAGCTCTTTGAAGTAATGCTTGCATTTCTTTCTTATAATTTCTGAGATCTTCCAAATTTCCAATACGAACAGAGCTGAACAGAATAAAATTTAAATTAAAAAAACCTTTAAAAAAGTAAATAAACAGAGTAAAGGATATCAAGGGAGAAAACTGCTTTGGTATCAACTTACAGGAACAAATATTTGAAAAAAAAATTGGTTTTACACCTACACATAGTTGTACAGGAAAATAGAACTATATAAGTAAAACACATAGAATTTCTAGTTAAGAGATTTCTTTTGCTTGGAAATTTTGACCTATAAAATGGGGTTTTAATTAATCTATTTTTAAATGTCCACACTACCATTATAAATTGATCATCTAGATTCTTGTATGGTCAATTGTGAGAAATCTATTTTGCATTTCTTCTCTTATCTTACGTGTTTTAGGATAAGAATAATGGTACTCTAGAATTGTTTGGGGGTTTTTTCCTGCTGAATGTAAAGGCACGCTAAAAGAGTCTCTCAAGTGCAGATATTGTGGGATTGCTCTTAAAACAAGAATGTGATTAACATGTAAATATTTTACAGTGATGACCTAAACCAGACATTTCTAAGTGGTCCCCAACTACTGCATTTTGATATTTGTGCCTGTAAGTATGAAACTTTAGAAATCCTGACAGTAACTTAAATTCTTAAAATGTTATGGTCATATCAGTCAACTGGACTAATGAAAAATGTCTCCTGAGCTGCCTGTAAAATTGATAGTCTCAGCTTTGACCTGCTGGAAATGAAAAGTCTTTAATTGCTCATCATGAAAACAGCATGGCTTCTCTTGGTGAAAGTTCAGCACACCTAGCTGGCGTTTACAGAATTAGTTTTGTCCAAAACCTACTGGCAAGTGCTGCCCATAAGATGTTGTTTTCCTTTCCCAGACTGCACTCACACTGGCCCTACATTCTACAGCCCATGAGGAGAGATTCCAGAGGGCAAAGCACATTGCTTTGTGCAGAACAAATTATAAAATGCTGCTAAACCACAGTTAGTTAAACCACTATTTTTTTGAAAGGCTGTAGAAATAATATAAATAGTGTGAGCTCCAGTGCATTGTACAACACAGCATGTCCTGTACTCCTCAGTATCATTCTGTAATGATACTCTGTAGTGATGCCATTACAATATTACTATGTATCATTACAGAATATCAAAATAAAAATTAATTTACAAGAAAATTTCCTCTTCTTTTTCTTCCTTGTGAAAGTCTGACTGTGAAATTCCCAGCTTTCACTGAGATTTGTCTATCTTCATCGATGTACAAGTCTTTCCCTTTACTCTTGATGATGCGATGATGAGGAATAGTGTATAACTGCTCTTCAGGAATTAGCCACAAGCATAATACATTTTGTAAAGAGGCAAGCAAGGTGTGCTAAGCACACGTACCTCTAAAACACATGGTAGCAATTATTATCGTTACAACTTCTCTGTCTTCACCAGAACAAACAGAAACGTCATATTTCAGAATCCTTTCCTCATAAAACAACCACAAAACCAACAACCTACAATGTATCATTTCCGGCCTTGAAATGTCTGTGATGCACATTAGTACGTTGTATCCAAAATAATTTTCACAGTGTTGTTCAAATAACTAACTGTGTTGATTTAATGTTGCACTTCTGTCAATCTTATACTGCAGCATCACCAGTTATAACATCAGCCATTAGTTGTGCAATATCATGAAAAAGACAGCCTGGCAACTGAACTTGGTGATGAAATATCTAATAACTGGTAGTCAAAACCAGTTGTCAATACCATGTATTTTACAAGGATTTCAAACCCAATCCATGATTGTCTTAAAATGATAGATTTTTTTTCTACCTCATTACTACAAACTGATATTTTTAGTCTTATAACTTCACATGATTATTTCCAAGGACTCGTATCTCCTTCATCTCATTATATGCAAGTAATAATATTTTGATGAGGGAAATCAAAGTCTCAGTAGGTTTCTTTTACTTATATTTAATCAGATATGTCTCTAAGAGTTTTAATAAACAGTGAACATCATAATATAATCGATAACCATTACTCCTAAAAGTACGACTGAACTCTTTATTCCAATACTTGCTGACTTTGTAAATGCTGTTGGGGTCTTGAGGATTATCCATATGCATGAGTTAGATATATACAAAAATATCAACAGAACCAAGGTCATAAGTTACTGAATGAGCCTTTACCTCAGTTATTTTTGGACCACAAGCACATTTTGCTAAATCTTGAGTTGTGTCTGCTACATTTGCTGATGGCCTCCAAGCCAAATTTTGCTCAACCTGCAAAACAGGCTCAGGTTGCCTTGTATATTTAGCTGAGAGAAAGTCTGTAATGGTTCTTAGGTTATCTGAAAAGACTGCCTGTCCTTAACACAGGGATTACAGTAACATACTTTATTGTGCAATTTGCAATGTTATGTTTGAAATCTCTCCAGGATAACCCAACCTGCTGAGCATAATTTCAGAACCTAGTAGTACCATTAAAAATAAATGTTCTATTGACTATTCTACCAAATTGCCATTACAAAAAATGGCAAGGGTCATCTCTCAGGGCTACCCTAAAATATTTGATCTCTGTCCCACTGCACAGTGATTCTATACTGAGCAGTCTGATGTTTGAAGACCGTGCAAGAAAACCCGAACAAAAAAACCCCTTGACTTTCTTCATTTAAGACTTTGAAATGAATGCTCAGGCAGTGAAAAGAAAATATGCTCCTCTGCTTTGCTTTATCAAGTCATATTACTTCTCTGCTTAACAACACTAATAAAATAATGCAACCATGATAACCTAGAGAGAGCCCTTGTGTTAAATGTATGCCTGAGTCTCTCTCATGGTATGATTTCTTGACCTTCTTCCAGGTCTCTCATATATGGTGTGTCACTAATTATTTACATCTTTTCCAGACTGTCTGTTCCATAGACTATCAAGTTAGTGAAGTGTTTATTTTTGTTCACTATACGAGCCATTGATATATGGGATTGGTAGCTAGTAATATATAAATGCCTGGAGTTCAAATCCATTTTTGTGTTTGACCTTCATAATGTGAACAAGTAGATATAGTTGATGAACTGTACTGAATGAATTATATTTAGACAAGTAACTAGGTCTAGGAAACGCTTCATTTTCCTTGGATTTTATGACTATGGTTCTGTGCTCTTTATGCTTCTAATTCTCAGCAGTTTTAAAAACTGAGTGTATTTGCAGCCGTATTTTTGAATTATGCAGCTCATCTAACTGACGGTAGAAATACATGAGGACCTAAGAGGCAAGAGAGATTTTTCTGCAGAAGTAGTGTTCTGCACAGCACAACACTAGCCCACTGAAGTCTTCATTTCACTTTTCTCTGCTCTCTTTATGTCACAGACACAGGAGTGCAGCTATGCTGGGAGGACTTGATAACATTGACTTACTCTGGTCAAAATCTCCAGAAGGAATTGTGCCAAATTTGCAGAAGATACTTGTGGCTCAGATTGCCAGTGGAACTTTGGGGAGATCTATTTTGAGAGATTTCCTCTTAGAAGAATACTGCCCAAGGATCAAGATACTTGCATTTCAGGAAATCTTCTGTTTAGAAGGACAAATTAAAGTAGCACTGCAAATCCTTTCTTAACATAAATGAGGGAAGCCTGTCATTAATACATTTTGTGGGGCTGCCATTATTCCCCAGTGCCTTAGGTAACATTTAAACTCTAGGTGTTTGAGCTCCAAATTTGAATTCTTAACATTGCCAGCTACTCACAACTGTCCTGAAGTACTGAACTTTGGTAATTGTATTTCAGCATGTAAATACCCCTTTTTTGGGCACGTGTGGTAGAACCCCAGTGTTGAAATAACAGTTCTTTGCCCACAGTGTGCCAGGCTTTGTGGATTGAGCCAAGGGAAGGCTAAGAGAGGCCACAAAACAGCTCCTGAGTGCCTCTGGGCACCTACACCCTGTAAAATGCTTTTTTTCTGAAACCTGTTTGTGCTTTAATCAGTGTGTTAAATTTATACCCTTAAACCTGTGTTCCTGTGCTAAACTTAAAGCTGGGCTTAAAGGTAAAAAATGAAGTGTAATGGGTTTTTTTAACGGTTTTTAAATTATACTGTTACTTTTCTGACTCATACCCACAGTCTGTGCTCTAGCTTTATCTGGTGATAGGGGACTTGTTTTGTGTGGAGAAAGAAATAGTGCCAGTCAACTAAATATACTTAATTATCAGTGATTTGCTTTTCTTAACCTGGTACATCTGCCCCGAGTGGTATGGAATTGGCACCGGGAGCACTGTATTCATCCATGGTGCTCCACACAGGAGGAATGAAGTAGTCTCCAGTGACCTAAGCATGAAATCTGCAGTGGAGGACACTGCCATGCAGCCCTCACCACATCGTCGCTCTTCCCTTATGGTCAGTCCTCTGCTGATGCCTGCACTCTCCAAAATCTTTCTTTATAGGCCTGTTTTTCTTGATAACTCAAGAGAAATACAGCTGAATTATAGCAGATGCTCTTTCAAATCTGGAAAAAACCCTACCTAAACTGATACCTCTCACTTGCAGCCTCATCCACTTCACTTCTCTTTTCCATGGTGACTTGGAAAGAGATCTGCACAGGTGTTTTAGTAAGCAGTGACTTCCTTTAGAATTATTTGTGCAAGTGACTCGTCCTTGCTCATTATGATATCACTAACTTTTTTTTCAGACACTGAGATAGGTGTCTCTCTGCCTTGCAAACTGCAGGTGAATACAAATATTTTAAAAATACACTTTGATAAAGAAAAATAAGTAATTACTGATGTAATATGTGGCTATATTTCTTGAGGCTTTTTATCTGATATAATGTCTTAATGCATTATCACAATTTGATCTGAAGAGGCTCTGTGATGCAAAACCACCATCTCTTCAGCTATGCAGTAAAATTACCCATTATACTATCATTTTGTTGTATAACTGAAAAGTTAATTGTGACTTTACAATTCTGGATTGGTTGTTTCCCTTGTAAACTCCTTTTGGTTTTCAGAAGTCATATTAATCATTTTATCCTTGCTTGTGACAAATAAATGCATATTTAATCTTCATGTATAAATAATGTGCTCTTTTGAACGTGCCAAACAAAATGTGATAAATGGTAGGGCCATTTTCAGTCTCTCCTTTAGATTTCCTTGTGATGCCAGTAGACAGAAGGAGAATTGAGTCTCAGTCCCTAGGGATGTGTTACCGGTGTAATGGAATTAATAGAGCTGATGAAATGAATAATTCATGATGCAGTATTTGTTGACAAAGCTTCTTAAAAGTCCAGTACAGACCAGCTAACTTGTGGTTAGGAAGTAGCAATCATTGTTCCACCCCTTTTTTTTGTTTTTGTTGGGTTTTTTCCCTCCATTAAACTGCTGTTATTAATCATAAAATAATGAATAATAACTGTCCTTCTATGTCCTCCCCTCTAATAAACTATACCTTAGAAGCGATTGTGGAGTAAAACCAAACAAACCAAAGAAAATATATAAGAAAAACACAATAGATTTCTGATTGAAAAGAGGGATTTAACTTTCCCCAGTAAGATGGAATATACATATGTGTGTTACATACACTAGGATTGTCTTAGGTTACAATGCAAGATGTAACCAAAAGTGTGTATTCTATCACCAGCTGTTAAAACCAGGTGGGGCAGGGTTCTTTATCTCTTCCAGGACATATCCCTGATGACTGCCTCCAGGGGAATATCTTCTATTAATGGGCCATTGAGCCTCACTGCATGACTCATAAACTACATCATCCCATTGTGAGATGCTCCCCCAGGGGGAGGAACCAAGCATTCCCACCTGGATATAATCTGAGGTTTGGAACACCACACTCAGCCCTTGCCTACTGGATTCCCAGAGGACAAGAGCTATACAACCACCACTGGACCTTCAGAGGAAGACCAGACCCTTCTACAGGATCACTGCTTCAACAGAACCATATCTATCACCTCAAGAAGACTGCAGCCACCACTTAATTGGACTGCTACCACCCGACAGAGCGCCAGGTTGTATCCTGACTCTGTCAGGTTTTTTGTACTATTGCATTTATTTTTAATTTTCCTATTCAATTATAGTTCTGATTTTGAGTCTCTCACTGGTTTGCTTTCAAACTGGCACAAGGACCTTCACATTTACAGACCATTAACAGTGCCTGCATGTTTTCTTAACCGTTCCACCCCTCTCTGCTCCCAGCACTTTGAATGCAATCTGCTTTTCCACAACTCAGATCTGTTTCAACCCCAAAATTAGCTACCTGTGCACCTGGGTTCATCAGGATTGCAATTTCCAGGTGGTTTGGGGAAAATAAGCCCTCTTTGTACCTCAGAAAATTTGCACCTCTCACAGAACCAAGGAAACTGACCATGGAGACTTAGAAAAGGCAAGTCACTATTTCCTAAGGATTAAATGCACATCCCTATCTCAGTTCAGCAGTATTTGTTACTTCATATTGTCTACTAATGTGGCATTCTCCTTCTGGAGAACTGTTGAATCAGTCAGTGAAAACACAAAATGAGGAAAGTTTGTGTTTTAAGAAATGATCATACAGGAATTTGGATATCAAACCATCAAAAGCATGATGGAGCATATCCCAGAATTACAGCCTACAGTTCAAAGAACCCAACTCTATTGTAATTACCCTGCTGATTTTACTTTGCCTTCCCGTGGTAGCCTACTGGCCATCAATCAAGGGTGAAGTTGATTTCCAGACACCACTATAGATGAAATGATACTACATGGGATAATCTTGTTTTTAAGTTGGTTTAATTTAAAAATCTTTTGAAGACAACAGAGCTTCAGAGGTAATGAAAAAAACTATTAAAATTATACAGCATTTCAGATGAAGTGCATTAGATACATTAAATTATTCTGAGCTGCATGCGTTTAGATAATGTCTGAATGGGAGAACGATGCAATTCTGGACCACTTCATCTGATTAGAAAATTTACATTATACAGAGTAGAGCTAATGAGAGACATGATGTTGGAGTTATATCTCCTTTAAGCCATCTGGCCAACCTACGTGTGTTCTTAACATTTACTGTTCTGCTAGTTTATCCAGAAGAAGTTTAAAAAGGCAATTTAGTAGACTCGTCAGTAATTTAGAAGATTTCTAATGGAACAGGACGCTTGAATTAACTAGATTAAAGAAGTACAAAGAAGCTCAGTGGCTAAAATTCAAACCAATATAAACTAAGACTAGGAAAAGGACCCACGTTATTAACCATGAAGATAAGAAACAACTGGAAGAATTTGTATGGACATGATGGTCATTTCTAGTCTTTAAAGCAGCGTTGTGTTCTTTTCTACAATAAATGCCTTGGCTCATTAATCACCAGAATAAACCTAAGTTGTGAGAGATTTCTTCTGTATAGGATATATACAGTTTTATTAAATATATAGAAATTTCAGTATCTTGACATATCAGTTGTAAGAAATAAATAATTTATAAATACAGTTGGGCAGAAGTGGTGCAGAATATTCTAGCAAAATTGAAAATATATTTGCCAACAGTATTACAGATATGCAGCCTTCTACCTCTCCTCCTGTGCTCAAGAGAGTGTTTCAATCCATATCTTCTTCATTACCCTCCTGCTGTACACCTCCCTGTAGTCACAGCTGGGATCGAGTTCCTGCAAAGGCTGATAATCAAGAATTTGTTCTCTCTGCCCACTCTTGGAGACAAGCTTGGTCTAATTTAGCTGTGTTTCTGCTGACAGTCACATGGATTCTTAGCATGATGGAGGTGAGTCATTAATTAAAATGAATTCAGAGTAGGTACAATCATACAAGTACTTTTGCTGGTTTATATGTTATTTCTGTACCTCACCTGACTCACAGTGGCCAAAAGAGGGGATGCGAGATGACATGGGTTAAATTCTTTTCCCTTAGAGTTTGGGGAAGCATTAAAAATGATGTAAATTGTGTAAAAAACATGGAGAAAAGTATGACTGCATTTTTACTGCTGTATCATTGCAGCAGTGATATCAAACATTTTCTGCTGCATACATTTTGAGGCACAACAATATTTGCAGATTTTATCCTTTAAATACAATTTTATATCTGCTTAGAAACAGTACATAGTAATTATTTTTTAGCAAAACAAAGTCCTTGAAGCTTCAGTGGTTTACATTGTTGTTTTTTAAGAAGGATGTTTTTAGATGAAGACTTCTGGTGTTAACATTATTACTTCACTGATGAAAATGGTAACACATAAAGAAACATTGGCAGAATTAAGGCAGATAACTTAAAGCTGATATTAAGGTCTTAGTCCTGAACATGATAAGAAACATGCTTATTGAAGTTCATTGTTAAATCTCTACTATTTTCAAGTGCATAAAAGCTCATGATCAATATGAAGAAAAAAAAAGTATTTTAAAGCCAGATCAGCACTATTATATATATTAATTGCCATGCTGTGGAAGTACCACAGCTAAATTTAATTTCAATTTACTTTCTATTTCCTTTTTATATTTCTGTGTTTTAATTGTAAACTTTGAAGTTCCTTATTAGGTCATAAGCTCTTTGCGTTTGGGACAGCAGTCAAATATGCTCTATCAGCTATTAACTTTTACAATGATCATCATTAACTGACATCATCTACTTGTCATCTTCAAATAATAATGTAATATAATGGTATTGCAGTTCGAGGAACTTTTTTCTGTAAAAGTTGCACTTTGTAGGAAAAAAAAGGGAAGTACAACTCACGATGCAAAGAATTATTAAAATGATATTGCATGTGCAAACCAAATACCCATAAAATTCTATGATTATGCAATATTTCTTCCCAGAAAGGGTTGTCAAGCATTGGAATGGGCTGCCCAGGGAGGTGGTGGAGTGACCATCCCTGGAGGTGTTCAAGAAACCGCTGGATGTGGCACTCAGTGCCATGGTTTAGTTGACAAGGAGGTGATCAGTCACCGGTTGGGCTCAATGACCTTGGAGATCTTTTCCAACCTTAATGGTTCAGTGATTCCATGAATACTTGCATGGCAGCAGGACCTGCAGCTCTGCCATTCAATCTGTTTTTACAGTCTCCCAGCAATGAGGAGTCTGCCTTGCACTTGTAATGGATGCATTTGGTATCAGCAGTTTGAAACTTTTCCTTTCAAAGTCACATTCAACCGAAACCTCTCTTGATAGTTTCACAGCCAGAACTTCTTGTCCTATCGTTCTCAGACTTGGATAAACAGATTATTCTTTTCCTTTTTTCACTAGTTTTTAAAGTGTTTGGGCAGTGTTTGCCTCATCATCCTCTTTTGAAGAATAAGGAACCCAAATTTGCTCAACATTTTAAGTTGACTTCTATAATTTGCCTGAATATTCTGAGTAACAGTCTTCACATCTCTTGTGATGTTTGCCAAAAAGGTTGTGCCTGCCAAAGGAGATTTCTTTCCAGTGTTGTGGTATCTGTCTTTAAACCAGCTCCTGCAGCTTGGTGGAAAGCACACGCTGCAGTTCTGAATCCTATTTTTGTTAGTAGCCATTATAATTCATCATCCATTGCTCTTGTAGGAACAGCAGCACTAAAATTTCTCAAATAACTTTTGGGCAAAGATCATTATATGACTTTTAAAAGAAATGGGAGGTCTAGTTTATTCTCTCAGAGAGAATATTTTGCGGCCGTCCCGCGTTTCCGCCACCCGACGGCGATGTCCCCGGCTAGCTCCAAAAAGGTGCGGGACAAGCCGTATGTCCAGGCCCACCTGCGCCCGATGAAGCCAAGGGCTCAGGCGGGTGTAGAGCAGGAGGCTCTTAGAGGACGAGATGGATCCCAGGGTTGAAGGCGATCACGGTGAGAGAAAGCAGCGAGGCTCTAAGGCGAGAGGCGAAGGAGGAGCCAGACCACTGATTGGGTAGGGGAACAGCAGTTTATTCCGCAAACCACAGCCAGGAGGGTCTGAGCCGTAAAACAATGGTGACACGGGATTATAAAGGGGGGAGGATACAGGAGGCAGGGAAAGGATACAGCCAATGGGAATGGGGCACAGGCGGGGCAATGGGAGGGAACACATTTGCATGGGGCCAATGAACTTACACATAGGTAACTGACACATATAACAGCAAATGGAGTACTGAGTAAGGGAGAACATTCTAGAAGGAGGGGTATGGGTTGAGGATGATTGACAAGGCCCGAGGGCCGGGTTTAAGGGATTGACATGGAAGGGCCTGGAAGAAGGGGAGGGGTTTGGGTGATGGGCAAGGGAGCAAGGGCAGGGCTTGACTTTATTAGGGAGATGGGAGGGGAGAAGGGGAAAAGGGACAAACCATTTGTTTTTAATAGGGGGTGAGGGTAAAACCATTATACAGAGAACTTAACAAACATACAGCAAACAGAAAACGCGCACCCCAACAACTCCCCGTTTTTTGTTTAGTTTTTAAATTTGTTTTGTTTGTTATATAGAGCTGTTCATTTCCTCGTAGGGGGTAGATGGCTCTGGGTCATTAACTTGAAAGGTGGAGAGAGCAACTTGTGGATGAAAGGTGCCATAGATTTCTTCTTCTTCTTGGTGGAGCTCTTCGATGTTAGGTGGAGTAGGTAGGTGCAGGGAGTCACGGGATGGTACGCGAGGTGGAGTGCGATTGTGGAACTTACGGAGAACATAACGCTTAACGATAAAGTAAATAAGGAAGGCAACACAAATAATAAAAATGAGAATTGCAACGTCTTTAACCAGTTCTGCCAGCCAGCCTGAGATGTTAAATACTTGCTTCAGCCACCCCTTGGTGGAATTGATGGCGTGGTTCACCTTTTCCGCGACTATTTGGTAGGTGTTATTGATGGCCTCGCCAAGCCATCCTTCCTTTTCCTGTTTGATGGAAGAGATGTGGTCGCGGAGCTCCTGGATCTTGTGGTGGATTGACTGCCCCGGGACCTCTACGTCGAAGCAGCAGGTCCCGTTGCTGTCCATGCAGCCATGGCCATGGGCCAAGAGCAAGAAATCAATGGCCGCACGATTTTGCAGGCTGGCCATGTGATTGCTTTGCGTTTCACCAAGGAGGTCGCCTAGCACGCCTGATGTAATTTTGGCTTGCTTCACAACCCAGCACTCAAGATGACCCAATTCGTTGAGTGCCTTCGCGGCTGCCACCCAGGGCAGAAAAATAGAAGCCGCGATTCTTTTGGACTTAGACCAATGATAAACGTTGGAATCACAGTGTTCATCAAATTTATCTGCACTCCGTTTTGCGACTTTTTGGAAGACCGAATTACGAATTTGGGTAAAGTTGGCGTTGTAAAGCGTCAGGCGGCCCAGAGTGCATGGGCCTCCGTGGTGAAGTGCGGGAATTCCTGCCCAAGCTCTGTCACCACAAATGAAAAAGGTGCCTTTGGGAAGGGCGCGGGGAGAATTATCATGATAGGCTTTGGTGGTTTGTTGGGAGGCGAACATTTTTAGGGTAAGAACCTCGGAACAGCACCACTGCTTGGCCTGGAGTGTTGGTTTGTACTGAGTAATGCTGGTTTGGCAAGGTTCGTTCCGAGGCTTATTAAGGATGGGGTGAATATTAGAAAACTGGACACAATGGGGTGCAAGGGTGGAACCAAGGAGGTGGAATTCAGTGGGGGGGCCTGAAATTGCAGGCAACTGCAACATCCAGGCCCTCCACAGGGCAAGGGGATTTGTGATGGGAAGGGGGATGCGGTATTGGACGCTATTTTGGGTATAAACATAATGACTATCGGTAAGCTTATTTGCATTGCGAACTAAAGTCTGAAGCGCGGAGGGAAAATCACTGAGGTTGGTAAAGGGGACACCGATTAGGGAAGTGGATAAGGGGTTAGCAGAGGTAGGGTTGGCGACGCAGACTTGCTTTTGTTTGAGAGCTCGGGCAAGGGTCACCCACACGTTTTGCTCTGGCTGCGGGACGATCCAGGAGCGGCTTGGCGAGGGAAGGTGAACCACGCAGAGGGCAGCGAGCAGGAGCCAACGGGAGAACAACATGTTGGAAGGGCGCCACGCGGTGGGAGGAAGCATCTGCGGATGATGGAGGAAAAACAGACACGGATTAGTTGAGAGAAGAGGAGTCGGGGGATGGTGTTTCTTTCCGTTTCCTGCGGTCCGAGGCGGTCTTAGCAGATGGCTTTTCAATGTAAGGCTTGATACACTTTTTGGGTAGCCACTTTGGACCTGAGGAAGTGGATACGCAAGCGTATCCTCTTCCCCAGGTAAGCACCGGAAAGGGCCCTTGCACTTCGTTCCTCTCCGGATCTCGGATAAGGACCAAGGGTTTGGGGGATAGCTTAAAATCATCATTTGAACAGAAGTGGCGAACAACAGGGGGGTTGGGTTGTTCAAAGGAACAATTTAAGAAATTGATCGTAAATAAAGCTTTGGACAAACGTAAATGGGGGGAAACTAAATCTGAATCATCCACCTGACGGGACAGAACGGACTTGAGTGTCTGGTGGGTCTGTTCTATGACTGCTTGACCCGTGGGAGAGTGGGGGATCCTGGTCCGATGTTGGATCCCCCATTTTTGAAGAAAATGTTGGAACGCCCTGGAAGTATAGGCGGGGCCGTTATCCGTTTTCAACTCCTTCGGGACACCTAGCACTGCAAACGCGTGCAATAGATGT
>VYXC01010475.1:47282-57488 GCA_013397175.1 Platysteira castanea | reverse complement strand
CCCCCTGCTCTCAGGGAGTTGTGCAGAGCCAGAAGGTGCCCCCGAGCCTCCTTTTCTCCAGGCTGAGCCCCTTTCCCAGCTCCCTCAGCCACTCCTGGTGCTCCAGCCCCTTCCCCAGCTCTGTTCCCTTCTTTGGACACAATGTCCTTCCTGAATTGAGGGACCCAAAACTGGACACAGCACTCAAGGTACCTCAACAGTGCGAGTGTAGGGGAAGAATCACTTCCCTGGTTCTGCTGGTCACACTATTTCTGATTGCAGGTGCCACTAGCCTTCTTGTCCACCTAGGCACACGCTGGCCCATGTTCAGCCGGCTGTCGACCACCACCACCAGGTCCTTTTTTTCATTTAAATGCTTTTCATAGGGAAAAAAAAAATATTTCTTGAGAAATGAGAGAAAATTGGTTGCAGGTTGCCAGCTATGCTATGCCAAACCTGGATGGTTTGTGCCATCCAAAGGCATGATCCTAAGCAGATCTGAAGGGACCCACCTCAGCTACTGTAATTTTTAATGATCTTTTGGTTATTTCCCTACCTTAACCCAGATCTCTCTGTAGCTTAGAGGCATCAGCTCTGTCAGACCTGGCCAGAGATTGCATGATGGCTTTTAGCTATCCTAAGATCTCCCCGCGACTTTTCAGGTTGAGGAATTGTGTAAAGATTGTGTAAAATCCAGGAATCCTGTAAAACAAAAATATCTCTGCCCATGGCAGGAAGTTGAACTTGATGACCCTTAAAAAACCCTTCCAACCCAAACCATTCTATGAATCTGTAAAACTGCTTTTACAGGAGAAAGTATCTCCAGAAGCCTTCTCAGTAAACAGGAAACTACTCCTCGAGGCAAAACTGATAGGGAAGCCAAGGAAAGGCCTTGTAAACTTGGTTGTATCCTTGAGAAAGCCTGAATGCAGCCTGTGGCTGAAAGAACTGAAAAAAGACAGTTTGTTCTGGGAAAAAATGGACATTGTTGCTTTAAAGTAAACACATGTGTCCTACAGAAGTCCTTGCATTTAAGAGTCTGAGCTGGACTGTTCACAAGGTCTGCACAGCACATACTGGTCAGCAAGCCTAGAAATCTCCCTGCTGCTGGGAGATGTTCTTATTACATTTGTGGTTGTTATTACACATCAGTGTGGTGATTCCTCTTTTTGCCTCCCCACAAAGCGTTAAGCTGGCCGTGGTGAGAATGTCTGCGCTGAGGGTTCTCTGGGCACCCCCAGCACCAGCAGAAGAGACGCCAGCAGAAGTACAGAGTCACCACTGCCTCGCTATTGTTCAGGTTGGGATGACACATCTCCAGCGGAAAGTTGGACTTCCGCTGCTTCGCCCACTTTTCCTCCTTTTCTGAAAACAAGCCTTCTGTTGTGAAGGCAGTGCTGAGCTGATGCCATCAGGGCAGAAGCTCTGAAAACAACATGCTAATGGAGCTCCTCAGGTTAAGCAGCAGCCTGGCTGGTGCCTGCAGCTGGGAGTGGACATGGCAGGACAGGCAGCAAGGAAGGCATATGGAACAGCTCGATGTGAAGAAGGCAAGGATCAGTGGAGAGGTGAGAAGAGGGCAGAGACTCCAAGCAGGATCAAAGGGTGTTGCCACAAATCCCTATCAGTGATGCAATGAGATCATCTGTCCATATGCAGGAGGTTCCCATAGATAATGGAAAAAATTCAGCTTCATGCAACGTTCTTGGGTTTAAAGATAGTCAGTCTTTTTACCTAAACCAAATAATTTACTTAAGTTTTGTAACTATTCAGTTTCCAGCATTTTAAAATACCTATATAGGACCATGCTCCACAGTTTATTTATTCTCCCTGACATTTTCTTGGTACTGATTCTAATAAATCCTGACAAAGAGATATTTGCTGATATTTACTATTTGCCATCAAAATCCACTTCATACTCTTAATGTAATTTCACCTTAACATACATATTTAAGACACTCTCAGAGATCAAGTGATGCAGTCATTCAGTAAACCTACACTCATTTAACTGAACCCAGAATTAAATCTCATATCCCTGTGAAGACATGATTTATGCTTCCTTTTCCTTTTCCTTTTTTACCTATTGAAATAATCTATCAAAGCATCAAGACATATTCCTCTTGAACCTATTTTCTTCCTAACACAGAAAAAAAGCATCCTTGTGTAAAATAACTGTGCCTTAAAAGCACAGAACCTGGAGAACTTCTGTGACTTTGCAATACTTACAGGATAAATAATAATAAAAATACATTGGTAAATAAATTGTTAGAACTGGCAACTCCTCTGATGCAGAGTGAGTCATCCTGTGTGACAGGAGTGGCCTGGAAGGAAGCACAGACTATTTGATAGGATGGACACCTACAGTTAACCAGCTGTAAAATAAGGGTATTTGTGGGTAAGGTTCATGACTGTGCTGGGCTCAGACAAATATATTGACTGTTACTGTAAGTTAGCTGTTGAAATGGGTATGTTCTTACTTCAGTTCTTTTTCGACATACAGAGATCAGGTTAAATGATTGAGAACAAGTGGGGAGAGACTAAGAACAAAGAGAAGAATTGCCAAAAAGGAAAAGCAACATAAAAACCTGATAGGAAACAGCTTTTATAAAAGCAACTCTGAAAGGAAATTCTGTCAGCTCTCAGAAGGCCAGAATTCCCAAGGCTGGCAGTCTTAGAATAGACCCATTCTAGGGAAAAAAAAAAAAAAAAGAAAGAAAAACAGTGTTTTCTTTCCTTTTCATAAAAAAAAATTACAACAATGTTGTGTGTGCCCACAAGCAAGCTGAAATAATTCATTTGGAGCACTGTTGGCCTCTGTCCTTCTACAGCAGCTCAAAACAGGTGCTAGCACACCTATGCACCAAGATATTTGACCCATTTGGGGCTTAGGAAGTCCAGAATGTTTTTTGCAAGAGTCACAGGGCAGCACTCATTTTAACTTTCAGTCTTCCCATAGTGATTTAGCATCAGCATTTGTTCAAGGACAATATGCATGCATATAGGAAAGGAAAATGCTGAGGAAAAACTCAGATATTTCAGACTGTGATAGCAGACCTTGATTGCTCCATGTGTGTCAATTATTAAAACAGGTTAAAGTAACACTCACAGAGAAAAAAACCCTGCTTTTGCTAATAAATGTAAATAGATAGTTTTAGGATCCCCAGATTAAAACTGTTGTACATTCCAACATTTCATTACCAGTACATAGATATCAGTTTACGCTGAAAAATGAAGGACAGAGAAAAGCCCCGTGCTTGCCATCAGCCTCACAGAGTTATCAGCCAGCAGAGGAGCCACCCAAGCAAGCTTAGGGAATGTCACCTGTCATGATCTGGCTGGTTTGGGCAATATAAGAAGTTTCCGGCAACTTCCTGCCCTGCTCTGTGTCATGCAGGGGCTTCCCACTGGCCCCACCGCTTTTCTGAGCAGACACAATCAAAACAACAGTAATTGCAGCAGACATCCACACCCCCGCCATCACACAGCCAAAAAGACTTAAAAGAAAGCGAGTCAGCAGATCCACCAAAGAGTCGGTGCAGAAGAGTCAAAATTCAGAAAGGCTGGGTGACAAAATTCAGATGCTTTTACAGGTGGATGCAAAAAAAAAAACAAAAAAACCCTCTGCAGTCTCCAGTAGTGCACTGGGGACTAACACAGCATAGGATTGATGTCACAATGTATGAGATATGCAATTTTGTATTAAAATCAAGGAGAGGTGTGAAAGGAATGTGAAATTCATTGGTAAATGGCCTGAAGTATTCACAATCAGTACAAACACAGAATAAGTCAGACAACCATACTAGTTACTAAATATCATATCGCATCGTGATTTTATGGAAGCAAAAAAGTTACTATAATCTTATTAATAGAACTGAAAAACAGAAGCTATTAGCCATGAAAGCAGAACGTGTTTCATAAAGTGGTTTATTTAGGCTTGACTTTCTTCATCAGTCTTTTGCAGGATGTCCTAAATGATCTTGTACAACAACTGTGGGTAATTGCTGTAAAGGTGAATAAAAATGTATCTCTGAATCTGTTCATGTGAGGTAAGGTGCTTCTTTACAAGTTTCTGCAAACTGTGGAGAAACAAAAGATGTAAGGGGATTATTTTATCTCTTTTCTCAAGTGGGTCTGGGGTGTAGCCTCATTTTTTCTTCTTAATACTGGTAATGTTGGGGGAAAATGTGCTAAAACAAAAATAAAACATGAAAGGCCTGTCCAGCTTTTCATCTTCCTATTATGGATTCAAACACAGCCCACCCTTTTAACTTTTTTCATGTATATAAACTGAACTTTGTTTCATTCTTTTATTCCTAGCAGATAAGATTTATATGTTTTATCTTTACTCCCTGCTTTTATTCTGCCGTGTAACCCTGTGTGGAATTTAATGAAACACGTCTTAGAGTCTACATTAGACCGTGGCAGTAACATCCAGGCCAACCCAAACTACACTCCCTTCCCCTCTCCAAGCCCTCCTCTTGCCTGTCCCATACCTTTCCCATGGAGAAGGAGACATGCATGGATAGGTGTGTTCAGCCTTGAAATCCAATGGATCTCTCGGAGGAGAGATTTTCCTCAGCATTTCTTTTCCCTTCCCTTCTCTCTCCCATTCTCAGTCGTGCTCTTCACCGACTTGCTTGGCTACACAAGTCCTTTGCATGCATGAGCTGGGGCTGTTTACACTACACCAAAACATTCTCAGTGAAGCTATCTTCCAAGCCTGATAAAATGCATCCCAGAAAGTAGTGTGTATATTGGAGGTGGTCGTGGGTATCTCACCATGTGAGGTGCATGACCACAATGAAGTTGTCTAACAACTTTCTGGCTTTCCAGCAGAATTCCCAAGATTGTTTCGACAGAAAGCTTGCTAACTTCTTTTGCCAAGTAACAACAGGGATGAAATTTTCATCCCAGTCAGTTCTTTATAATTTATGGTCTCAGCCTGTCTTTTCATGGCATCATCTGCCAATCGGTCTTGCCATGACTGTGATTTCATTAATAGTAAATTCATAAATTCATTAGTAGTGAATTGTGATGTTCTATCATTTGTAAAACTCTTCATTTCTTCATACATGATAGCTATTGAGAGCAACCCTGGTTCAAGTGTCTCCCTCATTACAAGAGCTCACCTTCGTCAGTCTGATGTTCTTTAAGCCTAGTTTTCATGAACTTTCCTTTGCTTTTCAAAAACAAAATAAAAAAGCAGTCTCAGAGAAACGCCATCTTCTTTTGATCTTTCTTTTTCCTAAAAAACCTGTAATGCCTTGTATGCCTTATGCACTTAGCCTAAGGTCTCTCTTAGTCATTGGACTCACCCAAGGTCAGTTCCACCATCTACTGGAGGAGGCATTCAAGGAGACATTCAAGGTCAGTCTGGACAGGGCTCTGAACCACTTGATTTAGTGGACAGTGTCCCTGCTCACTGCAGGGGGGTTGGACTAGATGGCCTTAAAGTTCTTTTCCAACTCAAACCACCATGTGCTTCTCTGACAGTTGGTTGAGAAGGCCAGTCTTTCTGACGAGGGACTTTGAATGAGCAGAGCTCCTGTTTCTCCTGCTAAATAAATAGTTTGTCTTGACAAGCAAGCTGCAGTTTGGTTTATTGTTATGCCAGAAGAGTCAAACCTAGATGACCAGCTGGAGGTTGGGAACACTAGCATGTTATTTTGGGATCTGGAGATCACTGATCTGCTCCAGCTGCTTGTCTCTCCCCACAAACCTCACCAACTTGTCTCTGCTCCCACATGGACTTAAGGCAGAGCTGCTTCCCTGACACGACAGGAAGAATACAGTGAAGGGTAAGCAGCTTCAAGGAATCTGACTTACAGGGCTGCTTTTGGGATACATACTCATGTCCTTGGCTGTCTGTCAGCGTGTCCCAGTTCTAGTCTTGGTGCCCTCAGCTCACTACATCCTTCCCTGCATCACTCTGTTGATGGTCAGACAATTACCAGCTGAGAGGACAGAAGACACATTCTCAGAACTCAAAGCCCCCTGCCACCAAGGACTAAATAGACAAAAGAAGCCATTGAGGGAAAATCTTTTAGGTCTCTGTAGCCAAGAACCAAAATTTAAAAAAAATGAGATTACTTGGAATTAACAGAATCTTCTGAAAATATAGCTATTAGCTCTACAGAGTCTCTGCACATACAGAGCATACATGAACTGCAATTTTCAGAGGTTTCTAACTCAGCCATCCTTAGACAGATGCTTGCAAGAACACTGAAAGCTTATTTTTAACATCAATACCATCCCCATGTCAAATTGCTGTTCCGAACAAACAGAGCCACTGTGAAAGACATACAGTGGCTTTGATATAAATTGCATGTGCAAAGTAAAAGAAAGCTCTTAATTTACAATTAATCCTGATCCATAAGGCAGTGTTGGAACCTCATTCATTGGGAGGAACTGAATTCCTGTTTCCTTCTGTACCCATAATTTTTTCATAATAAGAGAATTTATCCTGCTGGTTTGAAGCATGCAAAATGCTATGTAAACACTCACACAGCTACTTACAGATCATCAAAGCGAAGAGGAAAATCAAGAATTTTGGAAAGGAAATTATATTTTTAAACTTACTACTGAATACCATAAACAACGGGAGATTGTATAAAATGCTTTATAAATAGACTGTTTCCTGCTCAAGTGTCATTTTTTTCTTTTTGAAGTTCCACTAGCAAATTACCTAAGGAGGAGATTTTAAAATTATTATTCTTATTAAAATAAGAACTCAGTAGGCAAGAAAAAACACAGGTTTTATAGCTGTAAGCTGCATTTTGCTTTCTGGGAAGCTCAGCATACTACCCACGTTTTCATCCCTGACCAGTTCATGGAAATATCAGAGGAACAAAGTCAAGTGTTCAGCAAAATGGAGTGATTGTGAAGGGATGGGTAATTCTATACCCTGTATCCTATTTTACTTGTCAGATCTCTAAAGAATAGGAAATCTATAGTTTCTGCAACTGTTATTAATTTCTTCCATTTTGGAGCTCTGGAAAATTTTTACATCATGTATTTAATTATATTAAAAGCATTATATTTATTGTATTAAAGGCATTTATCCAAGTAGATCAACTGCAACATTCATCTTTGATACAGTAAATTACCTCCAGATATAGGACCATTATTTTAAAATCACATGAAGAAGCGTTTTCAAGATTTAGCATGTTTATTTATTAAACAATGAATTATAATTGTTTGTGATGGAATTAACTTACAATAAACACCAGGGGAGATCGCAGAGGAGAACCTGCATCTTTATAGGATGACAATGTCCATCTCTTCTGCTCCTGTTTACACACAAATATTCAGATTCCTGTGAGCAAAAGGTATTTTAAGTAGCATTGAATCAACATCGGAGATTTAGATACTATTTTAAATCACAGAATGCTCTTTAAACTGGCATCTCACTGTGACTGCCCAGTGTGTTTTTAACCTAGAACGTAGTTTTTGTTGGACTACTTTTTGACTTGAGTCATTCTCAAAGCACATTTCACACCTCCCCATCAGCCACTGGCTTGTGACAACCAAGTTTTTGCCACCTGAACTGTTTGACTTCAAAGAAAAGAAGAAAGAAAACAAAAAGGCTCCAGAACATAAACATCTTTATGCAGCAATACATACCATACCATTGCCACCAATATATAAGCATACCGTTGCCACCTATGCTTTAGTGTGATTCCCAGAGCTCTAAAATCATATTGGAAACTTTATACGTGTCTGTCCTGCATTTTCCTATAGTTAAAACTAAGAGTGCCCATAAGGGAAGGCTGCCTTATTGAATGTTACTGATTTAGCTGACACCACCAGATAACAATTGTATTAATTTTATACCCTTGTTTGAGGGCTTTACAAACCCACAGAAATATTCAGCTTCTGCCTCATTTTGTTGAACTACCCGTGTTTCTTCTTACAGTGAAGTTGGTTGTGCAACAGGTAAATTTGATTTAATGAGTTTTGCCAGCACCACCCTCAGGGTTGCTCCCTTCCAATTAATTTACACAAATATAAATGTAGTTCCCCACACAGTGCTTGAAAGCATCATAAGCTTCTAGGTAATCACCAAGAGTACTTTTCAGCTCACCTAAATTTGGGAAGTGTCCAAGGCCAGGCTGGATGAGCTTGGAGCAACCTGGTCTACTAGAAGGTGGCCCTGCCCATGGCAGGGAGTGGAACAGGATGAGCTTTAAGGCCTTTCCAACCCAAACCATTCCGGCATTCTATCATTCTATTAAAATATTTAAAGATTTCTTAATTTTTTTTACCCCACCTTGTGTTTATGTTTTCCAGCCATTCTTTGCTCTTCCTGGATGTGAGGCCACAAGTCCCAAGGGGACTTTCCTGGTTTGTTAACCTGTAGAACTCAGGCTGGAAGCTTTTACTCATTTTCACCTCAGCTCCAGCTGACCTGTGGACAAGTACAGTGTCTTGGTTTGAAAGACAGCTGTCTGCTTAAGGAAGGCAGCAGTCTCCCTTGGAATGGAAAAAATGCAACCCCCTTCCCTNAGTGGTGGTTGTGTAGCTTTTGTCCTCTGGGAGTCATGTGGGAAAGGCTGTTCCCCTCGGAGTCCAGTGGAAAAGGCTCTGCCTTGCTGCTCCAAAACCCCAGGCTATATCCAGGTGGGAATGCTTGGCTCCTTCCCTCTGGGTGGAGCATCTCACAATGGGATGGTGAGTCATGAGGCAAGGCCTTGATGGGCCATTAACAGGAGATAATCCGGGAGCCAGTTACCTGTGAGTCATGCAGGAAGGTATTGATGGGCCCATTAACAGAAGATAGTCCAGAGGGAGGAGGCAGGGAGCACCACCCCACCTGGTCTCAACAGCTCATGAAAATGATAATAGAATTTTTTTTTTTTTTTTTGTGGGTCCATCTTACACTATAACCCAGGACATACAGGTACCCCCAGTTTTAACAAATTCCTTTTCTCAGGACAAGAGACAACAACTGTTCCCTCACTGGAAGCCACCTGGCCAGGTCCCAGTTTTAACAACTGTTGGTTCACTGGAAGTCACGTGGCCAGGTCCCAGTTTAGCAACATCTGGCTTTCCAAAAAGAGAAAACAGAATGAACAGTGCAGCACAAACAGATGGCACATGACTTTGTTAGTCCCTTGAAGTATACAGAAGACATTCAGCATTTTTCTTATCTCACTCTCACTCACATGCCCTTCCAGGTCACAGTTGGGATGGCAGATGTTCTCCCAGTGTGTTACTCTCCTTGCATCCTATGGTGGGGACTGCCGATTTAGATACTTCGTGACCACTTTGAACTCTCTCAAAATTTTTAACAGTGTAAAAATGCTGGATGTGAGATTTGGGTACAATTTAGAAGTAATCTTTTCATTAGGATACACAGAAATAATATAAATGTTTTTATAGAAATGTATTTGCAGCCACTATGTGTTCAGGTCTTTTTCTTCCCTTATGTATTTACAATGATTTTTAACCCCTCTTCACAGAATGCTTTCTGCAGATGTGGTTTTACTAAATTTGCTTTCCTGACAAAGATCATTTACATTTACAAAGCAGACCTGAGTCCAAACTAAGGTTTATAGTATCTCTTCCTCCACGGGTCTCTTCTGGAGAGTCTTTACTCAGTTTAAAAATCGCCTTTACTGAGGCTGAGCCTGGAAATCTTCAGTCCAAAAGCAAAGGCTCAATGGAAGCTGGAAGCAAAGTAGGTTACATAATGTGGGAAAGCCAAGTAAGTTACTTGCATTGTTTAGACAACTTTGGATATACGAAGTTACAGACAATGAGGAAAGGAGCCATCCTCTAAAAAGTAAATGCAGAAATCAGCATTTGGAACAGCTTCAGTGCTCTTTGTTGCTCACTTGTGGATACCTGATAGCTACCTAATGTAGCCATTCTTTTTAATGTATATTTTAAAATATTTTTTACTCTGTGTCCTGGGTTACAGTGTATTCTATTACCATCTTCATGAGCTATTGAAACCAGGTGTAGCACTGTCCCTTGCCTCCTCCCTCCTGCACTATCTCCTGGTAATGGGCCCATCAGCATCTTGTCCATGTACTCACCATCCCATTGTGAGATGCTCCGCCCAGGGGGAAGGAGCCAAGCATTCCCACCTGCATATAATCTGGGGTTTGGAACAGCACAAGAGGACAAGAGCTACACAACCACCACTGGACTTTCCAAGGAGGACCAGACCCTTTCTACAAGATCATAGTTTTCAACAGAACCACTTCAAAGAGAATTGCAGCT
>VYXC01010475.1:0-46340 GCA_013397175.1 Platysteira castanea | reverse complement strand
CAACAAGTTAAAAGCGAGCCAACGAACTTTTAAGAAAAACCAACCCGATTATCAGTTAGAAAGAGGACTGCCACCTGGCCAACCTTCGAGGTTTTTTGGTTGCCCTAATAGAAAGGGCTCAGCCGAAAGCCCCCTCTCTCCGAAGACGAGCTGAATTTGCTTTCCTGACCACTCCCTTGTGAGGAGAGAAAGCCTGACTCTGTCGCTCTGAGTGACAGAGCCGAATTCCTCCTCCCCCACACTGAAGCTGGGAGCAGCGGGGGTGTGCGCAGCCTGCCGAGCTCCCAACCCAAGCTGATCACTTTTAATAAAGGCTTTTAAAGAACCTGCAGTCCTGCCCTTTATTATCTCATCAGAGGTGACCTCATCACTCCCTACAACTTCCTGAAGGGAGGTTGTAGTCAGGTGGGGGTTGGTCTCTTTCACCAGGCAGTAACTGACAGAACGAGAGGACATAGTCTCAAGCTGCATCAAGGGAAATATAGGTTGGGTATTAGAAAAAATTTTCTTTACAGAAAGGGTGATAAAGTACTGGAATGGACTGCCTGGGGAGGTGGTGGAATCACTGTCCCTGGACGTGTTTAAAAAAAGACTGGATATGGCACTCGATGCCATGGTCTAGTTGAGGTGTTAGGGCATGGGTTGGACTCAATGATCTTGAAGGTCTCTTCCAACCCAGACATTCCATGAATCCTGTGAAAATGTTAAATGATTTTGCAAGAGGGAATGGGGGGGTGGGGTGGGTTTGACACTAAGGGAGTACCAAAAAAGGACTGGTTGAATCATGCATGAAGGTCTCTGAATATGCAAGATGCTGGTACATTTAAAGATCTCTTCCAACCCAGACATTCCATGAATCCTGTGAAAATGTTAAATGATTTTGCAAGAGGGAATGGGGGGGTGGGGTGGGTTTGACACTAAGGGAGTACCAAAAAAGGACTGGTTGAATCATGCATGAAGGTCTCTGAATATGCAAGATGCTGGTACATTTAAAGATATGTTTCCTGAGTTAAGGTGTGCTCCTGGCTACATGCCAAGCACCCGGCCGTATGTAATTTTTGCTTTCCTGTCTCCTAATTGTCCTTTTATTAAACCCTTTAAAATTTTACCAGAAGACTGAACCTGGTTTTTCACAACAGTCTGGAGAAGTATTCTACCTGGAAAAACTGCAGGAGGATAAAATGCTGTTCCCACAAAATCTGATTTTTGGTTTACATTACAGACCATTTATTTAAGTAGCTTTGTGAGATGAATCACAAGATCATACAGCTATGTCCATCTCTCCGGTTCTTCATATGCCTGGTGATGTTAATGTCACATTGCTTAGAAACTTTTCTGGCTCAGTTGACCAAATGCAGACATGTCTATCAGCTTGCAGTTGCTCCATCCTTGGCTGTACAGAAATCTCTGTCCTTAGTCTCCTCACTCCAGCTGTGTGTCTTCTTACCACCTTGCTCTAGTTATTCCAGAGGCATTGTTCCATGTTGCTTTACTAGTCTCTGTGCACGGCATTTTTAAGGCTATGGCAATTTATCTCGAGAGCTGACACGACGTTTTAAAACATCTTTTTGGTCAAAAATATCGAGTAGGCAACATTGGCATGGATCCTGATGACTCTCGTGATTGAGAGTCATTCAGGGAGATAAAGGTTGTTGTAGCATTTGCTTTGTCCCACTGATAAATTTAAAGTGACACTTCAAAGTCACTTTACAGTCATTTAAAGTGACACAATCAGTCTGAATTGCAGAGATGTTTCTTTGGAAAAAAGAAAAAAACTAAATTGTTTTAAAACTTTGTCAAGTGCATACGACTGGCAACACTCAAAACACAAAACTTCTGAGTTTTGAAAAACTTATTCTTGGACTTTGTCCTGAGTGAGTGATGAAAAAAAAATCTTAACCTGAAGCTCTTGAGAGTCTGCAAACCTGAAAATGCTTTCACATTCAGCTGTTGATTTGTTTTGCTTATTGGTGCTGCATCCTTTGAATAAAGATTATCAAACAGCAGCCTGCAACTTTGTAAGCTGTTTCTGCTCAGGGTTTGGCTTTGTTTTTCTCTCTTTGTTATATGTTACAGCCATCTTAAAAAATTGCAAAACCTCACAGCAGAGCAGGTGAGGGCCCTACAGCACTCTCTATTCATCTGTGTAATAGAGAGATATTGCTATTTCGGGGACAAACTGATATAGAGACTTGCTCTGATTCTCCCATTGTCTGGTGATGATGGTGATCCTTAGCAGTCATTAGTATGTGCAGAGGAACATCTTTCTGCATGATTTATCCTAATTTACATCAAACCAAGATCAATGTGTGTTATACGTTCAACTTTTACCTAATATCGATGTCCTGGTGTAGATGCTCTGTGAACCATTACCAGTATGATCGTGCAAACACGGGCATTCCTACTGAAAACAAGGAAAAGTCTTTGGAAGCAAAGTTATCTTTGTTTATATAACAAAGGTATCTTCCATAACTGTTGGACTAGAGATGTTCCTGAGGCTGACAGCCTCTCCAGTACCTCTCCTGGGATAGGAAAGTCTCAAGTTCCTTAGCAAGCCCTTGGAAAAGCACTGTTTGTCTCTGCTGCAGGCAGGATTGGTGCAGGATGAAGATGCTGACGCACTGCTGTCTATTTTTGGTCTGTTCTTTTTGGTCAGCATGGCCTAGCCCATCTTTACTTCATTGCCCATGCCCATCTTTACCAGCACAGTAGGGCCACTGTGCTTCTGCTTCACATGACTGCACTAGAACTGGCCTCTACAGACTCAGGCGTGGCATTTTTTACCCACTCTTCTCTCCCTCTCCCTTTGTGGTAGACTGCTGCCATGCCCAAAGGATGAGTGAAGCCAAATTCCATTCCTGAAGCATTGCTGAGCCTCCTGTGAGCAGCCTGCCAGCTCCACTAGCCAAAGCAAATGTCTGCACTATCCCTAAGGGAGGCAGATGAACCATTTTATGGCAGCTGTAAAGGGTCACGGAGTAAACACCGCTACTGCTCATCTGCTCTCCCAGTGATCCAAGCAGCTTGGATGCGTGCGTGGTTTGCATGAGAGACAGTAGTTCAAAGCTCTCTCCTCGCTTTGTGAGATTCACATTACAAACTAGAGAATTAGCAAAATTTAGTTCATTAATTTGGGTTTGTTCTATTCAGTGGGAGACTGGTTATTCTACTTGTTACAGGTTATTCAAGACCTGTAACACATGAGAAGTTTTGTCTGAAAATACACATTCTGCCTTTCCTGCATAATTCCATGCAAGGCCCAGGGTTTTTGGGCTTCTTTGTTTATAGGCATGGGGGCATTCCAGGAGATTATAAATATCTAAAAGTCTAAAGTTGTCTCACATTCAGGGATGTACTACAAAACCTCTCATTTGGCTTCTCCTAAAAACAGAACCAGGCAGTTTCCACTGCTGTGCTTAATTTTTGTATTATGAGTTTAGTAGGTCTTTCCTTCTGCTTCCGCAGTGGTCTTTGCAGAGTGTTTACATGTTCTCACTTCCTTCAGCTTTATCTCTGCAGCGGTGTATTCAGGAGATGCCTGGGAACAGCCAATAGCGCGACTGGATCTCAAATTCTTCTCTTATGAGAGTTTTGCTTATTTTGTGTGCAACTGCAGACTGTGTTCTGTAGTAGAACAGGTAAGTTTTATTGTCCTGGAATGCTTCTTGCTCTTCCCTTTACCCCATGAATGATAGTTATGCCAGGATTTTATCTCATCTGGTTATATTTTTTTGCAGTCTCTCCATATTAGAAAAATTATTTGCAAGCTTTTACATGTCAGTTAAAAAAAAATACAACTTTTTCCTGCTTTCTATGCCTGTTGTATCTTCTTATCATGATACAATGATACTCATGATACCCTTTACATTCTCCAGTGACATGATCTGGAGGGGCTGAGATGGCACTGGAATTTGAAATAGTCAGTTCATGTTGAGGAATTCCTCATGCTGCAGTGGGTCCCATGTTAAAAAATACCTGGAAATGTATAAGATCTTGTGTTTGGAGTGGATTAATTATCAAAGTAATGTTAAAGAAGAACTGGCAGCTGGAGAAGCTGATAAATACAGGAAAAAGTGACCCAGTCAGGTTCTCTGAACTGCTGAAGATGTGGAGGAACTATGTCTCTGGTAATCCTTCTGAGTCATCAGCTACCTGAAAATTTAAGGGAAAAATAGGAAGAAAAAAATATAAAAATTCCAAGGTACATTTGACACTTCTCATGCTTCAAAACTGACTTTTTGCTAACTAGTGCCCAGACTTATAAAAAAATTGCATATTTTTAATCAGATGTCTGCTTTGTTTAACATGGAGCCTGCATGGTTTCCACTGAAGGCTCCACTGATTTACTAGCATTCTCACTTATTTTCCATAAATAAATCTTACATTCAACCCAATACTACATATGATTAACATTTCCAGCATCATCTCTGAGTAGTTTTCAGATGAAAGTGAAATGTATCATTCTGCCTCTTACAGTGAGCAGGGTGTTTTTGCCATGCTTTTAGAGGTAAGGATTAAGGTAAAAATTCTTCCATGGGGAAAGATGATTGTTTGGGTTGAATAGTCTGGGGCTTGTTTTCCAGGTTATTTAGCACTTGGTAAGTACTCTGAAACTGCAGTTTTCCTTGCCTGCATATCCACAGCATAACACTCAGGTGACTTGCATATTGCATACAGAATATAAAGGATGTACAATTACTTGGAAATTGGATTAAATCTCTTGGGAATTACATGGGAAATGTGACAGTGTCAAGGAGAAAAATCTCTCATGTAAATGAGCATATAAATTCCTTAATTATGACTTGAGTATGTACCAGAAACACTTTATATTTTAAGAGGGGTTGTGGGGCAGAAATATATTGGGAAAAATATTCTATTTAGTGGCTGGCACAGTGTAATAAAGAGTTTTTTGCTTTTTACCATAATATGTCCTTGTATTAGATAATGTACTGTGTTTTAGTCCTAACTTTTATATCCCTGACCTTTAGTTGTCCTGACTTTTGAGCTCTGATCCAGCACCTGGTATTTATGGATTCTTTTTTCCACCTTGGTGCCTTAAATTCATCTTCAGCTGGAGAACTAGGACATTAGGAGAACTCCTAATGTCAAAGCCTACCCTCCCTCCCACTGGAGGTGCTCATCCCATACCAACTAAGCTTATACTTCAGACACTGCCAGATTTCTGAGTCATTCCAACATTTTAGAAAAATTCAAGTTTATAATGGTGCCTTGGAAAACATGACAGCACTGGGAGTTTCTCACAGAAGTTTTCTGCTCTGAGACCATCCAGCAGGCCGTGCCTGTACATGTCTGCATAGTTCTCACCATGCAGATTTTGGATCATCTGAACTCCTCAAATACTTTCTTTCCACCAAATCCCAGAACAGCTCAGGCACGCAGAGCAAAGGGGTGAAAAGTAGAGAACAAGCATAAAACAGATGTAGAAAAATTCTTCAGGAAGGTCACTTATCAGTGCATGGAATAAGGCAGAGTCTGTGTGTAAGAAAGTGTAGAATTAACCCCTTAATAAACCCACAATGAAATGGTGATCTGGGTTATACTATACTCAAACTCCATCAAAGAATTTTGGTCCTATCTGTTTGTCAAACAACTGAGCAGCTGGGCACAAAATGAGTAACAACTGAAGTGGTTGTTCTGCTGGAATTATACGGAGAGAGAAATTACCTTCTAAGATACTTTACAACAAGCAACATCATCAAAACAAACAAACAAACAAAATCCCCAAAACAAAACAACCAACACTTCTTCCTCCTTGGAATCCTTCCTAAACTCCTGGGTACCACCTACCACAGTTTTTTTCAGGACTGGTAGGGCTAGGTAGGACTTCTCAAGGCCAGGTTGTACAGGGATTTCAGCAACCTGATCATGGAAGGTGTCCCTGCCCATGGCAGGGGGGTGGAATGGAATGAGCTTTGAGGTCCCTTCCAACCCAAACCACTCCGTGATTCTATGATTTATGACTGGACCTTCGACTTTCTGTTCTCCATCCACAGGTAGGAATTTTGGGCCATCATTATAGCAATATAGCCACATGACTTTATATATTAGTATTATTACTCTTTCTGCTCACCATAATAGAGATTTCCTTTTTCTGTACTTGCCTTCTTTGGAAAATGCACTGATACAGTTGAGACTATTCTTACTCCCCTTTCTGCCCGTAACACCTAGATGGCTATTAATTCCTTTAGTAGAAGGTAAGAGGAAAAATGAAGAAATATGTATCAGGCACTGACTATAGGTCAGGAGTTGAGATGTGCGTGAAACCAGTAGTTAAGAAAAAAACCCCAGTTCTCCATGTATTTTTCAGCATAGTCTTTCTAAACATCTCTTTGCAGATGGCAGGAGGAAAACTTGCAATTCTATAATATAGTCCCAGTATCTAAAACCTCTCTGCAAAAGGAACTGACTGCAGGAAACAGGGCGGGGCAGATTTGTAGATTGCTCTTAAATTGGAAGCTTTACTTTTGCCTCTTTTTTGGTTGCTCAAATTTAGGAAGTGGTGCTCAACTCTTTCCTGTGAGGGGAAAGATCTTCCTACAGACCTCCATTAAAGCAACATAATTTGAATGTGGCTTTAGTAAGTGGTACAGTGGAGACCATGAGGTCATTTTCCCAGGGGAATATGAGGCTGTAAACTTATCCCTGTTAACTAAACACATTATTATTGGGCCTTAGTATTATGTTCTTTTCTAATTTACCTTTATGAACTGTAGCTCAACACAGTCCTGATTAATGGTTCTCAGCAAATGATAGAGAACTCTTAAGTTCCCCAGGGCTTTTAACGGGATTAAAAACTTTCAGTGAGAAAATAAACAGCAGAGGAGAGTTTCTTTGCTATTACCTAGGCAAAAAATACGGTGCTGCTGGAATACAGAGAACAGGAATTCAGTGACAAATCTATTTCAAATAACACATGTTTATGACAATGTTTGAACTGACAAACTGCCTCCAGGCAGGCATTTCCAGATCTTTTCCCATCAAAGCTCCGAGTGAGCAGACCAGTTCCAGATTTAGAGGGGTCATCTCAAACATTTGGCTTTCAGACATAAAGCCTCATGATCTTTCATGCTAAGCCATTCATCTTGGTCAAGTTGTACCTGTGACATTAGCTTTCCTCTGGCTAGCAGTCCTCACTCTTTTGATTTGAAGGCAGAAAAAAAAGATCAGTTAGCAAGTTGCAATGCTAATTTGCAAGATAAAAATTCAAGTAACTGTCAAGTGTTATCCTATACTATGGTTTTGAGGCTATTGTTAATATTACTTTTTTCCTTTTCCACTTGGAACTGGAAAACCAGAAGAAATCATGATTGTTTCCAATTTCTCTTATGAGAACTCTGTGATATCAAAAGCCAAAAATATTTGATATACGTGATATACAGAGAGCAGTCGATGGCACTGTGGGTCAGGTAGTTCTTTCTTCTTGAATTTCAGTAATTCAATATGCCACACAAAAGCCATGAGTGCTCTGGCACTCTGGCTTTTTGAAGCAAAGTACAGATCCATGCACTGGCACAGTAAACTCACTGCAGGCTCCGTTTTTACTGGGAAAATGTACATGTCATGTCAGGTTAATTTTCAGTTTTCTGTATCCTGGCTGTTTAAGCTCCTCACTAGCATGTCAATCCTTGTTTAGACTGTGCTATTCATCCAGTGCAGGCAAGGATTATTGCTTTCCCACTTAACTGGCTGTGATGGATTAGATACTAAAAACCAGACTGAATGTTATTAAGCAGTAGTTTCATGCTCGACACTCCTTAATATGTAAAGCACAAAGCACATAAATAAAACCATAAATTATCATTTGTAGATGCCAAAAAGTCTATGGCTCCTTCTCCCTCCACAACCTGTGGTTGAGCTCCCAGACACATTTTCGCTTTTTTTAACACCTGGCTGTTCCCTTAAGAGCACATTAACTTTTTTACCAGTCTTAAAAACAACGTGAAATTAGACCCATGGAATATCCTGAGCCGGAAGGGACCCACAAGGATCACCAAGCCAAATTCCTGGCCTTGCACAGGAGATCCCAAGATCCCACTCAAATTAGATATTTATGTGAATGGACATACAACACAACTGTGGTGTTGAGCTGTACCCAAGAGGCACAGATGTCTTGGGGAGCTACAAAATTCATCACTGCATCAGTACCAGAATCAGCGAGACCTCCCAGGACAACCAGTAGGATATTAATGGCAACATTTTAAAATCTTTTTTTCCCAGTAATAGTAAATAATAGCTTTACAGTTACAAATTAGAAACAATTCTGTATGTAGACCGAAGATCAACTTTACTCTAAAAAGGGAATTTCTTTAGCTAGCACTTAACATCAAATATCCCAGTAGAACCATTTTTCACTAGTATCATAGAATATTGTACATACACTTGATAATCCTTGGTATCCTATTCTACTTCCTCACCTTGCACCCATCTCTTGCCTCCTGTTTAAAGGCTGACCAGTTAACAGCCAGAGGAAATTAGAAAGCTTTAACAGATATTAGATCATACTTCAGACTTCTGAGTTTGATACTAGAATTAAGTATAGTTATCTTTAAAACCACTGGACTTCTGCTTCATGCTTCCAGTTTGGTGCTAGTAAATGACTGAAAACACCATGTGTGAGGGGCAAGCCAAGGAAAGCTGGTTTTGTCTGGATGCAGAGAGTACAGATGTGCAAAGGGAAGGTGGCTAATGCTATACCATATCTTCCAATGTCCATCCCTGCTGACTCCCCCATAGTTGTTCCTGGACCCAAACTGGAAAAGAAAAATAATTATGTTTTTGGTAACAGGCATGGAGTGACAATTCTTCATTCATTCATTCTTCAACCTACAGAAAAGCCTGCATCAGCAGAAGGAAGTGTGGGGTTTACTGCAGCAGAGCATGCAGGAAATGATACATATTCCACAGTAAAATTAAATTTGGAGATTAATATCAATACTCTGTAATTCAGAGCTGGATTAAAGAAGCAGTGCTTCACCCTTACCTAGTTTTTAAGAACTCTTCATGAGAATACAAAAAATGTTGGACTTGCTTTGCAATCACCACCATCTCCCACACCCCAGTAAGCACAATTACTGGCTCTGCAGTGGCACTAGTGGGGATGTGGGGAGGCTAATCTTGTCAGGCTTGGTAATGGAACAGGGCTGGAAGACTTTTTATTCCCCCCGTGTCAATACACTTCTGTGAGCATCAGGCAGACAGCTGAGCTTCCAGTGTCTGGAATCCAGTGTGTTCCCATTAAAGAACTGTCCTCTTCCACACAGATGTGGAGGAATGAAGCCCAACCATTTGGGAATAGTAATGAACAGTGCCTTGGATGAAGGGAGCAATTCATGCTTCTGAGATTGCTCCAGGTTCTGCAGAGATCAGCAACATCTCATCAGTCACAGAAAAGGTATTCCATGTTCCTGCATGATTTGGATCACCCGAACAGCTCTCTGCTGAGGGTCACACAGCATGCAGGAGGCTGGCTGCAAAGGAACCAAGTGCTGCCTGGCATGGTTAGAAAACCACTGCAGCAAGGCCTGTTTGCACAGCTTCTTTTCACAGTGAAATCCCCACTGAGCCTAAGATGTGGTTTGGAATCTATTTGGCAGGAAATCGTTTTAGACACCGAAAAGGTTT
Organism: Platysteira castanea; assembly: GCA_013397175.1. Classification (NCBI taxonomy): domain Eukaryota; kingdom Metazoa; phylum Chordata; class Aves; order Passeriformes; genus Platysteira; species Platysteira castanea. Next base: position 36,698 of record VYXC01010475.1, on the reverse strand, counting down.
CCTCAGAATGCCTTGTATCTCCAACAATCACAATTAGCAACACAAGCCTTCGGAATTCAAACCCAAACACAAAATCTAAGGTATAGCACGTAAGTCTTTAGAAACAAATTCTTTATTAAGAATAAAATCATACAACTTGCAGGAAATGCCCTAAGGGCATGATATATTACAGAGCTGTACTTGAACTAAGGAACCAAAAAAGGCAAACTGGGAAGAGGAAGAAAGGAATTTGGGAAGGAAACGCACTTTTGTTGAAGTGGAAAAACTTCACTGAATTGCCATCACTACCACCCGCCCCTGCCCATGTCCCTATAGCCTCCTCGGTAGCCCCTGCCTGCTCCTCGGTATCCTCCTCTTCCTCCTCCTCCTCCTCGGTAGCCACCCCCACTTCCGTAGCCTCCCTCAGGACTACCTGGGTATCCTCTTCCCGCTGAGTGCCAGGTGGAGTAGCCGTAGCCACCATAGCCTCTGCCCCTGTGGCCAGAGCAGCGTGTGTAACCTCCCCAACCTCGGAGGCCACCACCGTTGTCGTAGCGAGCCATCTTGGGTGGGCGGGGGCCATCCCCAAACCTGGCAAAGAAAACATCATACACTTGCGGCAATCTTACGAATTCCATCTCTTAAAGATGGGAACTGCCACAATCCTCAGCTAAGCCACCTCAATTTTCTGTGAACAGAATATAATAGTTGAACTACAGTTGCACTTTTGCACCTTTTCTACTTCAGAAAGGTTTCCTTTGCTTCAGAAGCAAGGCATGGAAACAAGAGGCAACAGAGGGGTGCAAGCCCAGCCAAAAGTGTGTTTTCTTTCCAGGAAAAGGTTTGCCCAAAATAAATATGGATTATCTTTTCTTTAAAAGATAATTTGTGTTTTGTGTTTTAGAAGAGGGGATGACAGCTTTTATTCCTGAGAGCTGTGTATCCTTGTTGTGGAAAAAGGCAGTAATGTCTCTGCATGAGGCTTTGAGTGCAAGCATTTCACGCATGCTCAGAGCATGGCACTGAAACCAAAGCCTGAAGTCCCCATCCTCACCTCCAAGCTCCGGCTCTCACCTGGTGCTGGCAGCCGTGAGTGCCATCCCTGAGGCCGCTGGCCGGGACAGCTGCCGGATCATGTTCAGCATCCGCTCGTGTGCAGGGTCCAGCTGCCGGATGATCCCGGGATCTTTGGTCACTTCCACCACGAGGGCTTCCATGGCAGCACGCAGAGCAGTGATGCAGGCGGCTGCTGCGTGTGGCATCTTCAGCTTGATCCTGCAACACAAAGAGGGTGCTAGAGCTGCCATGACTTCCAGGGGAGCATCTGGGAAGGAAGAGGTTCTGCAGAGTGGCTTTTCATTGAGCCAGAAACCTACATTCTCATCCCTGAGGTTCTAATTTGCCACTGAAGGGGTGAGAAATTCAGGAGGCAAATTTGAAAGATCCCTAAAATTCGGCATTGTAAAATGTAACTATTCTTCTGGCAAAATTTGCTTTTGAAATTTAACAAACGGCCATGAAGATGCTCTGAGTGCTGAAACCCCTCTGCCCTGGAGACAGGCTGGGAGAGCTGGGGGTGTTCAGCCTGGAGAAGGGAAGTCTCCAGGAAGGCCTCAGAGCCCTGTCTACTGCCTAAAGGGGGCTTTCAAAAAGGAGATATAGGCAGATGGTGATAGGACAAGGGGGAATTGTTTTAAACTGATGGAGGGCAGGATTAGATGGGATATTGGGAAGAAATTCTTCCCTGCGAAGGTCGTGAGGTGCTGGCACAGGTTGCCCAGAGCAGCTGCAGCTGCCCCATCCCTGGGAGTGTCCAAGGCCAGGTTGAACAGGGTTTGGAACAACCTGATCTACTGGAAGGTGTCCACCTGAGATGAGCTTTACAGTTCTTTCTAACCCAAACCATTCTGTGACTCTATCATTCTATACTCAAATTCAACACGTAACCTCTTGCATCAAAAGAGCAAGATACAAAAATACAAAGTAAACTGAAAACATGAGGCTCTCAGATTTTGAAAGGTCCAACCCTCAAATTGTTAGCGAATTAAGCTTAAGGAATTCTTTGCCTCTGTTTTATTGACTAGGGGGTAAAAAACAAACCAAAACAAAACAACCATCCAGATGGTATTCGGTGATGGCCATAACATTTACACTGACAGAGGTATTTCTCTCCTCAAGATGTGTTTCTGAGCTTTGGGTTTCCTCAGCCTTTGTCTGAGAAGGAGGTCCAAAACACATAGTGCCTTTTACCTTTCAGTTAAAGAGGAAAAAACCAGCAGTTTTTATGGAAACTGAATAGTCCTGTTTTCAGTTTAAATAGATAATCTGCATGAAACAGGACTCAAACTAACCTGTCCCTTCCTCACAGGAAACAAAGGTGATGCCTTCCCAACACACCCGTGGCTCATGGCTTGTTCTGGGGTCCCTGTTCTATAGAGATTTGGTCTGTCTTAGCTACACTTCCATCAGTCAGAGGGTCAGAACTGGATGAGCTTTGAGGTCCCTTCCAACCCAAACTGTTGCCCTGGAATTTTGTAAGCCTTCTGTTTTAACCTTGGAGTCAGATTCTTTTCACACAGTTTTATGTAAATAATAGCCGATGTTTACTTAACGGTATTTTCTGTTTTTCATTCCTTTTGTAATATGACAACTTTAATGAGCACCTTTCTTCTCCAGTGAGATGGAGAAGGAAGTGACATGCTCTCCAATCCCTTGTGGAGTTGGGACGTGTATAAGAATAAGATAATGTCAATAAATCGATGTCATTTCCTCCTTTCTGCTGAACCTGGCAGGTGTAAGAGCGTCTTTATTGTGTCTCCCCGGACACACTAAACCACTCCGTGATTCCATGATTCTGAGCAACAAGGAGATCCATACCAGTCATCCACCAGAATGAGCTCCCCATCTGACAGGACTTTCTTGGAAGCAAAGAGAAGCAGCTGCAGTGGGCTCACCAAGGTCATGGTTTTGGCAGAGATGGCTCGTGTTCGAATCTGCAGGTGAAAGAGGAAAATGACTTTTGAAATTGAAAACAGAACTCTACACCTTCCTCTGCACACTGAAACTGGAGAATTTTGCAAAAAAAACCCCTAACAACATACAACAAAGCTAGGTATAAAGTCAGGACACTACAAGAGCATGTGCACATACAAAATTGAATGCCAGGCAGAGGTTTACGGAGGTTCAGCACTGGCTGGTGTAAAACCTCAACAAAAACTATCTTCCATTTTAAAACATTAATTTTCCGTGTCTGCAGTTACGCAGCTTTTGCAAGGGTCGCCTCATGCTTTGCCAGCCTAAAAGTGACCAGGGCACATCCAAATTTTCTTCCCACCTTTCAATTACTTGGGCTGTGATGAAAAGCTTTAGTGGGGCCCTACTAATGCAAGTGTGGAAGTTGCCAGATGTCCATGCAGTCAGAGCTGTGTCATGTTCCACTGACCTTGAGCTTGAACTTTAAGCGAGAACTTCGACAACATCAAGCTGGAGATAACAGCCCTTCTACGTGGCTCCTGCCCCTCAGTTTAAAGAGGAACAGAAAAGGTACCTAATGGGCAGGGAGAGAGCTGCACACAAATCCTTCCTGCATCCCAGCCTCACCCAAGTGCTGTCTAAGCTACTCTTAAGCCACCATCTTATTCACTCTCCATTTGCTGTGTGTATTTTGGTTTAATAAAGCAAAACTTTTTGAGCTCAAAAGTCTCTTGTTGGGTTTAGGGGATATCACTCGAGAGAGATGGTCAAGGTGGATCAAAGGTCTGACCCTCCTAGGATTCTGATAAAAAGGTGAAGAAGAAGCAAAGCCTCACCATAGCTCTGAACTATGGATTGGGAACCCAGACTGTCAAGACAAGATCCTTGTACCCAAAGGATTTAAAATTCTGGTTATTACCAAACACAAAAGCATTGCCTTCCTTTGCTCCTTGAGCAGGAGTAGCTGAATTCACGATGCCCATCGCTGGAGCATAGGAAAGCTCACAGGGATTGCAATGGACATGCACAGAACATAGACTGAATTCGTGGGATGGAGGAAAAGGTCATGGAGACCTTTAGCGTGATGCTTGGGAAATGGGAATCATCCTCAGGAGATGACAAACTACCTACAGGCCACAACAAGAGTACCCCACTGCCATATTTTATGTTCCTGTTTTCTCCCTGGATTCATAAGTAGCAGAAGTGACAAGGGTAAAAATTCTCTGATGCTTAATTAGCATGGAAGAGCTCCTAAAACAAACTCTTAAAGAAAATAATGATTTAGATCTTTCTCTACGACCTGGCTGTTGTAACAAAACTCACAGGAACTTTCTGTGCACCTCTAATTCTACTGAAAGTGTTTGACTGGAAGTTACTAGGAGGCTGAGTGACACCAGGACCATATAACATTCACTTTCTGGAAAGAAAACCAACCAACAAACAACATCCTCCACCACCCCCCACTAAAACAAACTAGATTTTGCAATCAGGTTTTTTGTCTTATGACTTCTTTACCAAAAAGAGCCTCTTGAACCATTTGGAAGCACATGATCAAGAACAAACCCAAAGTCTCTACCTTCTCTCCAAAAACGAAGAAGGGCGATGGATACTTGATGTCCTGGCTGCTGAAAGGGCAGTTGACAGATGATTTGTGGATGAGAGCATTGTGCCCTTCGGTGGTAAGAATTTTCCTCTTCTCCTTGTGATAGCAGACGTTGGGGTAGACCCCAAAAGCCAGCAGGGAGATTACAACATCCAGGTTGTTATCAGGGCCAGTGTTGTTAAACGGTTGAGTCAACAAACATTCTGTTGGCAGAAAACAGAAAGTGGCTCAAATCCATGGGACATGTAGGAGAGCACAGCACAGCTATTTAGGATCCTGGATCAATGCCTTTTCTGACTGAATCAACTGCTAGATGTGATCTCCAATGACCTCTGCACTCAGAGCATTTAAGTTCTACATTCAATTTTTAGTTTCCTAATGGCGATTGAAAAGCTGAAAAATACTACTACAAAGAGGTATTTTTCTCTCCCAAACTTTTCAAAAACAAGGAGAGATGGGTTTTCCCAGAATGTGCTGTACCACAGTGTGTTTACTGTCATTTGTTTTGGAGACTGATCTTTTGGGGGAGGTTAGAATGGATGTTTTTATTAGTTCATTTGTTACAAACCTCCCCAGAGTCTCTGGTGGCTTGTTTTCAGGTCATCTTGCCCAGAAAGAAAGTTACGGATAAATGCAGCAGTGATCCTAACAGCATGAAGAGAAAAAAAATTAAAGGAATTTAAAGGGAAAAAAAAAAAGAAAAGGAGGGGAGATAAACATCTGCTAAATCCAGGCAGCCATGCCATTTCACTGAGTTCCTCAGCAACATCAGGCAAATTCAGAACCTGGTCAAGTTTAAGAATTTTTTCTCTAGAAAGTGGAATAATTTAGCACCCTGCTGCACATCCCTCCTGTAGCACAAATGCAGGAAGTCACCGGAAGAAAACTGTTCAGATTACACAGACTACCCACTAAGGCCTATGGAAAGAAAGGGGAAAGCACAGAACAGCACATTTTGGAGATGCAACAAGTGAAGAAGAAAGAAAGTCAGGGAGGTAACGCTCTAAGGATAACTGCTTAAAAGATTTTTAATCCTGCAGCTCTAGCCTCAGCCTCCAAAATTTCCCTGTGTTGCACCACAGCCATCACAAGTTTAGGAGAGAACACTAAAATTCCACCTGAATGCAGCAAATCCACTATACTCCCGCTGTGCTTGGGTGCTCAACACAGATTATCCTGGTTATTTATTTATCATCTCAGAATGAAAAATGCAATCATTAAATTACTGAATTTAATCAGAATCACCTTCAGGAAAGCCAGAACTAATAAGTATGTCTTTCAGCTGGACTTTTGCTTCCCAAGTCATTCTAAGAGTAGCCATGCTGAGTCTTTTGCGTTCACAAAATCTTTTCTCTGCTTCTTCACCACCCATTCTGAAAAACAAACAGAGGAAATTAGAAGCCTGACCAAGGAAAGGAAAAGATCACCCTGTGTTACCTGTAACTTCCCAACACTTGCTGTGCCAGACAACGTACCTTGCATCATCCCAGGCTTGGAAGACAGAGAGCAAAGCTACATGATCTGAATACCTGGTCCCAGCAAAATTCCTATGGACATAACCCAGGCGTTTGCCTTCATTGATGAAAGGTTCAGGGAAACAGGTAGCTGCAGAGATGGTACAAACAGCATCTCCCACACTGAAAGGAATCACAGAAAGGATCAGGATCATTCAGAGTTAGTGCTGCTTGCACCTGCTGCAGGCTGCAGATACCAGGGAAAACTTCTCTGCTACAGACCTTAGGAATTTGGCCTTTATCTGCCAGAGTTCTTCACTGAAACACTTTCCTGGAAGTGGATGTTAAATTAGCTCTATCTGCCCTCCCCTCCATCCATAAACCACCTTCTTCTGGTGAAAAGGACCCTACAGTAATCACAGCACCCTACAGCCTTAACAGTGACAAAGAACAGATCTTCTACTAAAGCAAAATGTGGAGATTGATTTTTCCCCTTATCTCATTGTTAAATTCCATATCTCCCCACCTCAGCTCACTGTTACACCTAGGTGTTTCAAGTCCCACTCTTAATTCAGAAATATTCAGCCTCCACTGGTGTCTTGCTGTTAACTGATTTTCATGACCACTTTACTGCCTACACTGGAAGTTATTTCTTCTCTGCTTCCATGAAGATTCAGTCACCTCTTCCCAGCTGCAGCCTTTATAGCTCATCGAGGTGTACTGGTTTTTCTCTCTTGTGCATGTCAAGAGGCTTAGGAACTCAGAGAAACAAGAACAAAACCACTGAGACCACTCAGCTTACTAAAAAATACAGCCCATGATCATCATCTTGCCCAGACGAGGTTCAATGGGAAGTTTGGCCAGGATTCTTCCAAGAGGTGTCAACTCATCGTTGGAATCCAGGGCATCAAGCTCTGAAACAAGATCCCTTGTTATCACAGGCAGTTAGCCAACCCCAGAAATCTCTAGATAAGAAATTCAGAGTTTTAATAGTTGTGTTTGAACTGAACCCCACTCATATTTAAGTTTAATGTTGGTTACACTGTTGCCAATCTGATTTTCAAAACTGGTTTGAGGTCAAACAAGTTTTACTTTAGCTTTACAGAGGTTTTACTACCTCCTCTGCAATTAGAATAATCACAATGTAATTCACATACCTAATTTTCCATTCCTTTTTAGTTTGCTTCTGTACAAACCCCTATTACACTAATAACCATCTATTATCTAATGAATCTAACCTAATTTCTGCCTCAGGAAAATCAAAGCAGCCCTGTCACAACCAGCTGTGGAGTCTTCATTGCCACTGCCAAATCACAGAACCTTCTTCATCAAAAAGAGAACACCACAAACTGTCTCTTCCTTGGGGCTTTACCTGCTTTTCCCTCCTCCCATTACCTAAAAATTATCACATGTATTCATCCTCAAAGCTACCAAAGCCCTTTACACGTTAAAAAAAAAGATTTGTAGCCTCAGCAATTAAATGGGAAAGGAAACACAAAAAGGACTCCTTAGCCACCATCAAATCCATTTTTCCTGGTATCTACCGAACCCAAAAGCCTAAAGAATATTTTGAAGAATAACATGTTTCACCTTCCTAAGAACATACTAGCAGTGTACCTGCACTGAAAAAATCACAGGTCATCCAAGAAAGGGAAGCATCTGCAGAAACAGCTATTTGGTGTTAGAGCCAAAAATGTTTGCCTTTTCCCCTGGCTCTGCAATTCTGAGCTGCACAATATGAAAAGTACCAATAATTTTCAGAACAGAAAGTCATTAAACCTGACTGCATATCCCCAGCTATGTTTATTCATTCTGGTCTCCTTCCTGTATGCAAGCAACATAGGCTCAGCACACAATTTTTCCATTAAATCAACAATCAAATATATATTTCAGTTGTTAAAAATTGTAGGAAGTGCGTATTTTCTGACATTTACGAAGTGTGCTGAGGTTTGAGGTCACATTTATGCTTTACATCTAGAGCATAAATTTAGAGTTCTTCCCTGCTCTATTTTATTCATATTTTAGTTAGTTCCTTGAAGAAAGTGGGGAGACAACTTAACCCACACCTCAGTGTCTTCTGTTTTTCATGCAGATTCATAAACTGGAGATTTAATTACTTGACAGTATCTGAGAGATTGGGTCAGCAAACTGTACAAAGCAGTAGTTATTTAATAAACTACCAACCTCTGTTTTTCAGTACTTTTATAGAAGATTTGTGAATGCCTCAAGCACTGGACTGAGTCTATGTCAAACACAGCAGTGCCACAGCTGGAAAACAGGAAGCTGGAAGCTAACACAAGTTACTGGTAAAACAACAAAACAAGCCTCAACTTTGAAGGCTCAAGTTTCTTAAAGGAATGACGCTCCATTGGGAGTTCAAGTATTTGTGCAGCTGCACAAGCCACTGCCACCCACATGATGCCTCCAGGTTGCTGTGTCAGCCAGAATATGCTGCTCCACCAATCCACCCAGAGGTGGTAAAGCCATTTGTCAGAGATCATGTACATGGAAAACCGCTTGGAGCCAGTTCCACTAGCCGAGGATTACTACACAGCCCCGTGGGCACATGAGGATACCTCTCAGCGTGCGTTCTGCTTCAATCACCGCATCCAGAGGGGGCGGCTCAATGGCTTTGGCCAAAAACTGCCCGATCCCTCCCAGCCGCAGCAATTTGATGCTCAAAGCAATTTCGTGAAGTGGTGTTCGAAACATTTCAGGCGTCATATGAGTCTGAAGTCTGGAATGAGAAGAGAACAAAGTCCCATTTCTCTGAACACAGGCTTTGATCACCACGAGGAGTCATTCTACCAGCAGAAACCACTGCCCTCAAAAGCAAACTCTATCTCTGAGCCTACCCATCAGCTCTCTGTGTGCTCCTGAAAACGGCTCTTCTATCACAAAATTCTGTACTTTTCCATTCTCCTTTGGGGTAAATTTACACTGGGAATGCAGATGGGGAGTAGCCCTCACATCTCCACTGCCCGCTGTGGGTTCTAGCATGAGCTGACCACAGAGAACCTGCAGGGCTCGAGCACAATTCCCAGCATGGCTGTGCCCAGCCCCACATTTGTCCTTTACAATCCTCTTCTACCCTGCTAAGGAAGCTCTTACATTCCTGAAAGACAACCTTCTTTCAGCTTGCCCTACGCACAAGCACTTTTCTGGTGCAGCTAGAAAAGGTTTCAAAACACCTTGAACAGATACCCTGATTCAGCTGGCACCAGATTTAGATTATTTCTCTCAAAAAACTATCTGTACAAGTCCACAGATGCGCTTTCCTAAGCACCAAGGAACTTGTGTATTGTGGGTTTATATTCTTTGAAGGAAGGTAACCTTAAAACTTTGATTACTTCAGTAGCCTAAAATCAGTTCACTTGCAAAAATTGTTAATTAGAATCATTGCACTGTACTCAACAGCAGATCTAAATAAATTCAAGGAATTCATGGAGAGTTTTTGATCAACTGATGCTTTCAGGAGGTTACAAAAAGTTGAACATCAAAACACAGCTATGCTGTAACAGCCAGAGAAAGGGGCACTGAAACTTCCAGGACAGAGATCAGATAGTAACTAACAGCTGTGTTGCCTTCTCCAACCAGAAAAGAGATTTCCACAGCTCTAGTAATGGAAAAACAGTCTGGCAGAGAGGTCAAGTTTCAGCAGCAGGGAAGGTGCTAGAGCAGTATGAAAGGGCTTCCTGTCCATGGAATGGGGATGGAGAGAAAAGTAACATCTGCCCAGCCCGCTTTTTACCACTTTCATGACAAAATGACCTTGTTACATGGCAATGACAGATGCCCCCAGTGTTTGAAGGAAGACTAGAGCTTCGTCCTCATTACAGAGCTCTTTTCTGCCTTGCCTCAATTCCCAAGCAGTATTGTTCTCCTCTTGAGAGGTTCGGTAGGTTGCAGTGACACTAAAATCATGAACTATTTATCCACCTCATACTATGGGTAAAAACACGACATATGTACATTTTTTTTAAGCCATATTTCAGTGAACTAACATCATCCATCTCCTCTCTATGCTTTCTGCAATGATTTCCCCAGTATCACCAGAAGCAGCACCCAACAATTCTGGGAGAATTCCCTTAGGGTATTTTATTTCTGGAGACCACAGCCTCACCTCTCAAAGCGAGCTCTGCTGCACAAATGGAAACAGAACCCAGCACGCACACGCCCAGCTCTGCCTTTCCGCTGCTCCAAATTGGTTTTTGATGCCCAGACCGTGGCATAGTTTGTCATGTTGTTGTGAGCAGTGAACAGCTTTACTTTTTGCCTGTCACAGGAAAAACACCACTAAAGATCAAACGTCCTTCATCTTAAGCCCTGCCGAATCAGTTCCTATTTTATGGCTTGCAGCCACACTGCTTTTAAGAAGCCAACCATCCCTGAGCTTTGGCTAGTCAGGCACCAGTCTGGAAACTAAAGCATTACACTCCTTCTAAAGCAGTGCCCCAAACTATTGCACAGAATGATGTCTCACAACTGTCCAAAAAGCTTAAAATTCTCATGAATTCATGAGCTCTCTGTGTGTAGTTTTCTTAGAGAGCATGCACAGCAAGGCAGGAACTGTTACAGACTACAAAAGTCTTCCTCTTTTCCATCACTGAGGAAAACACTGAGGGTTTGTAAAACTCCTGTGGCAGATGACATCTATCAAATTGGTGTGGAGACCCAGTGACACCTCACACGGATAGTGCCAGCGTAACCAACCCAGTCCCCTGAGATGCCAGCACGGTGTGTCACTGTGCTGACCAGCTAAAGACAATGTTAACTTGTCCTGAGGGAGTTAAGAATCCTCAAACTCAGCTGGGGAGCATGGGAACACAAGGCACTTCTGTACACTCCCAAAACCTCTTTTGCATTCCCAATGGTAGGATTTATGAAACAAAAACCTGCTTTATGAACTCACTTGCAAGAGTCGATAACAAAGACCACGTCATTGATGGTAATGCTGGTCTCGGCAATACTGGTAGATAAAATAACCTATAAAAACCAGGAAATGCAAACTGACGTTATTGGGTCTGAAAAAGCTGACAATCCACAGCAAGATAAACTACAGAATTTATAAAAAAAGTCAGCAATACAGTCCCCAAAAGCCCAACAGAACTGTACACAGAGATGGCTCTGTACTTTGGTCACTCCAGGAGGCACAGGATCAAACACTCGACGCTGCTCCTCCAGAGGAATCTGGGAATGCAGAGGTAAAATCCTGTACTGGTGGCCTCCTACAATAGGAATACAAGAAGGTTGATAACTACTACCATGTGAATCTCATTGCTTCTTTCCACAACATAAAAATTTCTGGCCATTCACTCTCACAACAAATTAGCACCCTCAGCCACTCATCCAACTCCCATCTTTACACAGTCAGTAATTTCCTTGGGAAAAGATGAAATATAATAAAACAGCTGCTTGTACCAAAGCGTGGGTTCATTTCTAGATGCTTCTGCATTGTATAGATTAAGTTCCAGCCAGGCAAGAAAACAAGGACAGCTCCTGGGACATTCAGAGTCCTGATATAAATCAGCAGGGCCTCAATGAGTTCAAAAGAGGTTTCTCTCTCGTTCAGCTGGGCCATGGAGTGCTTTGTTTCTGGGCCATATTCATCACTGCAAATAAGGTTGCAGTTGGCCTACAAAAGAAAAATACCACAAAGGAAATCATAGAAATTAATTTCCTCAAACTACAGAGACTGGCTGGCCAGGCAAATAACAAAGCGAGATACATGGGTGGATGCCTTTCAAGAAAAAATGGCCACTTAAAAAAAAATTCAATTAAGTGGCCTAAACAAAAGTTTCAAACCTACAAATTAAAAGTTGAATAAAACTGATAGTTTCTTGACAATGTATGTAAGCATTGACAATATCAACTGCAAGAGAAGAAGGGAGAGGATCTAAATTTTCACCCCAAAAAGGTACCATCAAGCTTATATTTCTCTATTTTTTCTTCCAAGGTTACCAATCTTCACTTTCAAAAGCATTTCAGTTTTAGCTTTAAAGAGAAGTAGGTTTACAAAACATGAGAACCTTAGCTTCAATGAAGAAGAAATTCTTCAGTTTACAAGAGCAAGAAGAAAATTCAGTTGCTGAAATTAACAGCAATCTCAGATATTAAAAATAAGAAAGCTGATAGGGATGTTTCACTTCAACAATGCCAAATGAATTACACTCAAGCTGGAGTACTAAAAATGGCACTTGCTTAATTTTTCATATTAAAGTTCACACATACATCGTCATCTTCACCACTTTCTTCATCCTTCTCTTTCTTCTTCTTTTCCTTTGGTGCAGGGATAAACTGAGTCATTTGAATACAGTCTTCCAGAAAATAATCTGCAAGGACAGACAGATGATCAGGACTGACTGCCAGAAGCCTGTGCAAGGGAACATAATTCTTTACACCATTTCTCAAGAGTCTCCTGATATAAATCAGGATTTTTCAGAGTATGAAGCCAAGACTGATAAAACTGGAAGCGCAACCAGTGATTTACCTTGGACGGGAAAGGTTCTCCCATAGACCTCAATGATGGGACAGTTGAAGAAGTATTCACAAAACATACTGGTATCGATGGTGGCAGACATGAGGACAACCCTGATTTCAGGATACGCCTGAATGACATCCCTCAGCACCACCAAAAGGAAGTCAGTCTGAATAGAAAGAGAATAAGAGCATCATTAACTCCATATCTATAAAAAGCAGTATCTTCCTAAGAAACCAGAAGAAATTACACATTTACTGAGCAAGAGAAGTAACAAGTAGCACAAAAGTGTTCTAAAACCAGAAACAGTTGTAAATGTTTTATTTTGAAACTACTCCAACGCCTGGGATAAGTGATTTTTAGGATTTCCAGTGTAAAGAAGGGTTTTTCTTTTCTACAAAAATATTTTGCTTTCTTTCCTAACAGTTCATTACAACCCCACATATTTTTAAACTTGGCTTACAATTAAAGTAGCCATAATTCATAAAATAAATAGGAATTACTCAGTGTAGGTGTGTGTGAAATTTGTAGTTCTGTTTAAATATGACATTTATTTAGTTCTGCCATGCAATTGGTTAGGCAGGCCCTTTGCTACAGACAAAATTCCAATCTTACTCAGAATTTCCGAACTTGTATTTTACATCATTAACATACATTTAATAGATGAAGAGATGCATCAGAAAAATGTGTGTTGCAATTTTGTTCAAATGACTCCCTAAATTCTGTCCAAACAAGATTAAACAACATGTCAGAACTTCATGGTTTCTCTGGCTCTCGGTATGACAAAGCTGAAAACTATACAGAATATTCAAGGGAACAGAAAATGTGCCATTTCAAACCATATTCAATACCTCTCCTAATTCTATCATCAACTTGTATTTTACTTCATGTAAACCCTGAATTCCAATGTATCGATATCAAGACTGCAGGTTCTGTTAATACCACCAGGAATACAACAGTGTCAACAGCACTCTAAGATAACAGTGTCATTCAGTGTGCTCCCCCAACTTGGGCAAGATATGTTTGTACTGCAGTGTTCCATTTTTCAGAGAGGACCAGGACACAGGGGATCCTAACAGGAAAACAGTCAAGGAAGCATAGGTCCTTGCTCTGCTAATCAGGTAAGGAATAATTAAGAGTTATAAAAATCTTATCAAAGAAGGAAAACTCACACACCTGACACTTAGTAAAGACACAGTTTCCTCTCGCATGTTGGCTACTACACATAAACACATACAGAAGTTAAACAGAACAGAAGCATAGAGAGATTAGGTCTATCATCACCAGCTAACTCACATTAATGTCTCTCTCATGGATCTCATCAACAATAACATGACTAATGCCACGGATCCCAGTCTCCACCTTTCTCAGAAGAACACCTAAACCAGAAACAGCAGGTAAATGTTCACGTAACAGTTCAACCTTCCCCCTCCCAGCCCCTGGTTTAAAAATCAGGAAGTGTGCAGGCTACCCAGCCCCTTTTCCAACCCCACCTCTAACTGCCACGCTTTCCTTAGTACAAGTGTCGGCAAGGCCATGAAGCATTACCACAAGAAAGACTCTTCCATCTTTCCCAGCCAATGCTGCTTCCCCTTCTGTCTTTTAAGGACAATCAATACATGGCAATTTATCTCTTTTTATGGGATTATTTCTGTGTGCTATCAGACCTGTATTACCATACTTCTGAATAAAAATCTTAAATCTTAATTTTTCTTTGCACAATGGCATGTCAGCAAACTTTTATCCAAAAAAACCCTTTCAATCTTCTAAGCAGACTTTCTTATAAAAATTTTAATTTAATCATATTCCTGTTTTGCTGCCAACTCAAGAGTTCAGACCCATAATAAGCTCCAAACATAAGGAAGCAATACAGACCTACAGTGCAGAACATGATGCTGGCGTGTGGCCGAGGGAGCACAGATTCGAACCGCACGCTGTACCCACAGCTCTGCCCAGGCTCTTCCCCCCTCTCATAGGACACACGCTCTGCTACGGAAACTGCGCTGATCCGCCGGGGCTGAGGGTGGAAAAGTTTTCTCTAAATTAATGAGGAAGTTTTAGAAGTTTATCACAACACCACTGAAAGCAATAAAGGAAACTGTAAATGCTACAGGTGTCCTGTCCTAAGATTTCTTTACAAAGTAATCATTAAACACTAATATTGTAACAACACGGGGGTTTTTTTCACAAAGGAGGGATATAAGGATATATGGCAACTACCAGCTACCATTTCCCACATAATTTCCTTGGTCTGCTGAGAGTTTTCACCTGGGCAAGGTTCAACCCAGATTACCCAAACTGTAAATTCATGCAAGAGTAATACTCCAAATGAAAATACACATGACGCTGAGGTTTCTCCTACTTATATTGCTGAGGATGTACCTTTATGAACCATGTCCTGCAATAAGGTTCCTCAACACATCCTTCAATCCTTCAAGGCCAGGTTGGATGGGGCTTGGAGCAACCTGGCCTAGTCGGTGGCACTGCTGACCATGGTAGGGTATTGGAATGAGATGAGCTTTAAGGTCGCTTCCAACCCAAACCACTCCATGGTTCTGTGATTTTATCCTAACCAACAGGTGATTTCTCATACCCACAGAACTGCAGTGGCCACACTGACCACACATTCCTCACCTGTGTTACCACTATGTTGCACTCAGCAGCTCGGTTGGTTCTGATGTATTCATCCAGGATGTACTGGGGCACTTGGGTGGTTTTGCCACAACCAGTAGCACCACGGATGACAACAACAGAATTGTGATGGATGGCATTCAGAATTTCACTTTCAAAATTCTTCAGAGGTAAGGCCTCTCTCTCTTCTTGGATCTGAAAAAAAAAGTCCAAGATATTTCCAAAATCTCCAAAAATCAGTCTGTTCTGCTGCACATCTGTGCTCTGCCTGACTCTTCTCTGTTTTTCCCTTACCCAAAGGAAAAACTGTCAAAGAACAGGTCAGAGTTTTTATTTTTTCCTGGCACAGCACAACTCATCCCCACATCCACCCCGGTGGAACATTCAGCACTTCTGAAAACGTGGCGTGTATTTGTGCTGACATCCAGCCTTATACACTTTGTGTTACATTCAACCCCTTCTGGAAAATTAAGAGCCTAGCGCAAGGATGACAGGTCACAGGAAGCACACTTACCCTCTGTAATTCCTGATCCTGCTCCAGACGGTACATGAAATCACTTTTCAGATCCATGCTTATTTGCTCCGGAGTGAGCTGGAAGTGTAAGACATTATTTGGAGGCTTTTTGACCCCTCTTCTTATCTACATCATAACTTCAGTATCAGATAAGTCACACCAACATCGTGATCCCAAATATCTGTAAAGGCTCGTTTCCTACATAACTCCCTGCAATCAGTTAAGCCTCTGAGCTGTTTTATTTCATTCATTCCAGCGTATTGAACATTCATCTCCAAAGAAGTCTCTCAGAAAGACCGGAAACGCTGAAAAAGAACGATTGTTTAAATTTAAACACTTTGACTGTTTGAGAAACATACTCTATTCAGCAGGAAGCCAACAAGATGATGGTTCGGACAGGAGTTTTTAACGTAAGTAATGACCTAATGTAAACACAAACCCACCCTTAAAACTGAAGCTGAAAAGGGAAAAGTTGGAAGAGAATTCATCAGGCAACTCCTGTCTTTCAACTGTGGAGGAATTCTGAAGAAATGAAAATTTGTTACCAAAGAGCTAGTTGTTTTGACTGCAAATAAGTCAGCTGTTCCAGTCAGAACTAGCACGGGTAAATCCTGAAGAGATTTGAAGCCAGCTCAATTTGCAATGTTCACATTGGTTTTATGCAGCAACAGCTAAATTTACATTAGTTCCATATATTTTAAAAAATCAATAAGTAACAATCTATATTTATATGACAATATATGTTTATATTATATAACAATAATATTTATAGAACAATCTATGTTTTTATATTTTTCTTTATGTAACAATACTAATTTAATGTAATTTATGGAAAAAACCCCAGTAGAAAAAGTATTAAATTATAATTTTGGCCATAAGCAATCTGGCTTGTTGTAGGAAAATCAAGTTCCTGCCCTGGGAGTCTTTTCTTGTTCAGGTTATACCAGTCAGACCAAATGACCCTCTGAACTTGGCAAACCAGTAATTCTTTCCCTTCTTCATTCTATCATGCCACATTGTTGCTTTTCATTTGTTCTATGCTGAATGAGACTAGAAATGACAAAAAGTAAGAAAGTTGGTTGCTTATGTAGTGGCACTGGCTTGGAGCAGTTCCTCCTCCCAGAAAAAGAGTCTGAGTATGCAAGTATGGGAAAGAGAAGCCAGAGAAATATAAATGACATGCCCATGAACTTACCTTGTAATTTCAATTATAAACTTTGTATGGGCTGCACAATAGCAGGCAAAAGGTGAAACAAAGCAGAGAATTGGGACACTCAAGCCACTGCTGTTCAAGACCTGATAAAACATGAATTAAACACAGAGAACTCTCTGCCTCCATGTCAAGAAGGGAAGAAATTTTATCAGTGGACTGTCTTCTCCTTTGAAAGAGCTTATACTTTAAACCCTGTTTGGGGAGAAGCATTAGAAGTTTTGGAAGCATGGGGAAATCAAGCAACAGATCCATATTTTAAGCTGTCTTACATTTGCGAGAGGACCATCATCAATATTGCAGCCAGTCCAAGGGTTCCAGTTGGAATGAGGTGGTGACCAGGGAACAACTCCCATATGACTTTGTCTCTGCGATGGTTCAAAATGGGCCAACTTTCCAACACTGATCAGAACTGGATTACTGGGATCTTCAGGCTATAAATCCAAAAGCACAGCGGGCAAAGACAGATAAATGATTAAACGAGCAGGTGTTGATATTCCATACTGGAGCATCAAACCACACACTCACCAAAGGCATGATCTCCAGGGACAGTTCCTGTATAGTTTTTTGCAGATGATTTTTTAAGTCAGAAGACAGCAGCACCTCATAGGGTTCCAACTAGGAAATATTTAAAAACTACATGTCAATATACACAAAAAGACAGGCACTGGAAGCTAGAACTACGGGCTATTAGTGCTGAACCGTCAAACACCTCCTCGTGAAACAAGGCCAAAGAGTATCGTCAGTTCAAAATTCACATTCTCGAAATGTTTTGCCAACTTTTCATTGAATAAAAATTTGTAGGCTATTTTTAAATATCTGAGTTTCAGTTCAGAGGAACACATTCCCAAACTTGCAACCAAATACCTGAATAACATGTATTCCTTTGTATGTATATATATATACGTATATGTATTTGAATTGCCAGAAAATGCTTAGTGACAGAGAATTAATTTAAACAGCCATAAACAGAAATATTCAAGCTTGAAGAAAAATTATACTGAAAATAGCATTTGTTACAAATCCTATTTCATTGAATAGAATGTAAAATTAGTTACTGCTCCAGTCACATACACATGAAGTTATATTTCTGATCCAAACCACTGGCCAGAACAGAAACAGCTTCTAAAGAATAAAAATTATTAATAACTTGTAAGATGTTAAATATGAAGAACAAACTTTTAACTCATTCCTGTTTATGAGAGTGCTTCTGTGTTATGAAATGAAAGCAATAATTCCTGTCCCTCCTGCCAAACTCACCGATTCTCCTTTCTTCTTCGCCTGCCCAGAGTAAGGCTCAATGACACCAAGGTGGTAGAGCTGTCTGACCAGGGAAAGAGCACAGGACTGTGCTGCCAGCTTTTTGTTTGATCCGTGCTCACGACTGAAAATCCCTGCAGCACACAGAGGTCAGAGCTGTAGCAGCAGAGGAGTAAAGCAGCTTCTACAGCAGATACTACTCTGAACTGGGCTCTCTGACTGTACACTTAGACCAGGTTTCATGGACAGTCTCAAATCTTGATAAATCCAGAATTCCAACATAAAATCCAACCAGGCCCCTCCACCGGTCAGCTCACACTGGCTGTGTGATGTTACTTTATTGCTAAGTCCTTTGAAGTTTTTCTGCATTCAGTGCCTAAGGAAGTATGATTATCCAATAACACCTAGCAACATCATACAAATGATCCTTTACCTCTGGAAGTGGCTCCAGCACATAACTATAATAAACTCTCTACCCACACATGTTCCTCTATACCAACACCCATCTCCTGCTAAATTAAAAAATAAATAGGAGCACTTACTTCTGCCCAGCTGCTTCACAAAAATGTTCATTTCTGCATTAAAGCTCCTGCAAGAGAAAGAATGCAAAGGTACCATTACCAATAGCTGACACTGCAAAAATATTTACTCTTTCCAATATTTCTAGGCAAAGATCTCTGTCCTCAGAGACTCTCAAGTCATAAATGACCAAGGTAAAATATTACTGCTTTTAGTCCCTTTAACCCGAAGTTAGTAGGTAACAGACCTGCCATCACCAGAACCAGCAGATTTGATAAGAAGAGTTCTGAATATACCACAGTTCAGCACTGAAATTTAAAGCCACATTAGGAAATATGCTCTGAGCTGTCCAAGTTTAAGGCAACAGTTATAAAGCAGCTGGGATGTTAATTTAACATTAACATGCATCCCAATGTACGATTAGCTGTATCCCACATTAGTATTGGTACAACATTAATGTAACCCATTAATAGCCTGTGTTTAACAACTAGATGCAGCATTTAATACATTTACTCTGCTTTTTGCCACACATTGATCAGCTCAGAGCATAAACAAAACCAAACCAGGTCATTTAGTCAAAAACATTGAACTTATCTGAACAGGAGACAGAATATTTGAATTTGCATGAATTTCCATTCCCTTATGCCATGCTCTGGAAACAGCAGAACTTGAGTAACAGAGTTACAGAGTAACAGAGTTACTCAAGGGTAACTCTGGTAGCAAACCCAACAGTTTGCATAGTAGACATGTAACCAGTTCAGTTAAAGGTTAACTGGCATATTAATCACAGAATCATAGGATCATGGAATGGTTTGGGTTGGAAGGGATCTTAAATACTGCTTCATTCCAATCCCCCGCCAGGGGCAGGGACACCTTCCACTATGCCAGGTTGCTCCAAGCCCTGTACAACCTGGCCTTGGACACTTCCAGGGATGGGGCACCCACAGCTGCTCTGGGCAACCTGTGCTAGGCCCTCACCACCCTCACAGAGAAGAATGCAGTCTTAAAAAAAAAAAAATCCTCAACAGAGGAGGACAGAAATCACGATCCATGTTTTTAAGAATCCCAAACCTAAGCCTGTATTTGCCACATGAAATATTAAAGCCAAATTCTTGTAAGACAGGATTTAAACTGGCAAATGTGACTCAAGGCACATGACTTGAGCTGACATGAGGAATTTATTGGACTGAGATCCTCTTTGGAAACTGGGCCTTGGCATTTGCACAGCTGGAGGCTGTACCTTGCACCTGTGTCCTTCATTTTTTGCTGCAAACAAACAATAAAAAAGGTTAAAGGAGTGATTTAAATTTCAGGTTAGACCTCCTTCCTGTGCTACCAGCGAACTGACCTTCAGGCACAGTGGCTTCAGGGGTCGAAGGCCACTGGCTCTCAGGGACACAACAGCCACCTAAGACACCGATGACAGTATATTTCTCAGCCAGGCCTACAGTCAGCATTCAATCTCATTCTCCACCACCTGAGGGGAGAACAGCAACACCAGAAATCAGTTTGCAGCAGAATCCCACATGATTTCCTAGTCCAGGCTCAGCAGCCCATGTGTGAGGCACAGGTCTGTGGTGTCACTCTTCAGCAGGAACAGAAGGAGGCACAGGCATTCCAAAACAGAAAAGCCACAACCCATCCCTTAATATGAGCTCATATTTTGTGTTTTAGGAGAGCCACCTTCACATTTACAACTTACACCCTCCTGTCATAATTAAAGTTTTCAAATTTTCCAGCTATTACTATGTTCTTAGACCATGAGTATGATTAATTGACCACAAACCTCTGAGAGCATGGTTGACATATCTGTTATAATGTGTATCTCTGATCATTACCTCAAAAAAACCCAAAACAGATTGGCAAGACGCATGACAACTGGTATTTCTTTAAAAAAAACCAACAACCTAAACTATATAATGTCCTCAAAACTCCAAAAACATCCCTCTCCTGTTACACACATCAAAAGGAGTAAATCCAACCATCTCCCAACAGTCCCTCAATGAGCCCTACAACATAGTAGGATTGTTTCATGCCTATTTGATCTGTTGCAGCAGGTAGTGAATAGCCCATCCTGCCATTCCATCCAGGGCAATCCACACAAGCTTCCCTGAATAAAGAGTATATAGGAAATTCTGAAATGCGCTCCAGAAGAACAACAACCAGGCTGAGAAACATACTGTCATCTGTATAATTCCCTTCTGCTCAAGACTAGATAAATTTAAATACATGGGGTTTAATGCTGCAGAAGGTGTCACAAAAAATGAGCTACATAAATATTCCCTAAGCTACAAGATAAAAAGAAATGTTCAGAAGCTATGCCTGCAACAAGCATAATTTAAATTCCTAGTACTGTACAAACTAACTTTTTATGTCACTCACTTGAGTGAAGGAAATGGCCTTGCCTGAGACACATAAATTGAGATGAAGTGACTTGAAGAGAGGTTTTAAATGAGAATTTACAACTTTCTGCACCAATACACATCTTCTAGATGTTCCAAATGATTGGAAGACTCAGTAACAAAAGAATACAGTAAGTCCTGCAAGTGAGACTCTCATGAAAGGCTGTAATAAGAAAATTCTCTTGTCTTTCTGAAAATATTAACTCTTAGAGAACACGAGTTTATATAATGCAAAAATGCCTAACGCCAATCAGGAGAATCCAGCAGCAGCAGCATACCACTGTTTCCAGCCACAAAATATCATTATATTTTACCAGAAATAATAAAATGTCCTAACGTCTGGATGATTTGTAAAGACTGTTCCTAATAGGGATAAAATAATAAAAACCATCAATTCTTTATGCACTGGATGAGCTTTGGGAGGACATGCAAATTCTCAGGTGGAATGGCTAAAAGTCAAAAGAGTAATATCCAGCTGGTCTTAACTCAAACTTAAGACTCTCAGAACTCCTTTGGGAAGATTCTGCCAAACTGTTTTGTTCAAAAGAAGATTCCATTGCCAAAAAAGTTAATTATAATAAATATATATAAAATAATAACATATATATAATATAATAAAAAAATAGAAATAAAATGTCCTTAAAGCACATTGCTACATAAGCAAATTTAAGATTTACTTAAAATGCACAAAGGCACAACAGTCACAGAACAATTACCACAAGCAATTGAGCTCTGTTTTCATTCAAACTGATACCCCAGCAGCTGACTAAAGGACAGAAATCAGTTTAAAAGCTGCATATCCAGAATTTCTTCAATCCCTCAGATCTTGGCACTGAGATTCCTCACTCTCATATTTAGGGATGTTGTTGGTCCTGGCAAAGAACAGTATGGGTCTACGGAGCATGAGAAGTAAGTGTGAACAGCCACTGTCACCAAAAATATTTTGAACCCTTCAGACACAGATGGTGACTAAAACTACCAAACCTGTTGTGATCAGGCCCCATTTCAATGTATTTATATTCTTCCTGGATCTTCTCCTTTTGGAAAAACTGGTTCAGACGTGCCTTGGCATTTTCCAAGGTCCAACCCCCATGAAGATCTGCATTTAAGTCCACTTCTGACTCTGAGGTCTAATATGGAAAAAAAAGAGTACTGTTTACCAGTTTAAAGATTCTTACAAGTCTTTAAAGTAATTCATCTATATGCTATAAAATAATTAAAACATCACAGAAAATGATAAAAAGTCCTCAATAACTCCTTATTTTCAGAACAAAATGTCTGTACAAAGTCCTGGATGTTCAGACTACCCAGAGCGATTTATTTGTTCCTAGCCTAAACAAATTATTTTTATTAAAATTCAACAAGTAAATCTGCAGCTTGAAATCTGCAGTTTAAACTAACAGCAAAATATCAAAAGAAAACTGCAAGCTTGGTTATACATGCAAAAAACAAATTAAAGGGGATGAAAGATACCTATTTAAGACCTAAAGGAGAAATCCACTGCATGACTTACCTCCTGAACTTCTTGCTCCTCTTTCCTTGAATAATAATCTTGCAAGTTTGCACCCCGATCCCACTGAGCTCCATGACTGCCACAGTTTCCAGGTGCTGCACCTGGTCCGTTGCCTACCACACAGAAAAAAAATTAACAAAATAACTCCCCAAAATATGTTCTTAGCAACAGACAGACATTGCCTGGCCATTTTGACAGGCCATGACCAGCCCCTCAGCTCTTATGCAGTCATCCACACCTCTGTGTCAAAACTATGACTTCGGTGTCCTGTCTGCAGAGTGATGCAATTTGGGGGAGAAATCACCACCAAAATACATTCAAATACACAGAAATTACAGTTTTCAGTCTTACCTACTTCACTTTTTAAAAGCAAATGTGGAGGAAGGGGTCCCCCCAGAGCTGAACTGGAACCAGTGACATCTCTAGCTGCTTCCTGTCCTCCAGTGGGGATATCACCTACTGCTGGCTAGGGAAGGGAATAAAGGAAAACAGCAGCACATCAGTACAGAATAGGTCATTTTACTATTTAGCTAGAAACTATTCAAGCAGTTTAAAGACCTCAGGCAACAGTATGCAACAGCTATCCCCAGTAAATATGCAACAGTTACTACCCAGCAGCAACCCCAATAGTAACACAACTGTGAATATTTAAACACTGAACTGCCATGAAACTAACTGGCACAGCAAAATCAAAATAGCAGTCTTGTTCCCATTGGGTTCCACCTAGGCTGATGAGGCAGGGAGGGCGCTTCCACTGAGAAAATTCATATATCGTTAATGGAGCACTAGAAGAAGATTCTTTCCTCTCAACAGGTAACATATAACTTCATGCTTTATTTATTTTTTCTCTAAACTTGCTGTAATGACAGAGTTAACCTCCTCTTCCTCAGCCTTTAAGTGATAGACACGGCTGAGTGTTCACAAAACGTCATAAAAAGCAGTGATCCTGTTATACAGCTGAAGCAATTATGGTTTAAAAAATGCCAGATTTTCAATGTCTGGTTTGATATATCTGTGATTATTATTTTGGGGTTTGTTTTTGTTGGTTTTTTTTAAGGCACACAGGATTATAGATACTATACATATATATATTATAATGTGGCCCTAAAACTTCACAGTGTCAGGTGTGAGTACTCAGCACTTTTAGAGCCAGGCTGCACCTCACAGAGACTCTGAATTCTTTCTAGCCTCATCAGCTTTGCAGCCCAACACGCAGCTGTATTTCCCAGATCATCCTACAACATTCAGTTGGACTTCATAATCTCAAAGGTCTTTTCCAACCTGAATGGTTCCATGATTCCATGATATTCTGTATGGGCCCCAGCCTTCCAGTAGTGCAAGAAGTCCCTCAAATTCATCACTGCACAGGGGCACCAGACTGAACTCCAGGGATGAAACACAACCGGGAGCACGGCACCACAATGTCAGACTAGTCTTTGGTAAGGAGAAAGAGCAGCTTACTCCAAAAGCAGGAATTTCATCCTTCTTCATTTCATTCACCCGCACTAAGTAGTTGATGAAGTCTCGGGCAGCGTTGCTCTGCGCATCCTTCTTGTTGGTAGAGTTGCCCACGCCAACATAGTTGAAGCCTTCCACTCGGACCTGAAAGGAACAATACACAGCTCTGGCACGTGCAGCTGAAAGGGGCTTGGAGACCAGCAACACCAACTGGAACACCAAATTCTGGCTGCTGATAAGTACAGAAGAGATAATATTGCTAAGTATTGTTACATACCATTATATATAGCTATACATTTACATTTCCATAGGTTTTGAAAAGCAAACCCCCACATTCCGAGACCTTCTCCTCTCAGAGCACAAGTGCTTCCCAAAACCTCTTGGAAGAAGAAAAATCAATGTAGGAAGGGACCGTGGCAACACACAGCAGCAAAAACTATCCAAGATCACTTTCCTCAACCTAAATACCAAACCCTCAGATAACAAGGACAGGAGTGATCTTGAGTCTACTCAGCCACAGCTCCATGTTCTTGCAACATAGATGTGATTTATTCCTGATTTTTTTTTACTTTAGCACAGCAATTCTATACTCTGGACAATGGTACCTCCAACCATACAGTAACCATGCTGGATTCACAGCCATCATATTGGGCTGCAAAAATCAGCAAGAGAGATGTTTCAGTAAGACTGATCCCTTCACCTGTTAAGCTTCCATGGATAATCATGGGGCATCAACATATCAAAACCAGTACAAAAATACTTATATATTGCATAACATACAATATATATGTATAGTACATATTGTGACTTTTTACAACAAGCATGGAGTGACAGAACAAGGGGGAATGGCTTCACACTGACAGAGGGCAGGGTTAGATGGGATATTACAAAGAAATTGTTCCCTGTGAGTTTGGTGAGGCCCTGGCACAGGTTGCCCAGAAAAGCTATGGCTGCCCCTGCAACCATGGAAGTGTTCAAGGCCAGGTTGGATGGGGCTTGGAGCAACCTCAGATAGTGGAAGGTATCTGTCCATGTCAGGTGGTGGAACTAGATGAGCTTTAAGGTCCCTTCCAACCCAAACCATTCCATGATTCTGTGAATATATCTATCCATACAACCATTCCATCTGAGCACTGCCCAGCCAGTAATAATACCTTGAAAACTGCTTTAATGCCACTGTGTTTCTTAGTTTTCTTACTGACATGGAAGATACACAGGGGAGGGAAGGGTAAAATGACAAATTTAAGGTGCAAATCCACGGCATCACTCATGAACTGATCTGTTTTGCACATGGCCTCACACTTAGTGCCAGCTACTTGTCAGAGCCAACCTGAATTCACAGCTCCCACATCCCCAATATCTAGAGGCAGGAGTAGAAGAGTATTAGAGCAGTGCAGAGCAGCAACCATTCCAACAAGAATTCTTTAATACATTTCATCTCAAGTTCAAGAGTGGGCCAAAGCTCTTGGCAAAGGTGACATACAGCACCCCTCACCAACTATTTTAACTGCAAGAAGGGTCACACAGGGTGCAGAGAAACGCACCACCCTTAAATAAACTAATCCATTTTCCCTGTAAGAACATCGTTCGGCTTCTTCTCTCCTTTCACTCATTTCACACTATTCACATGCAGCCAGGACATTCTGACTCAAAGCAGCCCAGCCCTCCCTGAGCCCTCGGCTTCCAGTGACTCCCACCCAGGCCGGGCAGGGTTCAGACCCTGGAAGGGACCCGAGACCCCCGGTGCTGACTCCAGGTTCCTTCTGGCAGAAGACCTCGGCAGCACCCCCAACGGGGCCCCAGGTTCCCTCTGACAGAGCCATCAGACGTGCTCCCAGATCCCCGGCACTGATCCCACGTTCCCAGCGGCAGAGCCCCGGGTCCAGCTCGGCAGGGTCCTCGGCAGCACCCCGAGACCCCTGGCAAAGCCCAGACCGCATCACGAACCTCAGATCCCCGGCAGGGCCCCACATTATCTTTGATAGGGTCCTCAGATCTCTGACAGAGCTCCAGGTCCCTCCCGGTAAGCGACCCCAGACACGCGGCCCGGTCCAAGTTCCCTCTGGCAGAACCCTCGGCCAGAACGTCACGGCGTCCAACCCCCCAGCACAGCCTCCACAAGCCCGGCAGGGCCCCGGCAGGGCCCCAGACCCACTCAGGGCCCTGAGATCCCCGGCAGAGGCCCGGCAACACGCCCAGAGCCCGGCAGAGTCCGTCCAGGGCCCCGGAGGGCTCCAGTCCCCCTCTGTGTCCCCAAACCCGCGACACAGCCCGAAGTCCCCCTCATGGCTCCCAGCCCCCCACAGGACGCCCAGCCCGCTCCCCCGACGGGGTAGGCCCGCACCTCGCAGAGGAAGGTCTGCCGGCCGCGGCCGCCGGCGGTGCGGATCTCGTAGGCCGGCATCACCCTCCTCCTGCCGCACCAGGCGTACAGGTAGTTCTTTACGTCCCCCATTGCCAGGCCGGGGGCACTGGGGCAGGACCACCCGCTCCAGCCGGCGCCCGGCCCGTGGCAGCACCGCCGCGCAGCGCCTGCGCGCGGCCGGACGGCGGCTGGGAGGGACCCAGAAGGTACCGGGCGCGTTCCCTCCTCCCTCCCTCCAGCGCCCCGCCACCGCGCTCCTGTCCGAACCATCATCTTGTTGGCTTCCTGCTGAATAGAGTATGTTTCTCAAACAGTCAAAGTGTTTAAATTTAAACAATCGTTCTTTTTCAGCGTTTCCGGTCTTTCTGAGAGACTTCTTTGGAGATGAATGAATGAAATGAAACAGCTCAGAGGCTTAACTGATTGCAGGGAGTTATGTAGGAAACGAGCCTTTACGGATATTTGGGATCACGATGTTGGTGTGACTTACCTGATACTGAAGTTATGATGTAGATAAGAAGAGGGGTCAAAAAGCCTCCAAATAATGTCTTACACTTCCAGCTCACTCCGGAGCAAATAAGCATGGATCTGAAAAGTGATTTCATGTACCGTCTGGAGCAGGATCAGGAATTACAGAGGGNCGGACGGCGGCTGGGAGGGACCCAGAAGGTACCGGGCGCGTTCCCTCCTCCCTCCCTCCAGCGCCCCGCCACCGCGCTCCTGTCCGAACCATCATCTTGTTGGCTTCCTGCTGAATAGAGTATGTTTCTCAAACAGTCAAAGTGTTTAAATTTAAACAATCGTTCTTTTTCAGCGTTTCCGGTCTTTCTGAGAGACTTCTTTGGAGATGAATGAATGAAATGAAACAGCTCAGAGGCTTAACTGATTGCAGGGAGTTATGTAGGAAACGAGCCTTTACGGATATTTGGGATCACGATGTTGGTGTGACTTACCTGATACTGAAGTTATGATGTAGATAAGAAGAGGGGTCAAAAAGCCTCCAAATAATGTCTTACACTTCCAGCTCACTCCGGAGCAAATAAGCATGGATCTGAAAAGTGATTTCATGTACCGTCTGGAGCAGGATCAGGAATTACAGAGGGTAAGTGTGCTTCCTGTGACCTGTCATCCTTGCGCTAGGCTCTTAATTTTCCAGAGGGGGTTGAATGTAACACAAAGCGTATAAAGCGATGTGGCTGTAGGACAAGAGAAAGAACTACACTCGCACACTGAGATGTCAGAAGGCGAATGAATTTAAGTGTTTATTTTCTCTTAATATTTATACATTTCTTGATCCGAGAATGGATTGGAAGTTGAGGTTAACACCTCTCCAACTACACTGGTTTAAAAGACTGTCTATCATGATTTGTCTCATTGTAAAAGAATGATAACAAAAAAGAACAGTTAAGTAAACATTGGCTATTATTTACATGAAAATGGTGAGAATTTTGATTCCAAAGAATGTAAATTCAGAAGGCTGAGAAAAACCAGGGTAACAAGGCTGGATGTTCCAGTGCCTAAAGGGGCTCCAAGAGAGCTGGAGAGGGACTTGGGACAAGGCCTGAAGTGACAGGACAAGGGGGAATGGCTTCCCATTGCCAGAGGGCAGAGTCAGATGGGATATTGGAAGAAGTTCTTCCCTGTGAGGGTGGGGAGGTGCTGGCACAGGGTGCGCAGAGCAGCTGCGGCTGCCCCATCCCTGAAGTGTCCAAGGCCAGGTTAGATGGGGCTTGGAGCAACCTGGCATAGTGCAAGGTGTCCCTGCCCATGGCAGGGGATGGAATGGGATGATTTTAAGGTCCCTTCCATCCCAAACCATTCTAGGTTTCTATGATTCTATGCCTTCTTAACCTGCATGACAGCATTCTGTACTGCCACGTGGAGGTGCACAGCTCAGTCATGGCTTTGTTTCTGTCCTAAGGAAAAAATGGAGAAATACCTGCTTATTAGTGATCCAAAGCTTGCTGTTACAAATGGGATTTATTTTTTAAATTTTCCATTAAGGTGTATAAACACGGAGATCAGACAGAAGCAAGATTTTACAAGCACAGACAATGTCCCAGTGATTCTGATGAACAGATACCAGCCTGAGCAACCTGATGGTGTCATACTGTTGTTTAAACCCACAATGTAGTGTCCTCATGGAGAGGACAAAACACCATCCAGCTGAGAGCAGGTAGAGACGGATCTTCCTCCTTTCTAGGCAAAAGTCATCAGCCTTCTCCTCCAACTGGGAAAAATTTGCTATTTTTTTATTAAACAATCCCAGTCAGTCCTGGAATGTGCAGCACTCCAGGGAAGCAGTGTAAAATGTCAGGCTACATGTGCCCCAGCAAAGCCAGCCCTAACAGGAAGAGGGGGCTTGGGCACATTGCCAGTTCCCCAAAAGAAATCCTAGCCCATCATGTGGGGGATGTGCCACATGGCAGAGAATCCCAGAAAAGGAACCTCCAGATTGACATGGAAGTGAACATCATAGATGTGGCACTTGGGGATGTGGCTTAGTGGTGGACCTGGAAGTGTGAGGTTAATGGTTGGACCTGATGATCTTAGAGGTCTTTCTCAACCTTAATGATTCCATGACTCTATGATCAGTCACCATCAGGCCACACAATGCTGTCCAGCTTGGCTTTGGCCTTGATGATGAACTCACTGGAGGCATCAACAAGTGGAAGCCGTGGAGGTCCCATGGGAATGCCAGAAACAAAAGTCATTACAGCTTTAGTCTGTGCAACACCAAAACCTGGGCAGACAAAAGCAAAATCAGGACATTTGCAGATCACTTTCCTTAAAGCAGCCTCAATACAGGTGTCCAAAAAAGCAGCAGCATAGATTTTCTGTGTAATCCAGCATCAGCCAGGCTTCAAGCACTTCTTGGAAATGAGAACAGTGTAATTGAAAAGAGGTAACTGTGCTTGCAGACAGGAACAACACTGCAGTAAAAATTACACCTACTTACTACATTTATTCCTATGTAGGTATCCCCAATGCAGACTCACACAGAGCCAAGCCTTGGGAGTAACCACATCCTGCTCTCTGTCCATAGCTCATAACTCTTTATGTACCTCTGGAAATTTAGTGTTTGCCTCTTTATCTATAAGGCTAAAAAACAATGCAATTCCTCTGACTTTGAACCCAAGAAATACAACCAGGCTCTAAAGCTCGGCAAGATTCATCAGGGCTTGCGTATGTACAGCAAACCCACAGTAAACAGTTCTCTTCATTAAATGTCTGATATAATTTAATTTAAACATTTCCTGTCTGTTTCAGTTTCCTACACCAATCTGTTGGTTTTAATTGCTTTTTATATTTAAACTTGATTTTGTTTCTAGAAATCATTCAACTTCAAAATGTTTTGGCCTTGTACAGCCTTCAACAAAGTTCCTGTTAAATTACAGCAAGGCAGGAGAGAGAAGTATCAGAGCTGTTCTTCTACTTAGGCACCACCATTTCAGAAAAATTACTGTAGAAATAAAGCTAGAAATGAGCTTTTGGAGATGGAAGGAAAAAAAACCTAACAAAGAAACCATCCTAGAGAAAGAGTCAGGATAAGAACAAGGGTAAATCACAGAGTCACAGCTTTAAATCTGTGAGATTTCAAAGCAGAAGGAAGGAAGGGAGAGTGGAATCTGTCAGGGATGTTTGGTCAACTCCCCTTGTTGAGCTTCCAACTGCTACTAAGTTGGGAAACAGCATATGCAACAGTTTTTCACTGCAAAATCTTTCAGGAAGGAAGTTCTAAGAGTACAGCAATATGAGAGTTTGAGGAGCACAAAGTTTGCACTTTTAGACATAATGAGGGAAACAGGCCGTGTTTACCCAGTTTACTTACCCAGTTTGATGACAAAGTTGAGAAATTCCCCAGTGAGAAACTAGAAAAGACCAACAGTAATTTATTAACACCCTCAAATTTGGAGGTGTAAAAGCATCTACAGCTACTATATTTATATCTTATATAACTGTTGCACAGCTTTGAGAAAAGCCCTTGGCCACCTAGCCAGTCTCTGGGAAATACTAATCCAATTCCAGTGGAATAGGGGAGGGATACCACAAATGTTCCATTAAAATATTGGGTACAGATTGTATACTGATGGCTCAGAACTCCTCACAAATCTTCAAACTGCCCAAGACCAAAAGGGGTGAAGGCAGAGCTGATTTGGGACAGCTTTCTGCCCTACATCATGTAGGCTATCCCCAGAATATTCCTAGTCAGGGGGCTTGGCCACTGTGAGTTTGTTCAAGGAAAAAGGCCAGACCATTGCTCACTTGCGTGGATGAAATTAAGAGTTGAAAGGTAAGTGGGGCAGGTCTTGGTTAAAAGGTAGTAAGGAATGGTCAAAGAAGTGAGGAGGGATGAATAAAAAAAGGGGGATTGGAGATGAAAGAATTTTTTTTTAATAAAGCTGCCTCAGTATGGACTACAGAACCACATGGAGAACAGCCACAGTAAACCTGGAAGAGAAAGAAGGTTGCTCCCAGGAAGGAGGAGGCTTGGGAAGATGTTGTACCTGATACTTCCGTGCCAAGGCAAGGTCTGGCTTTGCAAAGGCTTGCAACATCAGAGTGGTTTGTCGCCCCAAATAGTTGTATGTACTGTCAAAAAACAAACCAAAAATAGAATTGGTAAATGCAAAGGAGGAACTTAAAACCAGTGAAACAAAAGAAGTAACCACAGGCTTTTGCTGTTGACATTGTCATTATTACGAGAGAAATTTGTGCAATCTACGTGTGGTGCAATCTACTGCCAAGCATCTGAAGTATGCCAAGCTCCGTGGAAGAATTAGAGAGCAGATTTCTCTTCCCAGTTCTTTCCAAATGGAACTGCTTTTCAAAATTAAAAATAAGAAGACATAATCAGGCAATAAGGAAAGTCAATCACTTAATTTTCCAGTTGCTTGTTTATTGAATGGATTGTCTAGATGGGAACACAGATATCACACAGGAATTCATCCAATCAGCCTGATATGAGGGGCAGAGGATGAATTAGAAATTAAACTCAGCACAGCCCTTTTCCTCACAGGCTGCTCATGTGAACTAACAATTTTAACCTCTCTGGGTTTTGGTTCCTTACCCAGTGAAGATAGAAGTGATTACCTACGTCAAAAGTTGCCATGAGGATAAAAAGTATGTTGAAACTTTTGGGTCAACTTAGAAACCACAGCAATAATCACCCAAAAGAACATAATCTGGGATCCTGGGTTATATGACTGTCCCATCACTAGGACTGGGGCTAAATTATTTGTGTGTTTGCCTCTGTACATCCCTATCCTGCAAAATCCTCCATTGCCATGACTGAAGACAGTCAGGGAAATACTATGCAGATAGTGGAAGATAAAACAGCAACAGTGTATGTGTGAAGGGAAGGAGTCCAAGCCATACTGACCTTCCAACTGCTCCATTTGCCCCTACTGCCAGCGCACCCAACAGTTGCTAGTTTGGAGTAAAGGGAGAAAAAAAAAGTTTAAAAAATTTACTTCATATAATAAAACCATGGAAAAAAAGTGGTGGTGGGAAGGAGCAGTGAAATTGCCTTGCACTGAGTGTCCAGGGTTACTTCTTCCCCAAGGCTGAAGCAAGAGAGTGCCTTCGAAGAAATTACTTTTAAGAGAAGCCTCTTACCTCATCCACCCCATAAAGAAATTCAAACTCCCCTGTTTCATTCTTGTTTATGCACTGTGCCAGGTCCAAGAGGTCTGTGTCACTGAACTTCACACCCTGGAAGGTGGGGATCTGTGCTTTTATCCCATCCAGCAAGTCTTCCACAGGAACTGTGCAGAACAGCAATCTCATATGAGGAAACACAGGCCTGTTCTGGGGGAGTTCCCTGCCTTGTCCCCGAGAGAAAGACTTCATATTTTAGAAGTTGTTCACTTTCAGCCTGAGCCTAGTGAACTATACCGCTCTAAAACAATGAGTAAGACAACAAAGAGTAAGACTTCTTTACCAGATCAGAAAAATTTTAGGAATGAACCAGCAACAACATATTTAAGGCTAAATATAAATCCATGCATTCAGAAACACCATATAACCTGCTGTCCAGAGCAAATAACCAAAGATCTGTTCTCTGTACTTACTCTTCACACCCGTCAGAGAAGGAATATGATAGTAATAAAATGGAACCTCAGGGGCTTCAGATGCAACCTTCTGTAAGAAAGCAACCAGCTCATCTAGAAGGAAACCATCAGGTATCCCATAAGAGAAGGAGGCTATTCATAGGGAGATACAGCTCAGATTCACAGCACAGGGGCTATGGAGAGGCCTCAGCTTGTGCACCACACACACCAAATCATACAAAACTCTTCACATGTCATAAAACATTAAATGTGACATAAATCAAGGGAAGACCTTAAGAAAAGCAAAGACAGTACTTCTTTTAAACCAAACCAGTTTCAGTAGCTCATACTCATTCTCTTACAGGTGTAACTCAGGCATGCTCTTACATGTGCTGGACCTGTGTGTCAAGTAGTCTCAGCAGGACCACTTGTGTGTAACAGAGGACAAGGGATCAAGTTCCTGTTCACCTCCCTGGGGTATTGCTTGGTGAGGATGGTGAACAGGATTTTGGACAACTTTTTTTGCACCATTTTAGGAATCAAAGGGCTGTTATGGTTGACATTCTTCCTAAGAATCTTGCTCATTGCATCCTTCACAGATCTTAGGCAATTTTCTCACTGACACAGAAGGAAGAAGAATGGCATAAACCAGTGCTGAACCCTCACTGCCATCCTACTGCCATCCTACTCCCAGTGAAGTTTCTCCTGACTTTTGTGCTGTTCATCTGTGAGTACCAGTCTGATTGCCACTGATTGTGTCCTGGCTGTCACTACCAGCCATTCTGGCAACTTACTCTGGTTTCTTCTGGCGCCTTCATATGAGCATTTCCATTCAGAATTCATTCAGACAACTTTTAATATTTCTTTTACAAACCTCCACTTCATGTGGTTCTTTTATGTTATTGTCAGGATCTTAAGGACAAAATACTCAGTTTGCAGTTTTGAGATAACCTTAGACAGACAGAACCAAACCTGATCACCTCGGTAACAAGAGCCACAACTGTGTATCAGCAGTTCCTCAACTTGGTCAGTGCCCAGCAAGGGTCAGCATAGAACCAGCTGCTTCCTAGTGTGGCCCAAATCAAGTGTGAACCCCAAACTATCAATTCAGAACTCAGACTAGTTAACTAGACTATTCTTTCCAAAAGCAACTTTTCTTTTTACAAAAGGCATCCCAAAAGACATCCTTCCCACTTCTTTACCAGGACAATTCTGCTATCTCTCATCTTTAAAAAATGCTTCTTGCAGGTTTTGCTTTTCCATTACAGTTCTGTAAACATTATCATCAGAATATTTTCCAACGAAGTAGATGGCATTAATCCTTTATCTATGATGCAGGTTGGGAGGGCAATAAAAAGGCCTCAGCAATCACATCTACTCACCTTTGTTTGTGGGTTTGAAGAAGAAGGGGGCTATCACAGCAATGCCACCAGCACCTATAGCTGCTGCATGTCTTGCCTATAAAAGACAGCATGGAGAGCATCTGAGGGTACATCTGTTTCTATTTATCACACACAGAGTGAAAAATATCATATACACACCAGCTCTTGGCACTCTGGCAGATTCAGTGCTCCCACATGAATGATCACATGGTCCAATCTGCACAAAAAAACAAATTCAGAAGATTTTGGGGATGTTTCAGTGATGGTGGAAAAACTACCAGGCTGCCAAAATGACTCACTTCAGCCCAGGTAGCCACAGAACAAGAACCTAAAAAACCAGTTGAGCCTGTGTTGACCTGATGAGCAAAAACATAGGGAAAATGCTGACAGTGACAAGCAGCTGGCGATGGAAGAAAGAAAACACATTTGTAAACATGAATCACATATGACTTCTTGCTGGTGTACTTGCAAAGCTGTCAGGAGGGATGAATCTTAGCATTTTATTAGGAAATTGAAATTCAGATATTGAGGATTTAAGGGGAGGCTGGGAAGAGTAAAGGAAATCAAAATATATCTTTACTTTCTAAACCTATTTCTCTGCAAACATACCAGAAGAGTTCAACCTCACAGCAGCACCTCTGACTGCTTGTCTGCTCCTGCCAAGGGAATCTTCCATGGTCCAGGCCATCAATCCCATTGGGTTTTTTTTCTCCTTTAAATGCACATGTTATAAACGATTTAATGTTGTAAACCAGTTGCTGTGATACAAAGTTATTAAAGTTTAGGATGGTGCACGGGAGGGGGTAAATCAGGAATCCATCGCTTAGAGGATGGAACGACCAGATCTCATAACTCAGCACAAGAAGCTTCCAGAATTGCCTGCCCCGCTCCAGTGTACTGAGAACAACCAGGGGGACACGCTGCCTGAGAATGATTGGTCGGGAAGGACTCTCGTTATGGACCAACCAGGGGACCAAAAAACAGACCAGTGGGGAAGCCCCAAAGCGAGCGTGGGGATTGGTGCGTTCCTGATCCCCACCAGGGGTATAAAGGGGGGTCGGGGCGCTTTTTAGGTGGTGGTGTGGTGCAGTGCTGTGGCAGGTAGAGGCAGGTGCGTTGCTTTGTTCGGGTTCTGACTTAGCCACGTGGGACTGAGGTTCATCCTGGGCTCCGCGGGCAGCTGCTTATTGTAATAAACGGATTGATCTAATTTTTGGGGTTCACGAGTTGTTCATGACACACAGGATATATGGATATAAAGGCTATGGATCTGAAGGCTGAGATCCTTCACACCAGTTTATTTCTGCTCATTATCCTTCTCCCCCAGAACACCCCCCCCTCTGCACATCCTCTGACCCAGCATCCAGGAGAAAGGCAACAGTGAAGGGTACAAGGCTATGACAGGTACAAGAAAGGGAGAATGAAGCTGCAATTGGATACACAGCTGCAGATCCAGATGGAATTCTTCTGTCACTGATTTTGCACCTTTAGGGAGGCAGTTAAGCACTTGACACCTCAGCTTCAGTCACACCAAATAATGTAATACATTAAAAGGTTCAAAAATGCTCTTTATTGCCATTTGTTCTCAAGCATAAGCAAAGGGCACAGCCCTTCATTTCCAAGCCCTTTCTGGTTCCCCCACCTCTCAGTGTACCAAAGAGAAGGACTCTCACAAGCTCTCTAAGCAGCAGAAACAGATACCAGCTAACTGGCAGTGACAAAAACATACTTCTGCGATAAAGGAGCTGGGGAACAAAGCCCAGCAACAAAATACTAAAAAAAAAAAGGCATCAGCAAACTTGGTTTTGTATCAGGCATTATTGTAACACAAGATCTGGAATCCCCCATTCCCTCTCAGTTACTTACTTGTCTTTTCCCTGGCACATCCATTCTTCTGCCAACTGCTTCCTCTCCTGGATGCTAAGGGACAGGCCTTCTCCTGTTGTGCCATTCACTGTTTCAACACAACAAAACACAACACACTGGCTGAGGCCTCACCTCCCCACATCAGTTTCACTGAAGACAAGAAGTAACATTTTTGAGCTGGGAAGAATCATTCAGATCAGTCTTCTCTGTCAACACAACATTATTCATTCATGTCTGGGAATGTCACCTTATGAAGGCACCTTATTTTATCCCTCACAGAAATGCAGTGTGGGCAAAACCAGATGCCTCAAGTACTTCTTACGCTCTCTCCACTGGTGAATATAAATGGCCAGGATGATCCCACATCCACATTCCCTCCCACTACAGCTCCTATCAGGTAAGATATCACAAGATTCCCATCCAGGCAAAAGGGCTGTAATGCAGTTTCTGTCAAAAAACACTTACCAAAAACATTCTTCACATCCTGCTCATTTACCAGATAATCCACATACTGACGAATCACTGGGAGGTTAATTTGTCTGCAATAAAAGGAACCACAGCAACCATTAAGTCCCCACCCACAGTTATTTTAAACTTTGTGATTAAGAAACCAAAAAAACCCCCAAGTATTTTGAAGCCTTGCATTTGTATACACACAGATTACCCAGAGGTAAGAAACCTTCGACATCTATTTAACATCTGAGGTAGCAGCTCAGCGTTGAATTCTCTCTTCCAGTTTCTATTCCTCCTGACAAGTAGTTCACTGTTCCAAACTTTTATTGGGAATTGCTGCAGGCTTGTCACAGCAAAGAACTTTTTTGGGAGATATGAGAGAACAGGAAGAACTAAAACCTTTTCCTCTTTTGAGGGAAACAGGAGTCCTCTTGAGAGCACAAAGTTATTTGTGCAAGTGCTGGCAAATGGTTAAACTGATGGATAGTTATAACTGCTGGATACAGAGAGTGAAACGGCATCTGCTGGATGTGATTTTGACCTCTCTCCTACTAAAGGATGAGGAGAGTGTCCTGGGTTGAAGTG
>VYXC01010473.1:32023-80240 GCA_013397175.1 Platysteira castanea | reverse complement strand
TTTTCACCAAAAGCTGACATTCTTCCAAGTTTCCAGGAAAAATAAAAACCAACCAAATACATAAGAGCTGTTAACAGTAGCCTCTCACTCTTTATTGTGAAAGAGGCTCGAAATCCAGCTCTGCAGGTTGTCTCTCTTCCCCTACTTTGGGAAACACTTCGCAGCCGGAGCGCTGGAGGAGAGCGCACGCTCTCATTAAGTGCAGCCGACGGGGGGGCTGGGGCTGACAGCCTTCCCAGCCAGGAACACAGGGCCTGGTTTGCCCCACAGAAATCTGCAACCTCTGCAAAAAGCTGCCACGAGAAAGACTCCCAGAGCCAGCTCTTACCTGAGACAGCGGGCGGGCAGTGGTGCTGTGCTGCGCCTGGTCCGGGATGTGCCACTCAGGACATCGCGGGAGGACATAGAGCCATTCCTGCATCACCAGGGGCTGCATTAGAACTGATGGTCATGGGGATGGAGCACCTGCAAAGCAGCGTTAGAGTCCCTGGGTCAGCTTGCACCTCCTCACGGAGCTGACCCCTTCCCAGCTGCCCGGAGCGCTGCCTCTGTGGCAGCTGGAGACTAAAAGGAAACACTTTTAAATTTAATATACTTCTACAAGTGCTGCAATCTTGTTTCATCTAAATAGCCAGCTTTTTTTTTTCCACCTGGTTATGCAATTTGCTGTATTGATATGCTGTTAGTGAGTCCCACAGGTTATACTGCATTTTTAGAAAAGTTTGGGTTTCTTGAACTGTACAAAATGCCCGTGGTTTAAAGGAAGGGAGAGAGGATCTCACTGTCATGACCACTATTCTAGTTTTGGTTGAGATAACATTCATTTTCTTCCTAGCAGGTGGTACAGCATGGTTTTTTATCCAGAACTCATGTTTAGACAGAACAGACATATCCCCATAACAGACATTTTCAAACATATTTTTTCCTTTTATATTCAGAAGGCAAATTGCCTAGAGCCCCAGCCTCATGTATCTCATACTGTGAGCTAGCTTTTTATGAGTTTTTGCTCATTATGAGCTATAAAATTCCCTTCATTATCCCCATTTTTGAACTGTATGACCTGTAAAGCCAGTTAGCAGTGGCCCCTTGACTATACTATAGATCAGAAATGCAACCTCTGGTCACAGTGCTGCTGAGTTTTGTTGTTTGGACTCTAAATAAGCTAAAATAGGGATTTATCTAACTGCCAGCACCGTCTCAGCTTTACAGAAAGCCATGAGAAATGAAGCTCAGAGAAAACTTGGTGACTGCTTTCCTACTTTTAGAAGGTAAAAATCACCTGCTGCAGCAGCCAGAGCTCATGTCTGCGTGGAGATGAGGCTGCTTTCAGGGGAATGAATGATGCTGATGGAAGAAGGTTCTTGGCTCCTTCACACTCAGCTCAGTTGGACAGCTGGGAATCTTCCTGCTTGGCCCTGGCAGGGCAGGAGCAGGCAGCACATCCTGCACTGACAGCAGCCACCCTGGACAGACGGGTGAGGAGAAATCCCCCTGGCCCTGCGCGCGCTGCCCATCTGACACTTTCACATCCCTCACGCCCCTGCCAGAGCTTTCACTGCCTCTCTCCCCTCCATTACACACATTAAGAGAAGAGATTATCCTGTTATGACTTTTTTTTAATCTCTTAGTGATTTTCACAGCCATAATTCTCTCCCCTTCCAGCAGAACAGCCTGTGCTGAGCTCTCCAGCATGCTGACAATCCAAGGTCTTGTCCTCTCTCTCTCCTGCCCATTAGCACCAATGAACACTGCAGGCTGTGCATCCCTGCTCCTCTCCCCATGCAGGCAGGGGATTATGAGGGGATTATGAGACCCACATTAATAATCATAAATTCAAAGCCCCCCAGCCTCTTGGGGCAAATTCACCACACCCAACTCCAAGGGTGCGGGAGATTTCTGACAGAAGGTGACTCCACCTCCTCTTCCTCCAGTGCTTGTGCCAGTTGGTCTCTGTTCCTCTAAATGACCTCTGAATGACACAATCCAGCAGAGATACAATTCTCAAGGTGTGAAAAGTTATTTTTCCTCAAAGCCTCTAAACGAGGAACGCCACTGAGCTCTTCCCCAGGACTGGGAAATCCACAGCTTTTGCCAGTGAGGCTCTGTGATGTCTCACTGCAGCTGCCATCCTGAGGCCTGGGTTTTTCTGTGGCACAGGGCAGTGAAACTGCAGTGATGTGCGCTGGCCAGGCGAGTTCAGCCAGCCCTCCAACATCACACACAGGGGCTCTCTGCTCCCAGCCCTCCCAGCACAACCTGGCCCCTCGTTCCTGCCACCAGCACTGCAGAACAGGAGCGATACTGGGAAGGTCACAAGCTCTGCTCTGACTGCATTTTGCTCAGTGACAGATCTGCATGCACAGGGCAGGTGCAGCTCTGAGACAGGGGTGGGTAACCCTTGTCCTGCAGGTACCCATGTGTAGGACGTGGAGGGTTTCCATGCTCCCTGCCAGCATCACGGAAACAGGAACAGCCATTGCTGCACCTCCTGAGTGCTGGGCTCCTTGAACTCCTCCAGGGATGACAAGGCCCATCAGGTCACAGATGGCACAGGGAACTAAAGCCTGTCCAAGGCAGCAGTCACAGAACAAGCTGAGTGCCAAGCAAAGGGCACTACCCAGTCACGTCCTGGAGCAGGTTGGAGGGCAGTGGCTCAGCTGCCCTTTGCCACTCTGCAAGAGCAAAGACAAAGCCCAGAGGCGGAGAACCCAGATAATGTGGAACTAACTGAGCTGCACAGCAGCCAGCACAAAGGAGGACATTCAGGGGGAGAGAGAGACAACCAGACGGAGAGGCACGTCTGCAGGCAAGCCAACAGCTCCATATGACCCCTTGCCAAATTCCCTGCTATTGCTGGAACCAGGCAAGGAGAAATGCTCTTGATCTGCTCTGCCTCTCTGCCGAGGCACACAAAACAGCTCCAGTTCTGGCACTTCTACTTTAGTGCTTCTGCACAGCTCTGTGTCTGGGCACTGCAGCATGTGGAGCAGAGATTTTGTGGATGCTTCCTGGCTGAATTCCTACTGCCTGATGCCTACGCCTGTCAAGAGCCAAACCTGTGATCCACTTTGCCTCTCCCACGCCACCATTCACCTTCTGCACTCTACTTCAGGTTGGTGCTGGAGACCCAGCACACAACAGCCAAGGTTTGACATCACACAAACCAGATTTAAGTGCTGACAACACAAGTTAATCATCCCCACAGCCTACTCCAAGCCTCTGCTTGAAAAGGAGTTGAGAGATCCTCCTTTGGAGGACTCATGGAACAACGTGGTCAGGCTGTTCAAACAGATATGAAGTGAGCTTGGTCCCCTGGGCACACTTCTGTGCAAGCAGAACAAACATCAAGGCTCAGGTGAGCAGAAGCAAGTGAGAATTTCCCCAGGTGGACACCACAAGAAGCAGTTGTAGAGTCACCATGGAGCAGGACTGGGGCACTGCACTCACACAGTGGAGAGAGCAAGGAGGGAAACCTCTTCCACTGCTGTCTCTGACCTGATCTTTGCTGGAGGTCCCACTCCAGGCACAAAGGTGGACAGATCAGTCCTCAGAAGGATCAGGTACAACCTCGTTGCCTGGTACTGTTTTGCATCCTCCCACACGAAAAGCACCCAACACTTGCCTCTGCTCTCAGTAGAAATGAAGCAGTGCATGTTCCACAGTGCTGTGTTACAGCTTCCAAACACTTTAGCACCCAAGCCACTACCACAGCTTGAGACCTTGATGATCCTCTGGTTGAAAAATGAGAAAGCCAAAAATCTTGATGTTACATTTCAACACCTGAATGCTTGGGCATTAGGGTGTATTAAAACCAAAATAATTGCCTTTTTTCCTCTTCCTACATGAGCTGTACCTGCTACAAACTCAGCACTGGAGAGCCTGTCCCACTCCCTGCTTTCCAGGCAGTCTCACAAAGGCAGCTGGAGTGGGCTTTGCTCAACCAGTTCTGCTTCAGCTCTGTCACACAACTCACTGCTCCACTCAGGGATCTCTGTGCTCTCTCTGCTTTACAGAGCTGCTGCAGCAGCATCCCTGGCTGGCTGGAGAGGCTGTCCCAGCTCCTGCAGCACCTCTTCTCCATCCCAGCCAAAAGGAAGGTGACAGCTTACCACCAGTGCACATGGTGCACAGTACTCTGCGATTTTGCTGCATTTGTTTAAAATCCTCCTGATACAAACCCACATCCAAACCCTCCCAAACATCGGGAATTCACACTGCAGATGACCTCCATGGCTAAAGGTGACCACCAGGATCAGGAACCTGTCACAGGAAGCAGAGTGTCATGTCAGATGTAGAATTTCCAGCTCTCTGCCACATGTAACAGCAGTGAATACAGCATATAGGTCAAGAGGTCTCTCAATCACACAGTTTATGCTTTGAATTGCTAATTTCCTCCAATACATTCTTTCCTGAAACCTTCCACTTCAGATCTTGGCCTATAAGGGAAAAAATATGGGAACATCTTGAGGCAAGGCAGCTCAGCTCAGCCTTTGTCCCATGAGGAGAGTGGAAATACAAACATGTTCCCTGCTGCTGGAAATGGTAATGACTTTGTTGTTGTTTAACTTACTGTACAGAGAAGTAATAACATTTCAGCTCAGCATGTTCAGTGTCCTTTAAGGGGAAAGGTGGGAGGCTTGTGGATATTTCAGAGTTCAGCTCCCATGTAGATGCTAACAAAGGCAGCATTCCCAGGCTGTCAGACAGCAGGACTCCCTCGACAGCTTAACTACAGCTCCTGTTTCAGCAAAAATTGTTTTCTGCACTTCTAAGTAAATAATTTAAGCCTGAGATCGAGGGCCAGACGACCTAATTCCCAAGGCCCTACTGGTCAAGGTTTGGTGAGAGAGAAGGAACCTTTGTCCCACTGGGATCAACATAAAAACAACACAGCTCCCTCTCAGAGCGTGGGCCCTTAATCTCCATCTCTTTACAAACCAGGAATAGATACCCAAACACACTCCC
The DNA here is from genome assembly GCA_013397175.1 of Platysteira castanea. Taxonomy (NCBI): domain Eukaryota; kingdom Metazoa; phylum Chordata; class Aves; order Passeriformes; genus Platysteira; species Platysteira castanea. The sequence goes on along the minus strand of VYXC01010473.1, from coordinate 75,275 downwards.
ACAGAAAATCATCCCAACATTCTCCTGGTTGTTATGTGCTCCCGTGTACCACAAAAAGGGACTCACAGCAATCTTCCACGTGTGGGAGCATTTTCAACCCCATCATCTGAGGGCTAAAAACCCCAGATGCCAAAGGTGCCACTGGGCTTCACACTGCACTCCCACCAAAGAACCAGGTCCCCTTTATTATTTAAAATGAAGAGTCCCTCAGCTAAGCACCTGTCCTTAAGAAGTAACACAAAACCTTTGCTGTATCTGGTAGTGAGCAAGCAGCACAGAAGATGTGTTACTCACTGAGGGTGGGTGAAGTGGGGCCTCTCACATCTAATGAGCTCCTCTCTTACATGGCCACTTGGACTCTGAGCTCATAACCAAACTGTTATTTTCATTCAGTGGATAAACAGGTGCCACACGTCTTAATAAAGAAGCAGCATCCCTTCCCCTGGCTCACTCGCTCTCCATTTTCCCAAGCAACAGAACATACACATTCACACAATCTCAAACTGAAAAATTTCACCAGTTGGCTTTGCACTAGGAAACTGTGACGATGATGTCCCCACCTCACCAGGTGAGTGTGGGTGTATGCCCACAACACGGTCATGCAGAACTGACTACCCCTCTCTCTGCTCAAAAATAACTTACGGGATTTTTTTAACGAAGATTGAAAAACCTAAATTTCTTTTGCATGTCGTTTCAGGGTCCCAGCTGGGTTTTAAGTTGCTCTCTCCAAAGCTCACTTTTCCTAGGAACACTTCCCATCTCTTTGCAGATTAAAGTACTGAAATAATGACTCAAGCAGGCAGAGGACCCAGCTGTGAGCCCACAGCCCTGCTGTGCTGGACACAGAGAAGCTGCTGCCTGATAGACCTGACAGACAAAAGGAGCAGGAGAAGGGGAAGCAGCAGCCTCCCAAAAGGGACAGCCGGGCAGGGGGAAATCACTTGCTTAATGACCGAAAGAAGGTTGCACCAGGAACAAAAATTGAACCCACTTCTTCAGAAATTTGGCTCCTGTAGCCTTGAAAACTGCCAATTTAACCCACAAAAAACCTCAAGCCTTGTCTTTGTCTTTTCCCTCTAAGCACCTGAACTTTCCCTTCCCTGCTGCTGGAAGCAAGAACCAAGTTTTGCTGCATTGTGGAAAGCACATCACCCATTTGCCACAATGTGTAACTGATCAACACCAGTGGGAAGAGCACACCCACACTCAGTTATGATGGCCAAGGTAATGCTGCTGACTCCTGGCTTCCCTGGCACTTTGTTTCTCATTCTCAGAGTAAAGCTGGCACCTGTTTCTCTAAACTGAATACTCTGCCTTGCCCCCAAGGCCATCTTTATAATAAACTCCCTGCCAAAGCACGAGGTCCTCTGGCCTTCTGAGGCCATGAATTTTATGACCAGGCTGTGTGCCCCATGAAGCCACATTTCCTTTCCCTACTTGAGATGTCTCAGAGTGACCTTAGTCTTATGCAAAGGGAAACAGCAAAGGAAAATGGGATGGAGCTATTTTGGCTCAGTTCTGAAAAGATTGGTTTTGTCTTCATACACCTATGAAAATGAGGGTTTTTTGAAGACTGAATTCTTTCTGGTCAGTATGTCTTCATGAGACTTATTCCTCTTTCATGCTTTTATCATAGACATCCAGGCTAAAGTGGAAGCCTTGAATATATTTCTCAAAACATGACTATATTCAGAAATTCACCATATGTCTCCAGAACTCGGGGCTTTTGTTTGAATCCATTCATTTAATCCCTTCCCTGTCTCACTTTGTTTAGTTTTGCAAAGAGCCACTCCAACCTGAGCAGCCCCATTCACAGCCACAGTCCTGGCCAGTTTTAGAGAGCAGCACTGATCTGCCTCAGGTACTAATCTATGGTCCTCCCTCAGCTCCTTCGGCTGACAGAGAGGACCTGAACACAGCATCACAGTGCAGCACCCGCTCCGACGCTTCCCCTCCCAGCACTCCGGGCACCCACATTCCTGGACACTGCTGCAAAATGAGCCTGTGGTCCAGTTCCTTTCCGGAGTGCCACCACATCCTTGCTGTCTCCAGAGCCCTGCCCGGCCAGCTCCCACAGCAGCAGAGAAAGCAGCTTTCAGCACGGGGAGCTGGCAGGGGAGGGTGTGAGGTGGCACCAGAGCCGCAGCAGGCACACGAGCCACACATGGGTGCCAGGAGAACAGAAACCCCCCCGGCACAACTTGTAGCTGGGACCTCACACAGCTTCCTCAACAAGGGCTCCGTGGTCAGGCAGGAAAGGCCATTAACAGGAATAATCAAGCAAGAACTCTCACGGGTCCAGACAGAGAGGTGAACAGCAGCATGAGAGATGGGAGGGACCTCGGAATAGGGCACAAGGAAAACAAACTGACAAAAAATTGACTAGACTTTTTTTCCCCAACACTAAAACCCAAAATACACACAAACATTGGTTTCTCCCAGGGAAAGCATGGCACTTAAGAGCATAGGAGTAATTGCTCCACACCCCTGCCACTGCACATGGGCAATCTCAGCACTGAGACCCCAGAAATACAATGCTGGCACTTCCACCAGTGGATCTCCACAGCTGTGATGCTGTGCTTGAGGGAAGGCTGAAGGAAACAGGCTGCACTGGGGACCTGTAATAATCTGTGGCACTAAATCTTGAGGAACCACAGCCCAGGCTGTCCTGTCTGGCAGGGAGAGGGAGGCAGAGTGCTGAGCCCTGGGGAGCAGGAAAGGTCCTGTGCTTCCTGCAGGCAATTCTGCGGTCGGTCAGAGCTGCCTGCATCCAAGGGAAGGTCAGTGGTGGCAAGAGAAGACCTTGAGAGGGGAGGAGGAACGATGAGTGAAAGGGGTTGGGGACAAGCTGGGGGAGGGGAGGGCGGACACATAAAGGAGCAAGGCTGGACCGTGTAAGGCAGTGAATGAAAAGGGCAGACCTGGGACTGTGGGCTGATCCTTGCCTACTACGTGAGGAATATTTGGGTCCCTGCCTTGCCCTGCTGCCTAATCCTCCCAGGAAGATGCTAGAAGGCCACCACGCACCCTGCCCGGAGCAGCCCTTCAGCCCAGGCGGAAACACTGCCAGGGTAAATAAGCCTTCGATGTGCAAAGCATCAAAGCCGGTGAGACCGGGATGCTGGAGACTGTTGTTTGCCTCGGGAATCCGCATCCCTAACTGGTCTCTAGCCTCTCCCTTGTGGAAATGGTCTTGGCCACCTCTCTTGCTCTCCCCCGAGACCCTTCTTCTCTTCTCTGCAAGTTTCCTCACCCGCACATGCATGGGCAGCGCTGCTGCGAAGGGACACACGCACACCCCCAAAAGAGCGCATTTCCGAGCTGAACCATCTGTCCAAATTCTCCCCTCTTCCAGCCCAGCCAGGATCTGAGTGGGAAAGAAATTTTGTCGTGGCCTACCTTCCGAGTCCGCCAGGTCTGAGACGCAGGGGCGGCGGGCAGCGGGCTTCGGGAGCAGGGAGAGGGGCTGTGTGTGTGAATCAGCAGAGGAGTCCCTGTGACAGGGATGCATGCTGAGCCTGAGCACCGCTGCCGCACGCTGCCTCTCCTCCTCCACCGCCCCGGCTGCTGTGTTGCTATGCAATCACATCACCACCAACAGCATCTCGCCGAGCCGCCGAAGAGATACCCTTGACTCGGCAAAACGCAGCGGGGAACAAGGACGAGCCCACCGAGTGCCCGGCCCTTTGGAGATCTCGGCCGGCGATCGATCCGGAGGAGGGGAGGGAGAAGAGTGGAGATGCAAAGAGAGGCACGCACGGGAGGAGGAGACAAAACACACATGGAGAGGGGGAAAGGAAAGGGAGGAGGGCAGATGTACAAACACACAGAAAGCGCCGTGGTCTGACCTCCGGAGACCTGACACGGGCTGCCGGGCTCAGACACGCTTCCCGCTGCTCGCCGACATCTCCCACCGCCTCTCGGGGCTGGCGTCTCTCATTTTAGGTTAGATATGGCCACGCGTGTGCTGGAAAATGCCAGACACGTTCGCCTCCTTCCTGAACCACTACTGGGGTATCTGTCACAAGATTTTATGATTTAAGAATAGCCCATTTTAAAATTAAAGCTAAGGAGCAAAAGTAGGATTTTGGATGTGCTTTCTATTCTTCTTAGAAAAGAAAAATAAGTAAAGGAAGGAGCCAGTTCTCCAGGCTGGGGAGATCTTTTAAATGTCAGGGTATCTTGTCTCACCTCACAAGAAACAGAAGGATTTGAGCTGCTAGCTTGGTTGAGGACACAAACAAACACAGAGTTGGGATTTGGGTCCATAGATAAGAGTTTACAGTTCTTCAGATCATTCCACCCAAGGATTTCAAACTGCTCAAGTCATCACAGATGTTATTCTCATATAACACAAAAAGAAACAGAATTAAATTACTTGGTGAGAAAGAGGATTCAAATCTAATCCCAGCTCTGTGTTTTAAGCACTAGACCGTGTCAGCCTCTCCATGGGAAAATTAAAACTCGGAAAATACAATCTTCCTGGTCCTTGTCAGAACAATCTTTAATGAGCCTTAGCCCTTTTTTCCCCAGAGTTGACAGACTAAAGATGTTAATTTTCTGCTCATACAGTCACGTTATCCAAAAATATCAGTGCTGTTTGTAAACATTTTCCATTTTCATACATTTATTCCCCATCTCAGGTGTATCCCAAAATGCAGGTTCACTTGGCTCACTCAGACCCCTTCACAATTCCACAATTCCACCATAGTCCTGAAAAACCACTTCTGGCCAAGCCAGCAGTAGAAATAACAACTGGCAAACTCCCTGCAGCATCACAAGGCTCCCTGTGGGCTGAGGGACGATGGTCAGGAAATGGTGCTGCCCAGAGGGACAGTGCCCAACCTGCCCCAAGGCTGTGCCCAGCAGGGTGGGGAGCCCACAGCCACCTTTCTGCCAGTTTGGGCACCTTGCAGAGCACAGCTTTAATCCCACACCATGGGGATGTGAATGGATCAAAAGCTTTTCTAGGTCACCAGTTTAAACCTGGAGAAGTTTTAAAACTCAAAACGTCGCTGATCTTGTGTAAAATACATTTGAGAGAGTCCTCAAGAAACCAGTGAGCTGCTTGTGATGGCACCAGCTAGAACCTGCAGCAGGTGGGTGGCTGACCCTAAGGAAGTTCTCCCTTCATCCTAGATGGGTGCACTGGGAATCAGGGGCAGAGCAAAGTGAGGAACAGAAAACTCATGTAACTACACTGAAAGGAGATTTTTAAACAGCAACCTCCTTATCGTTGGTTCCAAAAGGAGGAACACTGAATACTTCGAGTACCGACCCAAGAATACTTATTCACTCCACACCTTCTGCTCTTAAAACCTTCTTCAATAGCATCTGCTTCCACAACAGCTGTACTGACGCAACAAAATCCCTCCTGGAAAGCTGTATTTACACCAAAAAAACCAGATATGGATCAGAAGACAAAAATGAGCAGAGACTCTGCTGGGCTGTTTTTGTGCACACACACAAATAATAAGTCCTGGGTTAAATAAGGAGAGTGAGGGGGAAAATAACAACAGAGTCTGTTGAGGCAACTCCAAAGACACCGTTCTCCAGAGAGACACAACCAAATCGATGGCAGCATGCGTCTGTCACCACCAGCATCTGTAAGGGACATGACAACATGGATAAACATATCAAGCCAAGTTACACATGCACACAAGACAGACATCAGCACAGAGACATGAACAGACAGCACGAACCACAAAAACAAGGTGCTTTGCAGTACAAGCATCCTAAATTATTGATTGTTTAAGGATAGCAAAATGCACTAGAGAAAAAATAATCTCTTGTGTCAGTTTAGTTTAAATTATGAGACAAACCAGAATCTCTGCTGGGAGAGTTGCTTCCAGGGCTGGGAACATCTTCCCAAGTTCCCCAATACTTTCTGTTTTAAGGATATAATTAGGGCAAAGAGAGGAGGAATTCAGAACTCAAAGGGAACGAGGGAGACCAACTCGAATGTGTCATAATCGCAGTTTTCACATAAGCACTACAACTTTTTAAAGTGTATGGGAAGGTTTCTGAGATGAGAGGCTAAATTTGGTGTGCTTTCAGTTCTGAAGAGAACTTAAGCCAAAAAAATCTCCCAAGGATCTCCAAGAAGATCTGTGGAAGGATCTTCCAGAAGATACAGTGGTACCTACCTCCTGTCTTCCCCTAATGAAAGATTTCAGACCTTTTATGTTTTATGAAACAGCAAATATGTACCTTGTTAGGAAAACTAACAATGTCCACCCACCCAACAGGGACATCTCAAAATGCACAGTGCTAAATACAGTGTACAATCATACAATAGGTAAAAATTAGGACTGGTTTTATATAAGGCTTGAACATAAAATTGACATATATATAGAGAGAGAGAGCACACTGACAGTATTTTTAGTTTGAAAATTTTAAAAGCTGGAAGTAAGTTCTGTGTCTGCTTTCAGCATAAATTCTGTTTTACATTCTCCATATACAAAGCCATGATTAATCACTTGTAAGCTGGAACATCCATAACACTAATTAATTTTGCATTACCAACCAAAAAAAAAATCACCTAAAATTCTGGCATTCACATCTTCAACACAAAACTTCAAGGTTCAACATAATTAAAGGCTATTACTTTTATATTTTTCTTCCCATAAGTTCCCACCAATTAACTTTATCTTCTAAAATAGTCCTTGTCACGGGGAGTTGGTTCCCAAAATGTGCAGTCGCTCTTCCCTCCTTTGAAACGTCACATCTCCTGAAAGAGAAGGATCATCCCTCTTGTACAGAAGAGGAAGTATTGTTACCATCCTTTGGAAACTTCGGTACATTCTTCCCCTTTCAGAGTAAAGCTCAAATTTATCAATTTTTCCCAATTAAAGTTATTTTAGAGAATGATGCTTCACCCAGGAACAGAATGTAGAGTTATCCTTGTTAGGAGAATACAGGCAGGCACCAAGAGGAGCACTTTCCCCAGAGCCATACACCCACAGCCCTTGTGGATCCATCTGCTGAAGAGTTTGGTGAAAGGCTTGTGAGCCAGGACAAGGTCCCTTATGGCTTGAAGAAATCCAGTTTCTCCCCAGGAACCTACAAATCCCTGTTTTCCTGAGACACGGGGCTCCCTCACCTGGGTCTCCTCCTAATTAAAGCATCAGACAGGGCTGGGTTGTCTCACAGCTGTCCACACCCAAACAGCTGTAGCTCTGTTTTGGTGTGGGATCATGGATCTCAGTGGTTGTGCTGTGCCCACCTGTGAAGGGGAAGCCAGAGGAACAGATCTTACACAAAGGGACAGACCTGCCCATCAATTCCAGAACATCAGACAGCCCAGCAGGCTTGGGAGCAGAGCACAAAGAGCCTTTCTTCAAGAAGGAACAAAACTAGAATTAGGGCCCTAAGAAAAGAATTTAGTTGACTGGATATTGTACCATCCTGCGGGGCCTTTTTGTTCATTTTTTAAAATAACTGATATAAAATAAAGAACTGTACCTCTGTCACTAGCATCAATAAGCACAAAAACCTTCCCAGAGCAGATTCTACCCTGCTGAAAGCATTTAGAAAAACAGCAGGGTACTTTCTAAGCACATGGTACCTGGGGTGAGAGAGAAGAATGGGCAGGGAACTGATACAAGCAGACAGCTGTCATGGACTCAGAAACAGAATGAATCCCCCTTTTCATTTGTTCCCACACAGGCACTGAAAAAATCCCCCCAAATGAGAAATAGAGGCTAAAGGGGAGAGAGGAAATCTTCTCAGAGCAGCAAGTTCCAAAATAAAGAAGGCTGGGTATCAAAACGGAGTAAAAGAATTTGGGGGAAGAGATGGAGAAAGGAAAGAGAAAGGAGAAAATGGTAGAAAAGACAGGAAAAGCATACAGGAGAGGAGGGTAAGGCAGACCAGGCAGTTTTCAGGGGCCGTTTTTGTTCTTCAAAAGCTGTCAACACGTTTACAATGTGCTTTCCATCCCCCTCCTTATTTACTGGGCTGTGCGCACAAAGGAGCAGGAAAGCAATCACACAGGAGCTGCTGGAGATTCACTTCGACACAGAACAGAGGTGCCCTAAGAGAAAGGAAACTGCTTAGTGATCTGTGTACAACAAACCATGATGGGGATGTTACAGGCCTAGAGACTCTGGAGAGTGGGCTGGGAGGAAACCTGCAGAGAGCAGCCTCTTCCTGCAGAGATCACACTCCCAGGCAGCACAGACACTGGAGCAGAGCAAGTCAGACTGCACGGGGATACAGCTGCACATCAAAACACACGTTCACAGGAGAAGCTTATCCCTGAATTCTTCAAAGGAAGAGCCCAAAGGATTTGGGCAGAGAGTAGAATTTTTCAAAGTATCAGTTGCAATTTGCAACCTAAACCCAGTGTCTGAAGCTGAGGAGCTCAGCCACGTTACAGTGACTTAAATACCCCATGACTGAGCCTGTGCTGGAGCAGCCCATCCTGTGTCACGTTTCTGGCAGGTACCACAGCTTGCCTGATGCACATTCACTCATTAAGCTGCAGAATGGGATCACGCCTCAGCCTACAGATTTCTAAACACTGTCAAGGTTAAAATGGTATTTAGAGCCTGTGTAGGTACCTGCAGCTTTTTTTTTTTTAAAGATCAACTGTTTCAGTTTCTACATTTGTGCAAGAGGGAGCCTGGAGATTAAAGCCTTTAAAAAAAAATCTTACCCTCTGTTATGCAGACTTTTTACTCCTACAAGACAGGAAGCTGAGAGGCAGAGAGGCATCCTCACAAGATACACACACCTTGCAGAACGTTATTTATGTACCTCAACACCCCCCTTGCCAACTATAATTACTTGGACAGGTCTAACAGCTACATACAGTTCTCGGGAATCCTGTGCCCAAAACCACATCAGCAAATGCTGAGGACATAAAAGGCATTTTTGGTCAAAAGCAAGGTTTGGTGAAATCCATCTTTCATCAGACTGTAATTGTTGCTTCCATTTTAAAAAGCAGAGTCATAATGAGGGAAACCCATTGGTACAACATAAATCATCTTTCCTGGAAGAAAATACTTGAAGACTTTGTTCTTTCAAGATATTCTTCATCCAGAACAAGCTTTTTACCAGTATCTGTTGTCTTTCATCCAGACTAGATGCATCCTCTGACTACAGAGCACATAAAAAGCTCCCTCACACACTCTCTCAGGAGCCACAGAGCTACAAATCAGCCCAGTGTGTATTATTAATGACAAGTTATCAGAAGATCTAGGACAACAGCCAGGCAGGAGTTTCACTGTGCTGTGATTCTGTGGAGAAAATGAACCCTTTGCCAGGTCAGATCCCAGAGTTTCCCTTGTTCCTGTCTCCCCTGTGCACAGATTTGTGATAAGCCATTTTGTCACAGCAGCCAGGAGGTGATTACCCTGCCCTAGAGGGCTTAAAACTGAGCTTTGCCTAAAAGACAAAGGGAACCAAGTGAGGAGACACTGGGTAGAGGCACAGACATCTTAAACATTATATAAAAGGAAGCAAAGTGAATTTTACTTTGGTAGCAGTTAAATGTTATTAGAAGAGTTCAGGAGCACCCATATTGGCAGTTGTTAGAGCTGCAGTACCAAGCCTCACAGATTCAATTTTCTGAGTGGTTACAGCTGTACCACCTTCTAAATCCTTGGGTCCTGATTTATTCATGGCATTAGGAATGCAAAATGCAAGCAGAGGGAAGTAGGCCAACAAAAGAATAGAAAGCAGGGATACAGAGGAACCAGTTTCTTCATTCCAGCTGAAAACAGGTTGAAATTATTAACTCTTTCAGAGCAAGCTCTCTCTGAAAGGGCAATAGACTCTGATGCTTGAAGATGCACAAATGAGTCTCCCACCACAAAATAAAAGTGATGAACAGAAACACAAAGCAAACATGGCTTCAGAAGAATTTGGATTAACTCTATCCCAAGGCATTTGGATTTTCAGATGCAGAATGCTCACTGTGTCTGACAGGGAGGGGTTAATGGCTTTGGTTGTGTGAACTGGGGACCAGATGTTCAGCTGGTGCAACTCAACACAGATCCATTAGAAATTAGTGGAGCTGTGCCTGCTTACCCCAGACAGGATTCTGGCCCAGTACTCTGAAATCCTATTTAATACCCACTCAGATATTTTTCCAAAGGGAGAAGCCTCACTTTTTGAAATCAGCTAGAAGGCCACTAGCAATGCTACAGGATGTGGTTAAACTGGAATGGCCACTGCCATGGCCTGCTTATGGTATTACAAAACCCCTAAATCAAAAGCCTATAGAGGCCTTGTGACAAATAACACCACAGCACAGCTGTTTCTGCTACAGTTCCACAGCATCCACCTACCTTACAATGGGCAGAAACAGGCACGAGAGGTAAATCACTTATTTGTCACTTACCAGGAAATGGATGGGTCTTGACCACGTCCATTTTAGTCCTCAGAGCAGCCATGGTCAGCCAACTCTTTGCATTTGAATCATCACAGCAGATTTTGCAGACCATTTTCTGTTAAAAGCCTATGCTCAAAGATATGCTTTTAACAGAAAATGGTCTGCAAAATTTGCTGTGATGATTCAAATGCAAAGAGCAAGCAGGGGGGAAAAAAAGATAAGAAAATAGAAAAAGTACAGTAGCACATTCCTCCCTAAAACGACCATTCTTCCACTCAAGTGCAATTTTAGTCAGAGGGAAAAAAAATAAAAGAAATGTCCAAATGTCAAAAAAGACAAGAATTATCACAGCATAAAGAGGCTAAAAGTCATCTCTAGTACCCAAGAACACCAGGCACATCTTTGCTGCATGGGATGGATTTTAAACAGGCATCTTGTCCAACAAAAAAAAAAACCCTGACATTAAAATCAAGTCATCTGTCCTGTTGCTGTAGTTCTGCACCTCTAAGTGCCCAGCCTGTGCACTTGGATGTCAAAACTGTGCACAGTCTGCTTAAATACTTTCACAACACAGGGTATAATAAAAGACCTGTGATGCTGCAAGTCTTCCATAACATGATTCTGTGTTTTCTCAACCAAACCCCAATCCCAAGGGAAAACTGATCTCAGGGACCAGGAACTGTAAAACATTCAGTATATCCTAAAGGATTCTGCTATAAGCTCCTTTAAACACATTTACACACATCACACACACTCTTAAGAACCCAGGCATCTTTCACAAGTGAAATGAAGCCTCTGGCAACACCTGCCAGTCTGACAGGAATGCCAAAGAGCTCTGCACCTTCCACAAATTCCAAACGGCACCCAGCCAACATGAAGCCTTGTCTTCCTGGCTACTGCTCCTTTGAGATGTTCTGCACCTGCTCCTTTCCCCACTGAATGAGGCTGCCATGCCCACATCTGCCAGGTAATCACTCCAGCCTTATTCCTGTACAGAATCCCAGTGTGGAAGTACAACTCTGGTCAGCATCTGAAGACACCTGCGTGGTGTAAGGACAAAAGCTAAGGATTAGGCTGTCCTTAGGGACTGCAGTGTACAGCCTTTCTAGCTTAAGTGGAAATAACATTTCTAACACCTTTTTGAAGGTAGCTTCATAAAAAAATTTATAAAAATCGTTATATGTTAGGGTCACATCTTGAAACATATCCACTTGGAATTTTTAACAGGATTTTCTCCTGCTGAAAAAATATAATCAGGGTTTTGAAGATCTGTTTCTCTTCACAAAAATTAGCAAGCAGCACTTACACTACTTGGAATAACACAGGTGAATGAGAAGGGCAATACTTCAGACATATTAACCAGACGTACTTGAGCTGAGAACTGTGGTACTCAAGCAGTGTGATTTTGAGGGGATGAAGAAAGCAAATATCTTCAGTGGCCCCAGAGTCGCTCTCAGGACTGTCCTTTACTGAACCAAAGTACAGATTCACAATGCAAAATTCAATATAATCTAACCCAACTCTCAAGTGGTTACAACCTTCTTTTACAGCAGAAAAATAAAGTTCATTCAATTTTGGAAACCTTAGTTCAGCTTCTCTCAACTTCTACTCAGACTTAAAATGAAATGACAGGAGAAGGTACATTTTGTAGAAGAGATTTTTCAAAACAACATATTAGAAATATTTTACAGAATATAAATTATACATATGTACACATAAAATACACAACACCTACAGAGCTAAAAACACAAAAAGGAAAGCTACATTTGCACTTATCAATATGGAAAATGGTGAGCTGGTGGCAACGCTGTATAAGTGCTCAAATCAGTAAACCATCAACTGAACACTAAACTTTCCAGCTGCACTAGAACATCATTATAAAAGAAAAAGTTATCAAAAAGTCTGTTCTGTAAGCCTCAAGATGAAAGTTGATTTCAGGAAGGGCAGCTTGGTCAGCCTGTTAAAAGTCAGTATATACAGGGTGCAACAGGGGATTGGGAAACTCACATTGCTCCAATCCAGTACACTCACAGCACCCCTGAAAGGCTGATTAAGTTGTTTCTCATTACCTGCTGCTGAAGAAGGCAAAGCAGGTAGGGGTCAGCATTACTTATAAATGAAGCACCACTGCTCACTGCAGTTTTGAGATGGAAAATGTTTGTTTCTCAATCAAAACAGATACTCCAACAGAGAAACACTAGGGTGAAAAAGATGGATGTTACATAACATAGAGCTCACCAGCTTCAGACCAGAGAAGTTTAGCAGGGACAAGAGGGGGTTCAGTGTTAGTGAACCAAGGCAGCCTAAACATTCCTTCTGTCTTCACTTTCATAAGAGAGATGTCAGGCACAAAAGTGCAGGTAAGAGTAATTGGTCTGTTTCTTTCCTCTAAGGAACGAAGAATTAGTGACACAGTCTTTTAGAGTCTGCTAGTCTGCTCCAGATGACAGAATTCCAGTGAGTCCCAGGGTCACACTTCCACATTTGTTGCTTTGCTGCGAGAGGCCTGGGAAACGCGAAGGATGCTGCTCTCAATAAAGACCTTCAGCCCCTTCAAACCTTGGGTGTAGAGATAATCCAGATACCAGTCCCACCTCTTCCCCTGCAAACCAGAAAGAAGAGTCAGATGTGCAGAACAAAGCTTTACCCTTCTTATGCCAATTTGGAAAGGTCTGCAAACTCTGCCTTCCTGTGGGACAACATCCACATGTTGTGTGACATCTGTGAATACCCACAGCTGTACAGGGTCACCTGCTGTTCCCAAATGCCCACAATTACACAATTCACATCCTTAGACTGAATCATGATCTTTAATACTGAAAGTTTTTATAAATCCCAGTTCTAGAAAGAGCAAAGTACTGGTTTAATGGAATATGTCAGGAACGAAATTAAGATGGATATTAAAGGCTTCCTTCCATCACTAGTGGTGACTCCTCCAGATCAGGTTTGAAGTACACCGTGATGTGGGAAAGGAAACCAATTGCCACTGTATTTGCTCAGTGGATTCCTGTTCAAAGCTGCCACAAAACTACACATCTGTCTCAGAGATATAATATGAAGCAGAGTTTGTATTATTAATGGACTTTAGGTGCATCAAGAATGTAATTTTTTCTGGAGCCTGCAGAGAAGAATAAACAGCCCTGTCCTGATATTGCACTGACTCATAGAAGAAATACATAAAGTCTCAAATCACTAGCCACAGATACATAACTTCTCAGGTGTTGATATCCTCTTGTTTGGCCCTGTTAAGAGACTGAACCAAACCCTACAGCTGGAATTTTTCCCCTTCCAAAATTTTTCTAGAGCATTTGTGAGTTTGGTGAGTACTAAAACCTCATCCTCTTCAATACAGCTGCTGAAAATTGCCTGCTTTATTTACTAAAACAAGAAGTCTTACCTTAATTATTTTGAAGTTGAAGGTGGTATCATCAGGACAAGCCTTAAGGAAAGGGAATAAAACAGTATCAAGTCAGATTAAAAGTATGTCCAGAGTTTCTGGGTCTCCGCTAAGTCTCCTCCTAAATTAGGAATTGCAGGCATGCAGAGAAATTCAAGAGATTTTTTAATCCTGCTTCAGAGGGGTCTTCCAGCATCATAATCTGTCCATAAGTGGCAAGGTAACACCTGGACCCTCTTGCCCTGTGCTGCAGCATTCCAGGATAGCAACAGGGAATATTAACAGGTATTTTACCATTGTCTCTCTACAGTGTGCAAGTTTCCCTTTCAAAACCCTAGAAATTCACAACAATGAGAAAGAGCAAGAGGAGAGAACTGACACTGGAATCAGTGCTTGTGTTCCCCCAGTGCTGCAGAGCAGTGCCCTCTGGTGCTCAGCACTGCCGAGGACAATGTGTCCCTGCAGCTCAACATGATTCCCTCCTGCCTTAAAACACCTTTGTCATAGCTGCTAAGCAAAATCTCTCCTAGTTCTACAGTAGGAAGAGTGCAAGAATTCCCCACCAGAAGGTTTTGGGGTTTTTTTAAGGGATTTTGAGGTTGGGTGGGTTTTGGTTTTGTTTTATAGTTGTTGGTTTGTAGTTTGGGGTTTTTTTAAATGTGCAAAACCTACTCAGAATTAGGAATCTGTGTGAGGGGAAGTCGAGGTTGGCTATTAGGAAAAGGTGACTGGGCACTGGAACAGGTTCCCCAGGGAAGTGGTCACAGCACCAAGCCAGACAGAATGCAAGAAGTGTTTGGAAAACACTCTCGAGCACAGGGTGGGATTCTTGGGCTGTCCTCTGCAGAGACAGGAGTTGGACTCTGATTTTTTTGTGGGTTCCTTCCACTGCAGGATATTCCATGATTCTAAGAAGCCTCAGAACAAAAGTTATGTGGACAAAAGGTATGAGATATATACAACTTTTTTCCTTGGCCTAACAAAACCAAAATAGCCTCCTTCAGCAAAGATGAAATCTGAGTTTAATCAGCAGTAAGACACAAACTAGCTTGATTCAGGACGCTGAGCACATAACAAAGGCAAATTTGTCAAGTGTTCCTAACCAGCATTCTTCCCTTCAGCTCCTCAGGTGCACCTTGCTGCATTCCAGGAGTCACACCTACGCTTGCCTTGAGCCTGCCAGCGTTTCCCACAACAAACTGGCATCTTTGTGCAGCCCTTGGACAGCCTACAAATCCTGGTTTCTTGGAGCAGCACACACATCTTGGGACAGTGACAGCTCTGGCAAACTGCTCCCTCCACTCCTCAGCAGCAGCACTGAACACATGAGGGCACCCACAGTTCAGGACAGCTCCTGGCAGAACTCACAACAGGCAGTACAAGACAGCACCATGTTGTCTTACCTCTGTGCTTGAAGCAGCTACTTGTATTTCTATTTCAAGAAGCCAAAAAAGCTACCACAAGAGCCAGAAAGCATTGCTAACAAATTCTACCATGAAGAGCTGTAAATAATTTAACCATGTATTTCTTGACTTTCTAGAGTTTAAGTATTTAGATCACACTGCCTATTTTGTGGGGTAGAATGCACCTTTTGGTAAGCTTTTACTGAAGTGTCATTTATTTCATTAATTAGCTATTTTAGTTCTACCTCAACATTATCCTAAGTACAAATTCACATTCAAAACTGCTGCATTCATACATTCAACTGCTTTCATACCACACAAAGACTCTTCAAATTGTGCCATTAATCTGACACAAACAGAATGCCGCAGCAGCTTTTGAAAGCTCAGTTGCCTCTACAAGTCAGCCAGGACACAGAGACACTTTTCTAGAGAAACAGTCAAGACAGAACATCTGGTGCCATGAAAGACCCAAATCTTGGCCCACACCATTACCTGCTGCAGGAATTGAACAGAGTAGCCCATCATGGCTGGATGATTGACAATGTTAAAGCTGGTTTTTAATTCCTTCACTGCAGTTTTACTCAGCAGTTTATCATCCATACAAAGACCTTGAGGATGAATATCCTTCTGGAATGCACTGGATGTCCACAGACAGCCCACCATAGCTAGTATGTACCGGTTGTACTCTTGGTATGTCTGGTTACTGAACTTGAACTGCAGTATTTTCTGAGGGGAAAAAAAATATCTATAAATAACATCCTCAAAGCAACTGTGTGCTCCCTCCAGTCCTTAAAAGAGAGCCATTAGAATGCCTCCCCTCCACTCAGCCCAATTCCTTGCTAAAGTCTGTTCTAGCTTATAACAGGTGTGTCCACAATACCTTTTTACTCAGCTCATTTTCTTTTGCAGCCACCAAGTTGGTTCGGTACCTGAAAAAAAAAGAAACAAAAGAAAGAGGAAGTTTGGGGCCTATAAATTTTTACTACATGCCTGTGTTGAAAAAAGCTGGAGGAATGTATCAAGAAAACTTATTTCTGCCATGAGAAATATCATCAAACTTTACTGGTAAAAGAGACATGAAAAAGAATTCAAATGGACTTTATCACATGGCAGAGTAGGGACACATCTAATATTAGTCTCTTAACTGATTCACACGTGACCAGTTTGCCTGGGACAGTCACCTTCATAAATGCAACACACAAGAATGGACATCCAGCCTTAAAATCAGCAGAGAAATGCAGTGTGTTTTTAAGAAGGGAGACTTTCATTCAGCAAGCAAAGAAACAGAAGCCACTGGAAGTAATGCAACTTGACAGTTGTTCTATATAGTAAGCACTAGCTCCTCTTATTTCCTAGAGACCTTCCTGTCATGTTAATTACCCTGCAGATTCCTTAGAGAAAAAGCCACATGGAGAGCCCTGCACCAGCTGTCAGCTATTGGCTACTCTTCTCCTCAGATGCAGCCACTGGAACTAACAAGGCCAAGAAGTGCAGCCTTGGTGGTGGATCCTGCAGAGCAATAAACAGTGCTGTCTTCGGCCTTGCCAGCAGCACAAGGCAGTCCCAAATTCCTGGAGTTTGGAGGTGGAAGAAGTCCTTCCTACTCAGCACGACAGATTTTGTAAGGAAAAACTCAAGTGCAGTACCTGAAGTATAGGAGTGAGAAGTTGTACAGTTACTACTGTTAATTCCAGCTGGCTGACTTTAGTTCTGTCAAAGCAATAGGGGAACTTCTTCCTTCATATATCAAAGATATGGAAATAATACCAGGAAAGAGGTCAGAAGCCTGCTATTTTGGATAACAGACTGAAAAAAAGGAGTAGGAAAGACAGCTATAAAATCCTTTATCACGAAAGCTGGACACAAGTGGGATTTTCACCTTTGGCTTGCACAGCAAGAAGTAGATTCCAGGTTTTTACAACAAAGTAATTTCATTTCCAAAAGACTGAAAGAGAAGACATGGAGTCCCTGCAGCCCACACCTGTTGTAGTACCTGTACATAATGTGGCAGAGCTGATTCAAGTTGACAGAATCCATGCTGAGCAGTGCTGGGTAGAAAACCCCAGCAGGAGGCATTATCAGCAAAGGCAGGTTGTACTTCAAGTACATGTCACACACCTGCAGGAAGGAAGCACATCCAGGCTGATTATTATTGCCAAGGTAATGATTATTACAAACTCTCAAGGAGGTAAGAGCAACAGAGAGCATGACACTGCATTCCAGCCAGATCCATCAACTTCATCCAGAAGGGAAGGCCAGGGTGTCTTATGCAAGTGTTGTTATCCATTAGGTTCGTGCATTTTTAATGGACAATTCAGTTACAAATAGATCCCAGAACTATCATTGTTTTTTCAACTATTCCCAACCTAAATTGTAGGAGCTGCTGCTGTTGTTACGGCATGGCTGGAGTTCACAGTAAGCACAGAGAGGACATGAGCTTAGGGGAATAGCCTTAAGGGTATTTGATGCTGTTTAGTTTGCCTACAGCATAAACTAAAAAAAACCCACATTTTTAAGGAAGCATTTAAGGAAAAAAACAAGATATGTTCTTTGAAATTGAACTGATCATTGTTCTTTCCTTTAAGTCAGCATTAAAAAAGCATGTTGTGGCCTACTGTTACTTCTCCTTCCTCAGTTGACCTCTGATTAAAGAGCAACCGCTTTCTAGCAGCATAATTTAGTTCTCCCTATGGATGCGACAGCAGCAGCTCTCACTTGCAGATCTACCAAGTATTTGGAATATTCTTGCATTTAATCACAAAGTTCTGTATACTAGAATGAGGAAGATGTTTTTATGCTCTAGCTTAAAAAATGCAAACAGCCTTAGGAGTACTTCAAAAGAAAGACAAAATGACTGGGATACACACAGTCCCATAGAAATCCAGAATGAAGTACAGCAAGAACGAGGAATTGTTTTCCAAACGCAGTGCAACAGTAGAGATCCATCCCACAAAGCGGACCAGTTCAGCCACGACGTTCACTAGTCCAGACAGGGTGGTGTTCCTGCAGCAACAACATGGCACAACATTACAGATACCTCTTTGCAAGCAGCAACATGGAAAATGGTAAAACAAAATTGAAGTTTATGCTTTTGCCCCATCAAACACTCAGCAACAGACACTTCTTCTTCAATACAGGCAGTTACATATTGTTATCAGCACCATTATAAACACCCAGCTGTTAGTGTTAGGAGGATATTGAATTCTGGACACTTCAGTTTCCACTGTCAGCAGAAATACTTCTAAAGAAGGACAAAGAACAGGCCTGAGAAGATAGGTTACAATATAGCAGAACCATAATAGCATTATTAACCTTCTGGTTGGTCTTTATGCTGGGTTTTAGGGCTAGAATATGTATCTAAGTACTCTGGTGAGCAATGCACAAAACATGGTTTGCACTTTTTAAAGACAAACTTACAAAGAAGGCTCCAAATCCACTTGAATCACATTGCAATTTAACCAGTTCTGCAACAGCTCTTTCAGGCTCTCAAGAACACTGCACTGCAATAGGCAAAAAGAAATCAGGTTGATGACAATTTATGCAAGCAAATAATTCTGAACAAACAATGCCTTGAGAACTGGCATATCCAAGGAGAGGTAGCAGGAGTTTCTCAGGTGCAGTGACATAGTTGCATGCCCCCTAGAACTGAATGTGTGTGTTGTATAAAGCCTTTCCTGGAGAATGTAGTGAGTTAAAACTGCAATAAGACAAATCAACTATTGTGTTGTGTGCTATCAGTTCTTTTTATCTCCAGTGTCCCAGCTTAATTCCAGTCAAAAAAAAGAAGATATCTTAAAGGCACCAATTTCCTAAAGAAGTTAAACTGTAAGTATATATTTTACCCTGTTTGGGCACAAGGTAAAAACACTTTTTTTCCTTTATAAGTTCCCTACACATTCCCTCAGACCACTACATCTTACACGACTACAGATAGCAGTATCAACTAGAAGTAAACAGCCATTATATTCACTTAAATTACCTTAAAGTAAATGGATGATGTGAAAAAGAGCTGTGCCAGAGGACTGTAGAGGTATGACTTAATGTCTGAAACAAATGAGAAAGCAGTATGATATCAGTGCACAAATTCTATGCCCCGAGATATCCCCAGTGTCCAACCTCACCCAAAAGCTCTGCAGCACATACCAGAGAAACTGCTGAGGGGGATCCAACTCACAAGTCTGAGGATTTCTGACCGGCAGCAGAAGCCATCCCAGAGAGGAAGGGTCTTATACAGGAACTCTTCACAGGCAGGAAATCCCTCCTGCAAAGCACAAGAGAAGCATTCAAAAATTCATCTGACTGCAGCTTGCCACACTCACATCACTCTGGAGAAGAAAGAGGCTTACACCTCCTTCCTGCCATACAACTTGCTAGGACATCCAAATTATCATCCTTAGATTTTTTTCCTGCAGAAAACATCACCATTTTCAGAATATTGACCTGTCATAGGTAGGTAAAGGTATTTTTATTACTTGAGTCCATGTCTCAGAAATACTACAGGAAACAGGCAAGTGCCAGAAGTTCTTTAAGGGAAGACTTTGTGAAACCCTTGGCTCCCACAAAACATGCACTTACCTGCAAGAAACATTCTGCCTTGTAGACAGTTTCCAGGAAGCTCTTGAATTCTTCCTCATATGGGTTATCAACCACACACCAGGTGCATTCTGAACAGGAGAGAACACTGTACTTGAATACGAGCACAGCAAGAACAAGCACAATGAGAAACCAAATTCAGTTCTCCTCCAGTAGCTGTTTCAGCACTATATGGTTATCAGCATAAATCTGAAGAGCGAAGTACTGTTTCTGAAAAGTGAAAAGCCTCAGACATCCTTTACCTCCCTACCTCACAAGATAATACTTAATTTCCTACCTTCCTGGAGCATCTGGCCCATCCAATAGTAGAGCCTCAGGTAAATAGATTCATCTTTCACACAATTCATGTAGTGAAGCAGTAAGGGGTTTGTTAGCACTGAACCCATCTGGGAAGGAAACTGCAAGAAAAAAAGAAAAGAAAGAATTATTCAGTATTTACATCAGTAAACTGCCAAAGAATCTCATATCCAATCTTTTTACCAGCAACAAGACCATATTCCAGGACTCATCCACCATCCTCAGTTAGGACTAGATGCTCTGTTAGAATTAGATAGCCCACACACTACTCACATACAAACAGGGCATAGAGGAATATCCTTTTATCTCCCAAAACATTCACCAAGACCTTCCTGAAACTCACCTCTAGACAGTGGATATTTTGTAGGAGCTGAGGGAATGTCTGCAGCTGCTCCACTGGAAGAGACTCATTTGTACTGTACAAATAAACTTGGTTCTTTTCCCCGTTCTCTTCTAAATTATTTGTGTTTGTGCTGGTTGCAGGTATAACTAACTGGGCATTCCATTTCTGTAGAAAAGAAACACAAAGGAATAGCAATGACTCAGCCTCCAATGCAATTGAGTGCACTCATGAACAGTGTTCCCAGAAACCTTTTTTGTAAAACTGGGTCTATCCAAGCTTTCATTATAATTCATATAATATAATTTCATATAATTCATCACAATGGATTGTTGCATTTCTATATAGTTACTCCCCATTTTCCAGTGCTGAAATAAAGCAAGACTCCCATTATTTGCCAATATTCATAATGAAAACCATTACTTGGCACCTTGTGGGGTGCCTTAGGCCTATAACATACCCTTTTTCGTGACTGAGGTTGAGATGTGCCTAAAAACACTGCCTGGGACAGGGGAGAGGTTCCCTGGTTTCTTTGCCTTACTGCAGTGATTGCTGCTTTCCATGGGCCCTCCGAATTCTTGAAGTAAGTCTGGAAACAGAAGTCAGACATTCATGCAAGAAGGCAAACTTAGACAAAGCAACAGAAAGATCAGTTTCTATTCTGATAAACATCACCACAGTCATGTAGAGACACTTAACTCTGCTTGACAGATGTAAATTCTCCAACAGATAGCTGTGCAGCACAATGCAAAGTATAAATTTATAGAACAATATAAATACACAAGCAGATTGAAACAAACCAAATTTTATAGAAACTTAAGTTGCCTGCATATAAATTAAATGTCTGTTCTAAAAAAACAAAAATCTCAAACTTTTAAGTCTATCCCATTGAAAGAAAATTTCATTTCACAATTTAGATCTCATCAAATCTCAAACTTTGCTATATATCTGGTTCTGCTATATGCTTCTACTTGGTCAAAGGGCTGAGCACAGGCCTCTTTAAAAGGGGAGTCATTTTTTGCTGTTCCTTGCAGCTCTGACAGATCGGTTTCCTACATTTTTTACCTGCTTTATTCTCTCTTCTCTGACACAGACTTTCCAAGTGCAAAGCTACTTACTGACTTCCACTGTCATTTGTATTATAGAATGTCAGCAATTAGAACAATGCCTTGACAAATTAGTTTGTTTCCTGCAGAACTTAATTTTGTGTGAAACAAGTCAAAACCAGCAGGAACACCAAAAGAAGGATTAAAGTAATCCTCATAAGATAAAAGCAGATGTCATACCATACCAAATCATCTCATTATGCTGAAAAAGAAACAAAACACAAGGCAAGGAATTCTCATCTAAACCTGATTTTACTCAGTGAAAAGAGAAAATAGAAACAATCTTCACAGTAAATCCTGCTATAGCTTAAACAGAAAGCTCCATACAAATACTGGAGTAAATCCTAGTTTCAAATTTACTAAATCTAATTCCTTACCTTCATTTTTCCAGGAAGGGTTATGGTCACCTGTTCTGGGCAGAAAAGTTTGTAAAGTGATAGTAGAGCTTGCAGATGAGACTGCATTCCCTGTCAAATAACAGAAGAAGGAAAACATGTGGAGTATGTTTTTAATATAGAAACTGAATGCTGTATTATAGAAGCAAAAAACCCCAGTGATCAGTAAAAGCTAAATTTCTAGAGCTACATGTCACCAAGTGACCACAGATAAACAACTGAAAGTGACAGAAACAACAGAAACTGGGTCAATGAAATAACCATAGGAAGAGGACTGAATACCTTTCTGTAGTCATAACTAATAAAAAGGAATTTAACAATCAAAGTGATAAAAAATAGTCTTCTGCTGTTTAAAAAACATGTTATTATAGCAATGCTTTTTTCTTAAAAAAAAGGGAGCAAGGTCCTCTACAGTCTTGCATTTTTCAGTTATTTTTGGTACCACTTGAAAAAGGAAGAACAGAAAATTAAACACTGTAATAGATAAATGAAGCTGCCCCTTGCTTCAGAGATTTCACCATATCTAGTCACAAAACATTGAGCTTTGCATATGTCATTGCATGTGCTCACAAAACACACATGAAAATTAGGGATGCACGTGCAAGAGAGAAACTGTGCTGCTACAAAGATGCTTTGATGCTACTAAAACCTACAATTCCAAGTCCAGCCACTCTTCTCCACCCTGTAAGGACATTAGTCTTACAAAGTGCAATATTAACCACAGTTGAAACTCTACAAGATCTGAAATAAACTCACCATTTTTGCTTGGAGGTCAAGCAGTCTCCTAATCCGAAAAGGCTTGACTGGAAATACAATTAAGAATATAAAGGATTTAAAAACCACCGTATCAGACATTTAAGCAAAAATTGTATAAGTAACATTTTTATTATAAAGTCACAACAAAGCAAGTAGAACCAATAATTCTTATTTCTAGGGTAATAGAGAGGTTTCCAAGTCAGCCATTCTGCTTTGTTACACAAAGTTTTGCCTGAACTACCACTCTTGCTTCCTTTGCCTTAAAAGTACAATATTGGCTAATCATTGTATTAGCTGCATTGGAAGAAAAAGCAGTACCAGCAAACAGAATCAGAAACAAAACGGTATTTCAGCTCACACAGATGAGACTCACCATTTTCTTTCCTGGTCAGCAGGTACAGCAGGTGGCAGACGTAGGGGCACTGCAAAGCAAAGGCAGCAATGAGCTCTCCTGCTGCTGCAGACACATAGCCAGGACACACAAAAAGCAGCACAAGAGACAGTCCCAAATATCAACTTCATTTAAAATTTATCTGCACTGTGAGCAGTCCTGACAGTAACCAAGCTATTTAATTAACTTGGATCGTTTCTTCTGGAACATGGTCTAGAAATTACAAGAGTCAGCAGTGAAAGTGCAATTACATTTTCAAAAGGAAAGGCACCTTTGAACCAATATACTTTTTTAGAGCTTCTAACTGCATTTGAAGCTGTAAAGGATCTTAAATTAGTTTCAAACCAACTCTGGTGCACTTTCCAA
The DNA here is from genome assembly GCA_013397175.1 of Platysteira castanea. Taxonomy (NCBI): domain Eukaryota; kingdom Metazoa; phylum Chordata; class Aves; order Passeriformes; genus Platysteira; species Platysteira castanea. The sequence continues at coordinate 51,892 of VYXC01010473.1, read as the reverse complement.
CTGACCCATCATCCCTGAAAAAGCTATTTTAAACATTAAGAACTTAAATCCAGTTTTATGGAAAGATTATAACTAAAGGTAATCAAAACCCATTAAAAACGTTACAAGAAATATTACTCAGAACTTTGGGAACTTGTCTTGACCACAAAATATCCTAAACTGAAAGAATATTAAAATTTCATACCTAACATGACTGCCAAGATCATCTTAATATGCACTGAATCCAAACACTTCAAAGTTCCTGGATTTTACAGTTGCCATATGGCAGAAATTGCCTGAATGCTTTTTCTCTTTTAAACTGTATTTCAAATCAGTTAAGTAGAACAGCAATTCATTTCTCACCCTTAAATAAACACTGCTCTAAAAAGTTTTTTTTTTGTTTTTGCCCAAGGTATACAAGTCAGTTGCTCCCCAGGAGCAGGAGACTTTAGCTGCTGATGTCTGACAATCCCAGAGACTGCTGCACCTCTGTTACTCTTCGGAATTTAGACAGAATATATGGCCATACCCTCTGTGATACAGCATAGCAATTCTTGGGAGCATGTTTAAGCAGACAGACCACAGCAACCTTACAGTACTTGCCTGTTTATGAATCTAAATCACCCAGCAATCTTATAATGCAAAGTGAAAATATAAGAAAAGAAACCTAAGCCATCAGAAAATGGTTTCTAAACAACACCTACTCCGGACTAATTCTAGCATTAATATGCATGCTACTAATGAACATTTAGATTTGTCAGTTCCATATGTTCTTCAGCTCTCGTTACCATCTTTTCATCTTGCAGGAAGGAGAAGAAGATACCATAGAGGGCATGAAGTTGTTCCTTGTGATCAACGAAGTCAAACACTGTGATCAGCCACCTTAAAAAAAGCACCTGCAGGCAGGGGAAAAAACCGTATTACATTAAGTGATGGGCAAAAGCAAGGCAGAGGAATCAGAAGCCAACTCCAGAGACACAATCAGTGAGGATACACACCATTCTCAAGGATAACCAGAGAGCTACAGACAAATTGTTCAGGGGTAATTCAGATGAAGAAAGTCTGCCAAGGGATTCCCCATGTAAACAACTGGCCCCATCACTGCTGTTGGCAACTGGGTTTTGGTTTCTATAACTGTGGGATCCTGTTTGTGTATCAATGGTGACTGGGAGAGAGGGAATCCACTTCAATAAATGGGGCACATGTGGGCTCAGCCTGGAGAAAAGGAGGCTTGGGGGGAGTCTTCTCACTCTTTACAACTCTCTGAAAGGAAGCTGAAGTGAGGTGAGGACCAATCTCTTCTCCCAAGTAAAAAAGTGGTAGGTCAAGAAGAAACAAGCTAGAAGTTGTGCCAGGGAGGTTGAGATTGGATAACAGGAGAAATTTCATCACCAAAAGGGCTGTCAAGCACTGGAACAAGCTGCCCAGGGAAGTGGTTAAACCACCATCCCTGGAAGGATTTAAAAGATATACAGATACGGCTCTTGGGGACATGGTTGGCTTGGCAGCATTAGGTTAACGGTTGGATTCTGTGGTCTTAATCTTTTCCAATCTAAATGATTCTATCATGTAAACCTTTGAGTAGACCACGTGAACGTGAAAAAGACACTTTTGCTAATGCTAAGTCATGTTGCCACAACCAAGGTGCACATACCCTGAGTAATACCTCACTGAAGCTGAAGGATGCCTCACATAGCAGAAGTATTTCACAGAAATGTTGGTGGAGACACCATTCCTGAGGAGTCCAAAGATGTAAGATGAGCAGGAACCAAATCTCCACTGACAACAAGGTGTTTTGTGGTTCCCATTGCCATTCCAGCAATGGGCATCTCTGCCAATCTTGGTACATGACAGGATCTTGTGTAAGACCTTGTGTACATTAAAACCTCAGGATTTTTGATTCCTCAAAATAACCTGTTCTTACAATTCCTGTGCAGAAGCAATAACTACTGTAAACACTTACTAAGTTACCTGGATGTTGCCTGAGCATTTGCTGACACAGAGCCAAGACACAGCTGTAACCACAGAACTTTCTGGTATCACTGAGGCAGGGATCAGGCTCTTCAATAAACGAGTATTCACTGTATCAGCTGGAAAAAAAAGCAATTTCAAATAAGATGGTGCTCATGTATCAGGTTCTTCAGTATTGTTTTGCAGCTCAGGTCAAAATTCTCTCTGGACAAAATTATTTAGAGCTTCCTTGCTCAAAGTAACAGTGTGTAAGAATTTAGTAAGGACTTCCCTATACCTTAAAATGATGACAAATAATTCATTCCAGCTTAACAAAAGAAAATGGAAACTACACCAAAGCGTGCCAGAAAATTAATTTTATGCTACAGTACTCAGCAGTACCATAAACACATTATCTCAGCAGGTTTGATTAGAGGGGAAAGACACCTTCACAGAGATACACCAGCAGTAGATAAATGCTGTACCAAATTTGCCACTGAGCGCCACGTTCAGCAGTATCTCAAACCCTTCAGGGGGCAGCCCTTGTTTCAGGGCAGTGCTTTCCACAGCATCCAAGTGTTTCTGCAGAACACTGTTCTTCTTCAGTGCAACACGGTCTTGAACTAGGAAAAACAAATGGGGCAAGCACAGGATGAAACAACTTCTGAACAGAAATTCATTAAAGCTTCTCTGAACTGTCCCTGCATATACTCCTTTATCTTGACATAGTAACAAAGCAGAAAAACTTTCAAGACATTAAAGAAACATTACATAGCTCAGGGACTAAAGAGGGAAAACAGAAGGAAAATTATTCTAAAATTATTAATATTTTAATAAGAAATATATAGAGAGACTTCTTACAAGAGCATCTAGTGACAGGACAAGAGGAATGGCTTCAAACTGAAGGAGGTTTAGATGGGATATTGGGATAAAATTGTTTACTGTGAGGGGGATGAGGCCCTGGCACAGGTTGCCCAGAGAAGCTGTGGCTGCCCCATCCCTAGAAGTGTTCAAGGCCAGGCTGGATGGGGCATTGAGCAACTTGATCTACTGGAAGGTGTCCCTGCCCATTTCATGGCAGGGGAGTTTGGTCCTTCCAATCCAAACCATTCTATGCTATTCCTTTTCCTTTACATAGTAGTAACAGAAAACTTCTAAGACATTAAAGAAATAATACATAGTTCAGGCATTAAAGAGGGAAAACAGATGTAAATTAAATTTTTTTTTTTTAATTAAGAATGTAGTTATTATCTTCTCAATCCTAGATAGCCACCCTAAAAATGCTCTTACCTTTCTCCAAGTAGCTAAAAGCTTGCTCTAGAGACCCTTCCTGGCAATCATATTTCTGATCATTAGCAGATTGATGATTCTGTAAACGTTTTTCAGAGTCAATTTTCCCTCCTTTTCGCCACGCAGAGAGATCTGTTTGGCTTTTATGGTGAACGTGCAGAGGCTGCTTTGGGGTCTTGTAACTCTGTCGTCGCTGCATCTTTTCAGACTCCCAACTGAGACTGGAGAATTTTACTCATTTGTCATGTGAGAGCCAATCCTTCATTAGGCAAGAAAAGAGATCAGCTGAGGAACATCGGAGAGCTGGTTCCCTGCAAGGAAAAAAAACAATTAATTTTCCTAACAAGCAGATTTTAGAGGTATCCTGCATAACACAAGAGTGAATTCAGAAGAAATAATTTAGACCTGACTGCTCCCCAAAAGATCAGACAAGATCCTCAGAAGAGGCACAGACAACACTGTATCAAAACTCTCATCTTACATTTAAAAAGGAAGAAAAAAAAACTCCCAAGTAAGAATTAACACACGCTCTTTTCCAGTTAAACATTATCTGATACAATCTTATATGGCATTTTGATAAAAAAATCAACATAACCAGAAAGTTAGCAAAACACAACCAAGTTTTCTTCTGAGTTAATTTTGTACATTATTATTTTCCTTACTTGTATTGTATATGCCAATATTACCGGTCAACAAGTCATGGTTCTCTGTAAGGTCATGGACAGATGTTAAAAGAATCATAACAACACTCTTCCTATTTCACAAAAATTAGATTCTTCTGCAGCCTTCCTACCAACCAGCTAGGACTGGAAAAATTAAGAAATTTTAGTAAATTTCCAAATGAGGTACAAGAGCTACCAACAGTGCCAAACTGCACAGCTCTGGATGAAATACAGACACAAAAAGTAGCATTTTCTCCTCAATATGATGGAGGGATCAACTTTTTACTCACAAAATAGGAGATTTTGCTACAATTTCCTGGACTTGGTAAAGTGTGCATCCCTGCCCCTGGATTGCTGGAGCCTATCTTTCGTGACACAATAAAACAGAATGACTTTAAATTCATACTGCCTCTCCAGCTGTCACTTCCTTACGAGGTTAGAATAATTTCTATTTCACTATAGGTTTGTTTGTCACTTTTCTGTGCAGCAAAGCTCGGTGACCACACTCTGGACTACAGCAACAGCTTTCTCTTAGCTTCCTCAGCACCTTCTCTACATGTGCTTTGTTTTCTTTTGTCCTGCAGGAGTTCTACCAGAAAGGTTTGGTGGAGAAGAGAGCAGCAGTACCAGGCTGGAAGGGCAGTTCTGGCTGACAGCGAGCCCAGCCCTGCGCAGCCCCTTGGTGCTGACACTGCCTCACGGGAGTGTGGCACCAGCACCCCTCACCCTCCTTCCCACGCATCCCTTCCCCTGCAGCCCCCACCGCGACTCCTCCAGGGCCGCCCGGAGCATCCTGAGGGGACGGAGGGGCGAGGCCTTCCAGGCCCAGCCCAGCACGGCGGCCCCGGGGCCCTCAGAGCGGCGGTGGGAGCCCCCGGCCCTCAGTGGCGAGCCGGGCCGGGGCAAGGGGGGAGTCACTGACCAGCCCCTCCCACGGCCACTGACCATTCCCCAGCCACTGAGCCTCCCGCTGCTCTGGCTNGCGGCCCGAGCGGGGCGGGAATTCCCCGTGAGGGGATTCACCTTCCCCTCAGGTGTCTCCGCATCCGTCGGGCTGGGAACGTCAGCCTAAGGTTACGTTTTAAAAAAGAGAAGGGGGAGAAAAAAGGCAAAATGGCACATATTAAGCGAGGCAGTAACTCTGAGGTTCCAAACAGTGGCGCCTGGATGAAGGCGACCGGAATGAAATTCGGGGCGTGGAGATAAGACAGAAAAGCAGACAGGGGGAAAAAACAGAAAGAAAGAATTAAAAAAAAAAAAAAAAAAGGAAGAGTAAATTAGGATCGAGATCTTACAGAAGGAGTGGATCTGTTCTTGTCACTTCCAGCGAGCACAGATGGCTGGAAGCGTCTGAAAATAGCTGTTTAATGCTAGGGGGCAGTGATAGAGGTCAGCCTGCTAAGATGAATACAGAATTCTTGTTACTGGGCTCCAAGATGAGTTGTCTCGCTCTGTAACAAAGAGCACGCAGCCACCGCTGCGGGTCAGTTGTTCACATCCCTGCAAATGTGAAAAAAGGGGACTTTTTTAGTATTCACTGAACAGTCTGAAGCTTTTACAGAATAGGCTTTGCTCCACTTTATTATTATCATCGCTACAGCTTCAGTGAGGAATGTTACAAAAGATAAACACAACAATTGTTCCCAAAGGTTTCCTGGGTTGGATGCAAAGGTGAAAGGGCTGCAGCAGTTCAGCTGTGTAGGAATGCACAGCATGGTGTGGGTTTGTAGGAAATACACATGGTGTGGCTTTGAGTTGGTTGTGGTTTTATTTGGTTTTGAATTAAAACACAATTAATAACCCCAGTCGGGGCATGGTAGTTAAGGTGTCTTTCGGAAAGTAAAGGAAATACTGTATATATATTTTTTGGATGACCTTGACATAGTCTGTGAATGATGAGATTGTCTGACAGAGCCTGTTGGTTCCTTTGCTCAGGGTGTACATCTGATAAGAGAGATTTAGTCCATCTGGAGCCCTGGGAGGAGGCTTTCTCAGCATATATGTATATTTATATATTTATATATATTTATCTAGGGCTGCATCTGTTCTAGCAGAAAACTTCAGGAGAAAACTGCATATGAACATCCATCATAATTTTTTATAGATACAACACTGAGAGTTTACTAGAGTTACCTTTTCTCACTGCTACATTGAATGGTAGCAGAAATTTATTTGAGACTGTTTCAGTAAATATCCCAAATATTTCTTTTAAATATCTGTGGTTATTGATATATAACTAGGTAGAGTTTATCTGACTTCCACTCTGCATCACCTTGTGTCTCAAATTGCCTGACATGATTCTGCCCATTTTAGGTGGAGTGTTTGACTAGAAATGTTTTCAGACACGTCTCTCAAAGAAGAAATTTGTTTCTGTAAAGACATTTTTCTCCAAATTTCAAAAAGTTTATTTTTGTGAATAATTAAAAAAAAAAAAGAAAAAAAAAAGAAAGGAAAAACTGAAAACAGACAAACATTAAGAAAACCAGACAAATAATTCAGAGGTAACACATGCTCCTTATGACACTCTAAGGTTTCAGATACAACACAGGGATTCAGGCTCTGGTAACAGGATTTATCCCAGCTCACCGAGGCTGTATGTGGGATGAGCAGTGAGGTACCTGCAATTGTTCAGACCCTCGTCTACCAGAAATAAACAACAATCTATAAAGTCACAGTAGCTGTGGGGGGAAAAAAACGAACTTGCAAGGAACTGAGGAGCACAATGCTACTTGCCAACATCAGAGAGAGATTTTGGAGTTCTTTGGGCAGCTTCACTCCCCATCCCCTCTCCAGGGACCCTTACACTCTGCCAAGAAGGGTAAAGAGATGCCACTGCCTCGTGTAAAGCAGGCAGAAAGCCACTGTTATCAGGCCACTGTCCCAGTTCTGGAGCCTCTGCATGGAAATCAAGGAAGATGTAAACAGAGCATCCCATGTTTTCTCTGGATAACCATTCCACAGAAAGCCCAAGGCATCCCTCTCTCCAACACAACAAACAGCACCTTTTTGGTAATAGGGTGCCTTTTACCCCTTGACCATGGAAAGGGAAATGCAGATGTGTGTGTGGGGCTGCACAGGCCAGCACAGGGACACTGGTCATGTCCTGCCCAGCCACTGTTCTGGGCAGCAGCAGCGCACCCGGGCTGGCTCTGCTGCCGTGGGGCTCAGGGCTGGTGCTCAGGGACTGATGGCCCCACTGCAGCAGTGCCCGGGTGGCCTGACTGCCCGCCCAGGTCTCTGCCCAAGGTCTCAGGCTGGTTTTGCAGCTCCTGCTGATGCCAGCACTGCTCCAGCTGGGTTGCTGACTGCCTCCAAGCTGTCCCTGTGGAAGCTAGCTTGTGTTTTTCTACATTACAGGGCAGCAGCAAAAGCAAGACTACAGTGTAGACGTACCTTGTATCTCTCAGACCCCAAGTGCAACTTTATTTAGACAGACAAAAAAAAATGCAAGTAGGTAAATAAAAACCAAATTTTCTGGGTGATTTTGGAGAGAGCTGCCTCGAGGGTCCGTGTTTCCTCACATGCACTCAACTAGGATACCTTCATTTTGCCTTTCTCGGGAGCTGCTTCATGGATGAGTGGCTGCTCATCCCCGTTCACCGACAGCATCCTCTTCTCTGGCGGCAGCTCCTCAGGCTGGCGGGCAATCAGCAGGCGGCAGGTGAGCAGGATCCCAAAGACCAGGGCGTGGGCATAACGCTTGAGGGGGTCCCCCACGAGCTGGTGGAAAAAGAGCACGGCCAGCACGAGGAGGAGGAGGAGGAAGTTGGCCACGTCTTTGGGGCGACCAGGCACCAGTGTCATGACAATGCCGCACGCCACTTCCAGGGCGCCGATGCTCTTGCGGAGGAGGATGGAGCTGACTCCCATCTTCTTGAGCATGGGCAGGGCCCGCACGTAGCTTTTGTATGCTCGTTTCTGGAATCAGGCAGCCAAGGACATCATGTGAGAAAGTGAAGGCAAAGGTGGCTTCCATTGAAACAGAGTGATGTGCAACATGACCTAAAAATCATTTCGATCATCACAGACCTCTCTGGCACAATACCCAATCTGTAAAGCTTCTGTTCGGGGGGATATTAAACATCAGTCTGCAATTCCCCCTTTATAAGATGTTGTCTCCTTGCTGGAAAACAGTTCTGCAACCTTGCATCCATCTTTGGAACTACAACCTGGCTAGATGTACCTTACCCTGAAATCTGAGGTTCTAATTGCTAGAATTAGCAGTGCAGGACCATGTTGTACAAACAAACAAACAAACAAACACAAAAAAACCTCTCTCTAAGAGTAGCTTGTCCTTCAAAATTGACTAATACACCCAATCCCTGCAAAGCCAAGGCACAGCAAAAGTCTCTTTCTACCCCAAAGCAATTTACAATATCCCAAAACAACTTACAGTAGCATTTATGGGCAGTGCAGTCTTAGGGTGGGACTGTACATCAAAGCTGAGATTCATCCGTCCTGTCCTGTGCTTACATGCCTTTGTGATCCTTTCGTTCCTCAAGTGACAGCAAGCTGTTATTTGACATTATTTGCTCCCTGGTTTATGCTGGATTTAGAAGCAGTGTAAGTTGCAAGACTCAGCTTGGTTACACAGCTGCCTCATTTTTGGGGGGTAGGAAACAACTCCTGTCCTTACACATGTCCAGGCTTTTGCATTTGAACATTAGATGCTGNCACACTGAAATTTTTTTCCACTTACGCTTGGGTATAATATCCCTGAAGACATTCTTGCCATGGTGTTCTCTGTTTTCTAATCAGTGTGAGGGAAATGGAAGCCAATTCTCAGGTACAGGATTGTTCAGCTCTCACAGGCACTGATCAGGCTGTGGATTTACTTCCACATGATTTTGGAAACCTACATTACAGGCATACAGAACTTTCCCACGTGTCTGTAGCTTTTGATGCTTCTTCTGAGAGGATCTGATGCTTCACACATGGTTAAAAAATATCCAGCATTGTCATTTTTGCTACAAAATAATTGAAGATCTCACGATGTGTTTACTCCAAGTGTTTGCATTGTAAGGATGTATTTTAAACCATCAGTGACTAAAACCTCAGAGCAGAGTATTTTTAAACAGTTGTGAAAAGTACAACATTTTCAAGAAATGTACTATAAGTATGTCCTAGATTACTCTGGTATTTTAGATATTTTAATAGACAAGCTAATGTGTTTTTTGCTGAATGACAAACTGGAAGTTTGGGGTTTTGGGTAGATAACAGAGATTCTCTGTTTGCTGGGACAAAAAGCCATCCTTATGGATTAGCAAGGTCAGGTTTTTCCTAATTGTCTGCATGACCTGACAAACCACCACAGTATGTAGCACAGCAAAGGCAGGAGAGCCTAATGAGCTATGAATATGTAACAGTATGGACTATGAAGAATAATGGTGCTGTGTAATACCTGCTTTCTCCTTATAAAACCAGAGATCCCTCCTACCTGTAGGCCTGACTCTTGGTAAAGCAGAAAGGGACACAGAAGTCAAATATTTTACAGAGCAAGCATTTTGCAATGCTCCTAAAATCTTTGTGCCTTTTTTTTTTTTCTTCTGTAGCAGAAGCTGAAGAGCTTTGTTTTTTAGGGGTTTTACCTCAGGTGTCTCTTACCCATGAGTTACTTCTTGGGGATTTTCCTCTGTGAGATCCCTGTGCTGGGCTGCAGATTAGGCACTGCAATTCAGATGTTATTTGAGAGCTAAGGAAAAGCAGCTGGGCAGGTGGGGCAAAGGGAGAGAACAGAATGTGCTGGAAACTTCCAGCACTATTTTTTTAGGGGCACAAAAGTTATACCAATCTTTTCAACCACCACAATAAATAACTAAGCAGGTGGGAGGAGGGGGGGCAGGAGAATAAATAAACACAGATGAGGAAGCAAAATGTGGCAGCCAGTCCCTCACCTGCCTGCAGCTCGCAGAGCTCTGCAGCAGGGCTGGCCCTGAGCAGAGAGGAGCATAAACCAGGCGAGAAATGCACACAGTGACTTCTCCATCCTCTCCTCACCCCTTTCCTCTTAGGCAAGAGGGGGAGAGGCTCATTTCCCAGGCCAAAGACAATAATAAGAAGACTATTAATAATACCTTCCTCTGCCAGCTAAGAATCTCAAAGCATTTCACAATCATTAATTAATCCCTGCACAAGTCTGGTGAGGTAGGGACAGTCAGTATCATTATCCTTGCTTTAAACCATCGAATTTTGTGGATGAACATCTGCCAAAGCAGGCATCTGTTTTCCTACCCCCCATCCAGTGGATAGGTTTCCCCTCGGGGATCAGCTGTCCCTGCCTGCTGCATGTCTGGCACTTCTGCAGGCCTTGCTTTTAGAGACCCTTGTGGCCGCATCTTTTGCAGGCTGTGTGTGCTGTGCTACCCCGTCCTTCTTGTCTCCCTTCCCCATCCTTATCCACCGGAGGTTTCTCCATGGATAGGCTCAGCTGGAGCCCAGGACAGGGCTGCCAGGATATCCTGGGCGCTGCGTATTATTGGCTTCTCTCCATGTCTATCAAGCAAAGAGTCAGATAAGCGTCTTCCCTCTCCTGCCCCTCGCTCGGGGCTCCGGGGCAGTCACCCCTGCGTCCCCCACCGCTCCTGCTGCAAGGCAGGAGAGCCCTAAAGCACCTCCCTCCGTGCTGCCCGACTCACCATCTCATTGTAGGCATCCCTGCTGAGCCGGGGGGTCAGTTTGATGGTCCCCATAAAGACGAAGAAGAGCCCCAGGGCCACCGAGAGGGCGACGATGGTGATGGTCCTGGGAGATGCCATAGAGCCGCAGGGATCCGGTCCTAGCGAGGCCTTGTGGCTCTGGCTGCCAGCCCGGGTGGGAGGGAGTCCGTCACCATTGAAGGCTGTAGGAATAAAGCTGCAGAGGCAGGAGGATGACAGCGGGAGGGGATTCAGCCTCCTCCACTCAGCAACCCCTGGGTCCTAAAGCCCTGCAGCCAGAGCCAGGCAGCTCCAGCACTGGAGCACAGGAGGAGCTCATCGTCTTGTTTCCTTGCGTGTTCCATAAATCGCCTACAGGAAGCCGAAACGGAATCAGTTCTAGGGATGTGGGATGGCAGCCAAAGGCAGAGCACAGTTGCTCATTAGTGGGAAAACAAGGACATGTTAGCAGAGGGCACAGGAATAATGTGCTGTGGAGAAGAAGATGGCAGGGGTCTCTTGTAAATAGAGAGCTTTCAGTTTCAGATATTCAGATGCTCATACACAGCAAAAAACATATTGCTTCATTTATTTGTGCCAGGAAAGAAAAACAAATGTTTGTCCCTGTGGCTCTCCTGGAACCTGATGCTCTAAAGGGAAGGTGAGGCCACTTGTGTCACCCGCCCCCACTGCAGATAACACCTGTGCTGTATGTTCAGCTCTCCAGAGGCTAGTGAAAAAGTTTTATGATCCTCTGTTACTTTCTGATTTAAAGTCATTGTTCCCCCTGCAATTAATGCAACAAATTTCCTTTTGACCAAAACCTAGCAGAAATCTATTCAGATCTCGCAGTGAGAAACCAAGGTATAATTACACAAAACAGAACTGCTGGAATACTGCATCCTTTGGTATAAAATGAAAACAAGAGGCTGCAACAGTGTGTAAAAACCTACACTCGTGTGATAGTGCAAGAGTGACACTTCCTATGCCTGTCAGGAATCTCATCATCACTCCCTTTATGGTGTAGTAATTCTCAAGCCCTAAACACCTGTATTTTGAGCCCCCATGGCTTGAGAACTGGTTGTTGCTACTATTCAAAGCTCAGGACTGGAATTAAAAGTCTGAAAAATACAGGCAGCTCTCCCAGCTTCCTTGGGAGTTTATCAGCCTTGATCTGAAACATTCTGAGACTCACACAACACAAGGGAACTTTGCTCACTCAGACTCCCTCCCCATGACAGCAGCTCCATCTCTGGAAGAGCTGGAGAAATATAACAGTACTGTGAGCAGGACAGGACACATACAAAACAGAAGAAAAATTTTAATTAGCTATTGCAGAACATCCTGAAGAGGAAAAATATTGCTGCTGACATTTTCACAGGGCACTTCATATTTAGGCATCAGCAATCATTAGTGGAGAAGGGAGAGGCAGGTATTGAAAGAGAGACACTGATACCTGTTCTCTTCATTTCGTTTTATAGAAAAATCTCACTGCGGAAGCTGGTGCCTCCTCCGGGCAGGGATCCCAACAAAGGAATCCATGGGCTTTCATACTCTTCCATCCTAAATCTCGCACCCTTTCCACAACAGTTCTGACCAGTGGAAAATTAGAGTTTGGTGTCTTCTCATTGTTCATTGGTTCGTGCAGAATCCGGGGGTGAGAAGCCACCCACCCCCAGCCAGCGCTGGAAGTCCCGTGTTCTTTGTTAGGCACAAGGTCAGCGCCATTCGCCTGGGGCTCCAGCGATTTCCCACTATCCAGGACACAATCTGCAGCTCGAACACCGAGTTACCGGCCCTGGGTATATTCCTCAACACAGGGAGAGAGTATTTTCCAGGCTGCTTTAACCAGCAGCCCAAGGTTTGCAGGGGAAGGAAAGGTGATGAAATGCTACAGAGAACCTTTTCACCCCAGGAATCCAAGTAGTTCTTTACAGAACAGTGTTGCTAGGCAACCCAAAGTAAGAGAAAAACCAAAATTATTTATTTTTATACAACTTTCCAGAAAATAAGTTAAAATCTTAACTACATTGGCTCTTCAGGACAGCAGGAGGTTGCTTCCCAAGCTCTCAGAGCTCATACCTGCCTCCTTGTCAGCGGGTGAACAGCAGCACCAGCTCACAATGCACAGTGTGAGGAAACATGTCAAAAGGAATAGCCAGCACGGGGGCAAATGGCTCCCCTGCCAGCTTCTTCCGTGGGTCAGGTGGGCAGCACAGCCTGTGGAAAGCAAAGAGACCAGTACCAGAAGACTTCCCACCACTGGTATCACAATCCAAGGGGGATCTACAAAGGAGGTACCGTGTTTGACTAACATTCCTCAGAGTCTGCAGCTGACACTGGCTGACGTGTGGAACCATCAGTACCGAATCCCAAACCAGCTCTGACAAGCTGAACAGTCAGTGCCAAGTTTAAAGCTCCCTTTCTCACAAGCCATCCCAGCTGAAAGACACCCAATTTTTGGTTTTGCACTGCCTTCATGGCTACCTGCAGACAGCTTTATCACCTGGGCCTACCCCAGATAAAGGCTGACCAGATAAAGCTACATGATTAATCCCTAAGCAGGTGACAAATCCCCTTGGCTTCACTTTCTTGTCTAGGGGCCAACCTTCCTGCAGTGAACCCGATGGACTCTGTATCCCACATCCAGACGTGCTTTCTTTTTGGAGAAGGATGCACAATGTCATTGTGCCATGTTTGCATTTTTTCCTGTTCCTCACTGATGCCTTGTCTGGACTTAACAGGGTCTGTCACTAAGGTCAATAGAAAGAAAGGAGGAGAGTGCTCACTCGAGGAAGTTCCTCATGGCTTCACCCTCTGGCTTGCAGGAGATGTAGAGCAGCCTGCGGATGGACGGGCAGTTTCTGATGGCTCGTACAACCCTGTAATCTGCAAAAACAGATACCCTGCTTTCCCAGGGCCCCAACACCACCCTGAGCTCTCCAGAAGGAATGACTGCACAGCACCACTGGACTGTCAGAGATACAGATGCATATTTTGCCATGTTCTGTGTCAGGTGCAGTCTCTCAGGAGGCCACGAGTGTGACCCACACTGCTGACAGCTCAGCTAATTTGGCAGGGTTGAGTGATGGGAGAAGTCCCTCTGCTTCCCAGGGGGATGGAGCATGAGAGAAAAAATGTTAATTAAGCAAAGGCACATAAAACCTTCCACACACACTTGTGAGAGTGCATCTGGGCACCAGGACCAGTGTGTGACTTCCCAGTACACACTGGAGCGAGCCCAGGGGAGACCACTGAGACTGTTTGAGGGCTGGGGTTATTCAGCCTGTGGAAGAGAAGGTAAGCAAGGATCCATTTGCTATCTTCAGGGACCTCATGGGGGATTAATAACAACTGAGAATCTTCTCAGAGGGGCATGAGAAGGGGATGAGAAGCAATAGATGTAGGGCAGCAAGGAAAAATCCTGACTAAATATATCAGGGAAAACATTTTCAGGAGAGGGGATACACCCTTGGACACATTCAAACCTCAGCTAGGCTTTATAGCCCTATGCAACTTTATAAAACTCTGAAGTTGGCCTTGCTATAGTTGGGAGATTGCACCACAGACCTCCAGAGGTCCCTTCTCTCCTAAATAATTGTGTGAGCCTGTGAAAGATTGAAAGAAGATTAGACATAAAGAGAAAGCATGGTGAAGGCACTGAAAGCAGCAGACTCTTCGGGATTTTAGCTGCTGTCAGCAACAAGAAACTAGAGACTAAGCAAGGAAAGGGTTTGGAGCCAGTGTAACAGGCCTCACAGAACTTATTCTAAACTCTCGGTTGACAAGATGAAAATAAACAGCATTTTCTCTCACGTAGGCCAGCCCGAGAGGGGTTCACCACAGCAACAAGCGGTCGGGCATCCTCCCACGATGCCAGGAGTTGTGGTAACACAGCCTCTGCCTTTCCAGTGTGAAACTCACAGTTTGAGATCCCTGTGAAACAAAAAAGCAACCACATGAACTGAGTCTCACCAAGAGTGAGGTATAACATGAACCACCCTTTGCTGTGTGAAGTAACTGGTTAGGGTCCTTCTGCTCACTTCTACTCTGATTTTTCAGCATTTAGTTTGAAACTTTTTGCCACAGCAAGTTTGAACTCACCGTTGAACGCTGCATTCCACTCAGCATCCTCTATTGCCTTCTCCACCACCTCGACACCAATAACCTTGGACACTCGCTGAGCCAGAGAGAGACCAATTGTGCCTGGAAACATGGGAAACAAGAATACTCCATACACTCACGCTGAAGAAACAGGCCTTTACCTAGCGAGGATCAGCTCTGGAACGCAAAGCTCTGGGAGCCCAGGAACCCACCTGTTCCACAGCAGATGTCAAGGAGGACAGTGTCCCCAGTGGCCTGGCAGAGCTCCCCGACTGCCTGGTACAGAACTTCTGCTCCGGCTGTGTTGACTTGGAAAAAGGCATCCGGAGAGATGCGGAACTTCAGGCCGAGCAGTTTTTCGAAGATGTGCGGTGCTCCGTGGAGGAGCTGGTAGGGGGACTGCTCGTGGGAGCAGCGTGTCATGGTGCTGGCAGATCACACAAAAAACAACTGTTAGAAGGCAGCAGAGAGGAGCTGGTTTCCATTCCCAGGGTGCTCACGGGCATCAGAGGATGGTTCTTCCCCCCAAGAACTTATATTTCATGTGAGCCTTTCAACAAGATTAAAGAATTCTGATTCTTTGTAAGGGATCTGTGACTTGCACAGCCTAAATTTCATTAAAAGGATTAAAATGACTTAGCCGAAGGCAGCATTCCTCAGGTCTATTCCCCCTATTTTGTTGCTCATGTGATTTACTGTCTTGGGATAGTCACTGGAAGTTTTTTCTTTAAGTTTCCCAGACTCATAATTCCCATGAGGTAGAGCCATAGTGTGTTCAAATATTTCAAGTCTGGAAAAAAAAAAGGTAGGGCCATCTAAAGCCACGTCTTCAAAAGGGATCCAAACCTCTGTCATTCTCTTCCAGCACTCCCTGAACTGGTGGAATTTGAATTTGGTCAGAGAGGAGGTAGAAGAAGGAGGTGACTTTGTTTCCACTCATTCCCCCTGTCGAGGCATTTACCTCTCCTGGAAATAAAGTGAAGTCAAGGCACAGACTGCTCCAGGCCCACACGTGAAGAACTCCTTCAGCAATGCTTTCTGAGTAGCCAGTGCCTCCTGTCAAGAGTGAGAAAGGAGAAGTGACCTGATTAGACCCCTCTCCCCAGCAATACACCCAGCAGGCTCAGCTCAGCCAGATGTCTGCTGTGCCTCTCGCCCTGTCCTCCAACTGCTCACCTGGCCCAGCTCCTGGGGGTGGAAGGTGATGATAGCCATGGTGTGGCCACAGCTGGTGGTACGAACCACCAGCTCCCGCCAGTGTCCTCCTTCATGGAAAAGGATGCAGGAGTCCAAGGGGGAGCGACAGATGAACTCCTCATAGCACTGAGCAGAGGGGAAATGGCACCTTTAGTACCACGAAGACAACTGCCCTGCTCTTAGCCCCCCAGACAGGCAGCCCTTCCACCACTGTGATCTGCTTTTTCTCTTTGATTTCAATACACTGGGTGAAAACTCCTTCCACCAGGCTCTTGAAAGACAGCACATTTTAATAATTTCAATTTGCAATTCTTAAGTATTTTAATAGATTGGCAGGAATTCGTTGTCACTTGATTAACTTCATTACTTGGGACAAATTAGGGGCTGCAATATTAATATGTGAGTTTTTATAAAAGTATTTATACACCAACTAAAATCAGACACGAAAATGGAATTAAAACCACAGCATAATTAAAATTACAGTGTTCTCCCAATTAAGACTGACTGCAGTCTCTCTATTCCACAGTAAAGGGCCAGACGTGACTTATTTATTTACCTGGGCTACTTGTTTGTGTTTTGAGGGTATGTTCTCCACATGGTCGGCTTTCACACAGACAATATTTCTTTCTGGAGAGAGATGGATGGGTATTTAATTGCTCTGGTTCAGGGCACGTAAACCACTGTAGCATCTGACATGATAAACTGTGGAGAGTCCTTTGCCCATTTCCACAGTCCATGCCAGCAGTTTGCTATGAGTTTCTTGCCCTGCACTGACCTCTGCCAGTTCCTACATACAACCCCACGGTTTTGGGGTTCCCATCTGGTCCTCGGTTCACAGAGAAAGTCGATTTGTTTCGGTAGCCGTTAATGATGGGCTGAGGGAGAAAAGAAGGAAAAGTAAAGCCTTGGAGGAAAAGAAAAAGCAGTGGAGGAAAGCCAGACCCCAGCCTGGTTATTCTGTTGCCAAATTGGGAAGATGTATGTGAACGGGCAAAACACAGAAACAGAGCTTGTGCACAAGAACCCCAGTACTGCCCCTTGGGGACAAGGAGTGGCTCCCTGTGACAGAATGGTGACAAGTTTATCAGGGAGGCCTTGGGAACAAAAAAGGGCTCCTAAGGACTGGGCTTATTTCACTCTTGGGCAGCCACAGGCTGCAAAGCAGAAGTTAGCAAGGACTGACACAGACACACTGATGCCCCCCATGAGACTCTTGAGCTGTTGAATGAGAGACTGTTCGTGGCTCAGAGGGAGGAGCATTTCCATGGGACACTCACCGAAGGGACTACAGGCTGGAGAGGACAGCAGAGCCCACCAGGTTTCTGTGCATCTATGCCCAGCTCCTCAAGACGAGATGCCAATGTCTGCAAAATCTTCCTCTGGCTTTCATACTTTACCTGCAGAGGAGTTCTAAGGCAGAAACACTCTCACAGGACCACACGATGGTGGGCAGCTCTCCATCACCCACCTCTGAGGAGTCCAATAGGAGGAAAAACTGCAAGTGAAAATACAGCCCCAGAGGAACTCTGCCCTTTCCATAACCACAGCTGCTTGGACAAACAGGAAGAAAGAAAAATCCTGTATCTATGGTCCCCAAATGCTGGCCTGGGACACTTTGTTTAATCTGAAGCCCCAGTGAAGCAGAGCAGTCCCACAGAGGACAGGATCACTGTGCAAGTGCCCATCCTCTGTACCATAAGGAACCTCTCAATTCTATCCTTCACGACAACAGGATTAAAGCAGCAGAAAATGGGGTCTGAACAGTTTGCAGCATTAAGATGCTAAGGGCTATTGCTCAAGGGGATAGGAGGGACAGCTGGGGAAGCACAGCAGAGAAAAGTCTGTGTAAACACATCTTACCTGCAGCTGCTCTTGGTAGGGAAGTCTCCACAGTGGTGTCACTGCATTTGCTAACCTGGAAAGCACAACAGCAAGGCAGTGCCCAGAGCTACTTGACTCCTGATTCCTATGGCATAACAGCCCTGTCAGCTGCTTCATGGGCAGGACTGTTCTGGTGAGGGCTCTGCACCAGGGCTGGCTGTGAACACCCAGACTCCCAGGGAACCACACTGAAATGCACAGTCTGTGTGTGGCAGGTGGGGAATTTCAAGCTGCCCACTCTCACTGACCCGGCCACCCACACAGGAGTAGTTTAGAGATAAACCTCAGAACTCGCCACTACTCGTATCCAAAGCAGAACAAAACACATAAAAGCTGGTTTAAAAAAAAAAATACACACATACCCTAAAAAAAACACCCAAAAAAGAGGCTGATATGATTCAAGCACTCATCACTGACTCCCTGAGCCCATGTAGAACACGACCCTGCAGATGGATAAGTTGCAGCTATTGCTTACTGGGATTTTTGGAGCTGCTTCCAAAGCATCCAATGCCAACTACTCTGAGGTCCAGGACTGCAAATCAAATCGACTATCACTTTTTTGCTTGCCAATATGGCAACTTATCTGCTCCCTTCCTCTCAGAACTTTTCATTCGTCTCCTCCACTACCCCATCCCCAGGCCACACTCCAGGCAAACGAGCCGAGCCCTGGCTCTTCTATTCCTACTGGGTAGAGCTAAACCCCCCCAACCCACCACGTTCACAGCTTTAGGTGCTTGCTGCTTTGAAAGAAAGCTTGGTCGTTTTGGAAAAGCCCTACCTCTCCTCCCAGGAGGACCCTGGCAGGCTGCAGCTCTCCCTGGCCTTTTTCTTCCCTTCCCGCGCTGGTGCTGTGGTTGTCACCAGGCTGCGGTGCGGAGAGGGCAGGCGGAGCAGGGCGAGCGGCGGAGGGCGGAGGTGGCAGCGCGGTGGCCTCAGCACGCGGGACAGGGCCATGGCGGGGTGCGAGGGGCTGCGCCCGCCGCGGGCACCCGAACAGCGGCACGGGCTGGCGAACCGGCCCCGCTCCGGGAGGTGACAGGGACACCGGCGGCCGGCGGCGAGCGGAAGGGGCGCGGTGAGAGCCGCGGTGCCGCCGCGCCGGGCGGTGCTGGCGGCCCAGGGACCTCCCCGTGCCCGGCCCCGCGCTCCCCGCCCCGGGCTGCCCGCGGAGCCCCGGCGGGTGCGGAACCGGGCGCTGGGGGCTGAGCTTTCACCCCTGTGCGGATGGGACACGAGTAGCAAAGTGTCACAGCAACCGCGTGGCTGCGCTGAGCTGGCCTGGGACAGACTGAAAGCTCAGTGCCACCTGCCGCCGAGCCTGTCCGATGGGGTACCAGGACTGCCGAGAGAGCAGGAGGCACGTCTGGCTGCCGTGTCACCTCGGCTCGCAGGGTGGGTGCAGTTGGGTACATGTGGTCATATGGACAGGAGTGCAAGAACAGCCTCTCTCAGCCAGCCCAGGGGCCTGCTCAGCCCAGGCTCTGACTCCAGCAGATGTTCAGGGAAAAGCAAGGAGCAGGCAAGCATACGTGGTCCCATGCTCACTTCTCTCCATCACGAAGTATTTTCAGCGCTGGAGATTTCCCGACTCAGACGTGGTTTATCTAGACCCCAAGAGTTCTCTTGTCCAAATGTTCACCTGTCACCCTTTGATGTCACCTAAAATTCCCTTCCTAAAAGGATGTGCTGCCCACCCACCTGCTACAATTTGGGTGAACTGTTCTTGTGTGAACCTGGCTGCTGCGGTTACCCTCAAGAGCTCCAGAGCTTGGCAGTCCCCCGCCCGGTCCCGCTCCTGGTCCCGTCCCGTCCCGTCCCGTCCCGTCCCATCTCGTCCCGGTGGGGCCGGAGCAGGAGCAGGAGCGCGGGTCCTCCTCTCCGCAAGGGGGCGAAACACTGTTCAGGCCCGCCGTGTTTAGCCACGCCCCATAGGCGGGGCCCGCGCCGTTTGACCACGCCCATTGAGGGCCGTGACAGCTGGGACGCGCTGTCTGCAGTAGCCGCGCCCCCGCCACGCCCCACTGTCACGAGACGCCGGCGCGGGCGATGATTGGTCGGTGGTGCGGGGCGGGGCGGGCGCTGATTGGGCGGCGGCGCGCAGCAGAGCGCGGCCCGGCGCGGCGCGTCAGTTCCGTGCTCGGCCCGCCCGCGATGCTGTCGGCGGGTGGCGG